>JACGDI010005671.1:1742303-1762619 GCA_014898725.1 Jacaranda copaia
GTATATTGTAGAGATTCAGTATCCCTCTTGGCCTTGTAATGTTGTTTTAGTCCCAAAATCTGAGGGACAGTGGTGGATGTGTAATGATTTTACTAATTTGAATAAAGCATGCCCTAAAGATCCTTACCCCCTGCCTCAGATAGATTTACTAGTTAATTCAACTGCTAGGTATGAATTGTTGAGTATGATGGATGCATTCCAAGCCTATCATCAAATATTCATGGCACCCGAGGATAGGGATAAAATATCTTTTGTTGTTCCTAACGTGTCTATTGCTTTCTTGTCATGCTGTTTGGTTTGAAAAATGCCAGGACAACTTATCAGCTATTAGTTAACTTCATGTTCAAAGACGAGATTAGGAAATCGATGGAAATCTATGTCGATGACATGATAGTCAAAATAGAAAAAGCCCAAGACCACTTGCTTGACCTCAGTCATACGTTTGAAATAATGAGGGCGTTTGGATTGAAGTTAAACCTAAATAAATGCACGTTTGGGGTTTGAGGAGGAAAATTCTTGGGCTATATGGTCAGCCAGAGAGGCATTAAGGCCAATCCACAAAAAATTTAAGTAGTCTTAGATGTCACCCTTTCAAGAACGGTTCGGAAAGTTTAGAGGCTAGTCGGGAGAATCGTGGCTTTGGGAAGGTTTATCGCGAGGTTGGCCGACAAAAGCCTCATCTTTTTCAAAATTCTCAGAAATGCCAAGAAGATGAGTTTTTGATGGACGAAGAAGTATGACCAAGCATTGATTGAATTGAAATAGTATTTGACCTCACCCCCGATGTTGGCAAAACCCAAACTGGGAGAAGTACTTCAAATATACTTAGCAGTCTGGAAAGCGTCAATCAGTTTAGTACTGGTATCAACTCGGGATGGCAACCATCGACCAGTCTACTATTGCAGTAAGTCACTTCAAGGGCCAGAACATAATTATTTGGAGATTGAAAAGTTTGCATTGGCCTTAGTGACCGCTGCATGGAAGCTGAGACTGTATTTCCAGTCTCACTTTATCACAGTGCTAACAAATCAGCCACTGAAGCAAGTGTTGGCGAAGCCCGATACATCAGGTAGATTGACCAAGTGGGTGATCGAGCTTGGAGAGTTTGACATCAGATTTCAACCTCGAATAGCTATAAAGCTCAGGTACTTGCCGACTTCATTGTAGATCAAAATCAATTTACCCAACAAAAGTATCACGGTCCCTCTTATTTGGACTTTACAGGTCGATGGGTCATCAACCACATCTGGGGGAGGTATCGGGGTTGCTCTTCCCTCCCCAAATGCGGAGGAGTATGATTTTTCAATCAAACTAGATTATACAGTCACAAATAACAAGACTGAGTATAAGGCCCTACTAGCAAGAATGAGAATGGCGCTTGAGCGTGGGGTCGAACACTTGGTCACATTCACAGACTCCCAATTAGTGGCAGAGCAAGTACCTGGCCGAGGTGAAAAGGTTGCAATAATCGTTCAAAAGATTTACTCTTAGCCAGGTCCTTCGATTTGAAAATGAACGGGCAGATGCCCTTTCCAAGTTTGCCAGCTCAATCAAAGGAACAAGAGACAAGAAAATCACATTTTTGGTCTCAGACAGGCCATCGATCGCACTGACAGATGAAAATCTTATAACAGCTATCAATGAGACGTCTGTTTCTTAGCAAACTCCAATAAAACTATATCTCAGCAAAGGTATTATCCCTGATGACAAGAATGAGGCTAAGCGCCTCTGAGGTCAAGCCTCCAAATTTGCCCTCAACGAGCATGGTCAATTGTACAAAAGATCCTTCGCCGGACCCCCCTTGAGATGCTTGGATCAGGATTAGGCGTTGGAAATGTTGTAGGATGTTCATGCGGGCATGTGTGGCAACCATTTTGGAGGAAGGTCTCTTGCCTATAAAATAATCAGGTATGGATACTTCTAGCCAACATTATTGAAAGATTCAGTGGATTTCGCACGCAAGTGTAAATTATGCCAAGTTTATTCCAACTTGTCACACCAGCCAACCGCAACAATGGTTAATGGTCAGATTTCCTGGCCGTTCGATCAGTGGGGAATCGATATTTCTCTGTCGAGGTCAATAGGGAAGCCGAAGTTTATAATCTTAGTGGATGAATATTTCACCAAGTGGGTTGAAGCTGAGGCTGTCCCTAAGATAACCTATGCGGCCATAAAAAGTTTTATATGGAAGAATATCATTTGCCATTTTGGGCTGCCCAAGGTACTTATTTCAAATAACGACACTTAGTTTCAGAGTAAGAGTACACGAGATTGGTGCGAGGCTTTGGGGATCGCACAATATTTCACATCGATGGGCAATCCTCAGTCGAATGGGCAAATCAAAGTGACCAACCGGATTGTCCTTGACCAATTAAAGGCCATAATTCAAGACATCAGGGCAAATTGGGCAGATGACCTGCTCGGCGTGCTGTGGGCTTATAGGATAACTCCACGAACAACCATCGGTCATACCTCTTACAGCTCAGTGTATGGGTCGAAAATAGTTGTACCTTTAGAATTGATCCAACATACTGCTCGTGTCATCTATTACCACCCACTAAGAAACATGTCGGAAAGGAAGTTGGATCTCAAAACCATCAACAAGCATAGACAGGAGACCTACAATACTATATAGTGCTACAAATTGAAGATGACACAGACCTATAATAAAAGGATCAGAGAGTGTCGTTTCAACGTTGGAGATTTGTCCTCAAGAAGGTGAAGGTCTCCAAGAACGTGGGCAAGCTCGAACCAAAGTGGAAAAGGCCATATTCTGTTATCAAAGAATTAAAACATAATGCCTATAGGTTGGCCAACATGCAAGGAGAGGAACTCCCCCGCCCGTGGAACGCTATCAATCTCAAGAAATTTTTTATTTAAAAATTATATGGCGCTTATACTTGGGAGCTATTGGCTTAAATAAAATTACAATTTTATTTGCTTAATTTTTGTCTTTAATAATTCTAGTCTACTCCGTAGTCAATGACCAAGCAGCCTCTTGCTGCCACCAAACGGCTCCTAGCCGTCCAAGTTCCTAGTCGACCCCACAGTTGACGATTATGCAGTCCCTTGCTGCTTCTACTAGACCATCCACCTTTTGTCGACCCCATACTTGGGCAATTAACGCTAAGGGTCAAGCAGATAGTCAACAGACAAAATAAAGTAATCGACGACATAGTCGTGCAGCACTATTACTACACAACAGGCAACCAAATATTTTTTTTCACATTACCACAATAGAAGTTAAGCACTATGCATGCTGCTGTAGGACGAGAATGAAAGAAAAGATGTGTTCTTTATTGACAATACTTTGGCAGAGTACATACATGCAAAAAACAAAAAAAAAAGAAAAAGAAAAAAGAGAAAAAGTTGGTTCGGTTCAACTTCAAGGTTGGCCTGGCTCTTCTTGACCACCTTTAGCCCAATGTGCATCTGGCTCAAGTGCCACACAGGCGAGCGGAGAGACTGCCTGAGGAGGTTCTAATGGTCCTAAAAGATCACCCATAAAATTAGTCGACCATAGCACATATTGCACCAGGTCGACCTATTCATCCCTTAGTTGGGCAACAAGATCCTTCGTGAATGCGAACTCTGAACATATCTGCTCTAGCAGGGCATCAACCTTGGCCTTCTTCTTTTCCTCCTCAGACAGTGGCACGTTGGGTGCGACAGCAGCAGGTCCTCCTTCGGCAGCTCGCACAGTGTTGCCTTCCTCTGGCTCGGGGAAAGGCTCCAGCTTATCATTGAGTAGGAGGCTCATTCGATTTTTGCCCTCAGCACGAAAGCAATAGCCCATATGCTCCAGTTGTTTAATGGCCCATTAGTATGCTTCGCGGGCATCATCTAGGGCTGCAACCGCGCTGGCATCCTAGAAAGTGATGTTGACCACGAATTACTCAACAGCCTCGCGTTACACCGCAGGCAAATTTTGGAGAAAAGCCTCTTTGGCTTGGCTGGTCGCCTCCGCGTGACCTTTGGCCCGACCAAAGCTAAAGCTCACCTGAAGGTCAAGATGGGCTTTCTTGATGATATTATCCATGCAGCTCCAATCCTCGATGGCCTGGACCAACTGTTGATCCTTGGCGTCGAGCTGCTGTTGGAGGTCAACCACCTTTTTATTCAGCTGCTTGACCTGAAGCTGGGAGAACTCCAGCTGCACCTTGAGAGTCTCCATCTCTCTCCTAGCCTCAAACTCCTCTTTAGTAGCTAGAGCTATCTCCAACTGCCGGAACATATTGTAGCCCAACTGCCCTATCTAAAACACAGTAGTGTCATTTTCAAACCAACATAAACATAATAGAAAAGATATGATCGAAACTAATTGATCTCATACTTACCATATTGCAGTAATAGGACATTGCTTTCACTGTCCCGAGCTGATTCAGGTTCATGAGTTTTCACTGGTCATTTACAAAATGCCCTAAGGTCATCCATTTTAGAGCACCAATAGCAGTTGGCCCTCCATTGAGGATTGAGGTCGAGTCAGATATCTCCTGATCTTAGTCTGTGGTGAATCTTGGAGGAGATAATCGAGGGAGCTAGAACATCGATCCATCACCGAGCTTTCCAAATAGGTCCCAGCTTGTCACCATTTTTTATGTCACCTTCCCCCCAGCAGCCTTCTTCGGAGCTGAACCTCCTTGCTCAACCAACTGCCTCTTACCTAGACCCGTGGGGCTGCTCGGCTCGGGCTCCTCCTAATGAGTGAATTGTGTCTCAGGAGCCACCTTGATTTGTGGTGTTAATGGTACAGATGTCGACCTCACTGAGCCCGTCTGCTCAGCAGCGCTTGCACACTGAGCAGCCGCAGTAGCCTATCAATGCACCTCAGCCCTTAGAGCCCTGACTTAGGATTCATTGTGGCTGCGGACCATGATGTCGTTTCGATCTGCACAGGAAAATAATTTAAAATAAATATAAGATTTGAGTAAAAAGATAGCATGCAATGAAAACAGTTGACGGAAAGTTTCTACCTAGTCGATCGGCTGTAGGCAGATTGAGGTGGGCAGGGAACAGAGTAGCCAGCACCAAACATCTTTCCTCGATCAGTACAGAGGCCTCCATTTGCCCAAACCCGACCAGATTCTGAATGAAGGTGTTGGGCCAACTAGGTGTTTGGTTATCGGACATCTCCATGGGCCTTCTCCACCAACCTCTCGAAATTGCAAGCACCCTCGGCCCCTAAATGTAAAAATAGTATTTTTTCTACTCTTGCTCATAAGAAAAGGTGGGGGATATCAACAATTTTTATCGGGATCAAGCGGTGAGGTAATAGAAGCCAAACTCTTTGCTATTGCCCGACTTTCGGGACATGGGAAGGTGGAATAGGTTGGAAATATTAGCAAAAGTGGTGGGCTGGTCGTAGAGGTGCATCAACACAGTAAAACTATATAGTGTGGCAAAACAGTTGGGGAGGAGTTGGGTGATGCAAACTCTTAACCCTACGAGGAGGTCGACTATGGACTGGGCGAGCAGGAACTTGAGACCACATTTCAACCCATCCTTAAATACAATTATAAATCTCTAGGAAGGTCGATGCATTCTACCCTGGGTCCCCGGTGCTACCAACTCATACACATCGGGGATATGATATGCTGCTCTAATGCATACTAGGTCCGCAACAGTTATTTTTTAGGTTATTTCAGGGTAATGATCGGGGATAAATAATCGACCCCAACTTACAGACATATCAGCATGGCCAGCCTCCCCCTCAGACACTACCCTAACATCGCCAAAACTACTGCTACTTGAGCTAGAGCTTTCGCTCGCAGAAGAACTAGATTCAGACATGTTCTCGGACCTAGTCTTCTCCTCACGAGCCATATTTTCAAACCTAGTGCTATCAGAATCCAAACTAGCATACATGCTTCTACAAAGAAAAGGTAGAAAAACATAAGAATAGCAAAGGCACTTACAGTGGAAATTTCACAAAGGCAAAACGCAGAACTTGAAGAGCTTCAAAGATGGCGATTTGACTAGAAATTCAGACAGCAAAAGTGTAAATGAAGCCAGTTATCCCCCTATTTATAAGTGATCATGCCCAAGAATTTGTGTAACTGTTATGATGACAGCCTGCCCCAATACACTTCGTATTCTACGCACTGATAGCTGCATTAAATGCAAAGAAACTACCTCAAACCCTGGTCGGTAGTTCAAAAACCTAGGTCGAGAATTTAAAAATCTTGGTCGAGCATAGTACCCACTATGGTTGAGTTAAACTCCATGCTTTTTCTCATCGGCAAGCTCAATCAGGACCACGAGTTGGGGGGGACTCATGATATGGGATAACCTAGTAGGCCCAATAGACCCAACATTAAATGAGACAGCCTAGGAGGCCCAACTATACATCTATTTGGTCGACCGATATCGACCTCACTTGGTAGGATCTGTGGTCGACCCGTATTGACATTAGGACCACTCTAGAAGTTCGAATATTCGAGCCTGGTCGACATGTATCGACCTCAAGACCTACTCCGGCGTTGACCTGGATCCTTGCCATGTTTCATAGTCTGACAGGCTGCATGCCCCCGCATTAATAACGCATGACGGTCGGTACAACCACTGCCACCAACTCTGACAACTCTGATAATCTTGCTAACAACTTTGGCAGAGACGTGCCTCCACTGGCATTATTTATTCGAGAAAATAGGAGATTTAACCACCTGGCACAGTACCGGGATCTGGACAGGGAATGACCCCAACTCCCTGGTAAAGAAAAGGACCAGTACGCCTGATAAGGGTACTTGAGTCAAATCACACCCACAGAAAGCTATAAATACTTCAGACTCATCCATGCTCAAAGTAATGGCCCATATACTAGAAGCCTTACATTTTCTATATTCTGTTTGATCTCTTTAACTTGACCAAAATTAACTTGAGCGTCGGAGTGCCTTAGTCGGGGGCACCTTTGCTAGTTTAACATGTGTTGTGGTTGCAGATCTCAAGTCCTAAGTTATACACAATTCTGAGTACTCGACCTCCTTGGTCGAATTACCAGTAACACAACTCCAATTTTCTCTATACGCATCTTTCAGCAGCATAACATGCAGTTAATTTTGATAGGCCAAAACATACCTGTTAGGCGGCAGTGGAATAAAATACAGCCCAAGTCAGATTTAACTCGGTTACCAACCTTTTATTTCTTCACACCACGTGTTTATCACTTTTTTGATCTCAATAGAGTTTTCTTGCTTTTCTTGATTACTACCAGAGCAATTTATTATATTCACACTCCAAGATCTTGGATTTCTAGGTGATTCCCCAAGAAAGTACTATAGAGATTGGGAAATGCTATTGAGTTTCTTTCTATTTTTCACTACCTCTTTAAGACATTAGGCCCCTATTTATAAGGGTAAGGTGGGCCCCACAAAGAAGCTTGTTTGATGAGGTAGAAAACTCTTTGGCCTTATCTAAAAGCGAATGGATGATGATTATCCATAAGCTCATACTTATCCAAAGGTCATGCTAATCCATTGATGATGTTTATCCTTAAGTTGATGCTTATCCAATTAGCCCTTCAAATATAGATGTTTATTTGGACCATGAGTCAAAATTCGATTCAATCTTTAAGATACTTAATCTCATAACTTTCTTTCATATAGGAAATAGAGTGTGCGACTAAGCAAGAAAAGAAAAGAAAAATGAGGAATGTCATATTAAGTAATCACCAAACTAACATGGCACTACAACTCCCACAGAATCTCGCTATACCTCAAACCAATGCAAGCACGTCTGATCCCTCAAATAGAGCATGCTCAATTTTCTCAAATTTGTCTCTATGCCCATGACTATGTCAAAACACATTTGACACAGCCAACGACCTATAAGCCATAGAACAAATTCACATATCAAATATGCTTTTTTCTCTAGCATCACATATCAATTTACTTATGCTTAACCGCTTTCCTAAACAAGTTCTAACAGATTAAATTTAAACTTGGCCCTCGGATATCTTGCTAAAGTAGCGACATCAAGCTTATGCTTCATGATATGGTCAAAGGTTTCAGAGGGTATATTGATTAATAAGTGCTCACACAATGACAAAGTAGGGATCCATTCATCACTCTACTTATATGGTCGTTCGAAAGCACATGTAGTATGAATACATGCTATGATGGAGCTCCCACTTAAGTGGCCGTGTCACGCTCCAAAAAAAAACATCATACAAACTTGAGTACATTCACCATATAAGTGTCTAACTTGCACACCAACGCATAGTCGCATGTTCAACTTCTAAAAAGGCTTACATAAAGTTTGGACATGCTTTATGTGATCAGTTCATGATCTCATCTTATCTCACAAGCTAAGGCGATTCTATTTGCTCCAACCTCCTGCGCTATCTCATATACAAAGGTAAGTAGTCTCATCATGCTCCCTACTAAAGTGCTAAAGTGATTGCCCGTGTGAGTGGGTTATTCTGAGCCTTGTGACGTCTTCTCACAAATGACATATTATACTAACAAAATCATTAAGAACTTCAAATCTTAATAATCAATCAAGATGTTTGTACAGGCTATATTAATCAAATTCTACACAATTCAATAGGACTAACATGCCTCTAAAACACATTATGAGGCAATAGTTTAGTAAAGGAATCAGCAATCATATCGCTAGTAGAAATATGCCTCAGAACAACAAGCTTTGTGCAATCTTTTCACAAATGAATTGATATCTAGTATCAATATGCTTAGTTCTCCCATAGTAATTGGGATCTTTTACATAAGTCAAAGCAGTTGTGTTGTCATAATAGACTACAACAGCATTATCGACATGCAACATAATCCACAAGCTTTGGAGAAATCTTCTTAACCAGATTGCTGATGTGCAAGCAATATATTCAATTTCCATAATAGATAGAGAGACATAGGGCTTCTTTTTACTACACCAAGTGATACTAACACCTCCCAATAAAAATGTATATCTCAATATGGATTTGCATTCATCTCTATCTACTGAACCATCAGCATCGCTGTCTTTCACCAGCTTCAAACTACCTCCGCAGTGGCACAAGGGAAGACTAGTAGTCCATTTTAGATATCTAAGTATCCTTTTGACAGCATCCTAATACTTCGGTCCAAAATTACTTTGATATTGACTCACCATTCCAACTGCAAAGCACAAGTCTAGTCGAGTGCACATCATTGCATATATTAGACATCCCACTACGCTAGCATATGAAACATTAGCAATTTGTTTCTTTTCTACTGTCTTTAGAAAAAATTCTTTGCTAAGAACACAACTTTTATCCAAAGGTATGTCTACAGACTACAGGATTAGCATTTTGCATACGAAATCATTGTAAAATTCTCTTTACGTAAGTCTCTTGAGATGAACTTAAAAGCTTTTTGGAATGATCCTAGTGTATCTTTACACCAAGTATGTATTTAGCCTCTCCTATGTCCATTTCAAAGTAGAGGACAACTACTTCTGAGTGGCAACAATCAATTCCATATCTTTCCCAGCCAATAAGATATCGTCCATGTACAATAAGAGAATAAAAAAACTTCTCCCACTTCTCTTGACATACACGCAGTGGTCTTCCTCGACCATCACAAAGCTAGTTGAGGTTGTTGCTTGATGAAATCTATTGTACCATTTCTTGGACGATTGCTTCAAGCTTTATATGGAATGTTTTAGGCGGCATACTTTATGCTCTTGTTCCATTTCCTAAAATCCCTTAGGTTGATCCATATAGATTTCCTCGTCCAGTTCTCCATTAGGAAATACTGTCTTTATATCCATTTGGAACAAATCCAAATCAAGGTAGGCAACTATAGCTAGAATAAGGCGGATAGAGGCAAACATCACCACAGGAGAGAATGTTTCATCATAATCTATACCTTCTTTTTAGGTATAGCCTTTTGCCACAAGTTGAGCTTTATACTTGTCAATCGACCCATTTGACTGGCGTTTAACTTTCAAAACCCATTTGTTCCCAATGGTCTTATGCCCAGGTAGAAGATTGACCAACTCCCAAACATGGTTCTTAGCCGTTGAGCTAATTTCTTCCTTCATAGCAGCTAACAATTCATCAGCATTTGGGGAAGTCAAAGCTTCTTCATAAGTGGTTGGCTTATCGTCATCCATAGGGGCACACATGAAAGATTCCCCCTTAATCTCAAAATGCCAATGAGGAATTCTTCCACGCTTGCTCCTACGTATCTATGGATTTTGAGAGCTTTTATCAAGTGGAACATCCCACAAACCATGGGCACATCATCATTATGTTCAGTGATTATTGGATACGATTGTGAAACCTTACCCTCGTGAGTTAAAAATGTCCCCCGGGATATCATACAACTCGTATAGCTGTAGGTCCACTTTCACTTCACAAATGCTAGGAAAATCCTTCCTGAGGAAATCAACATTGCATGACTCAATTTTTGTCATTTGTCCATTAGGGTGTTCATCATACATCACATAGCCTTTTGAGTTCTCATAATATCTTATGAAGTTATGTTTGCAAGCTTTAGGACCTAGCTTTCCATACTTATTAGAAGTAGTGTGAACAAATCCTACTGATCCAGAAAGGCACAAGCCTTCTAAATTAGGCTTTCTACCATGCCACAACTCATAGGGAGTCCAAGGAACTGACTTAAAAGGCACACAATTTAAGATATAAGTAGTAATCAAAATTGCACCTCCCCAAAAAGATGTTGGAAGATTTGCTTAAGCCATCATCGATTTGGCCATATCCAATAATATACTATTCCTTCTTTCTGCAGCACCAATATGTTGCGGAGTGTCAAAAATTGATAATTGCCTTATTATCCTTTTTTCCTCACACAGTTGTTTGAACTCATCAGACAAGTATTCTCGCCCTTTATCAATATGTAGAATCTTAAGATTCCTCTCTTTTTAGTTCTCAACCTTTATCACAAAGTGCTTGAATCAATCTAGCGCTTTTGACCGATGAGATAGGAGATATACAGATCCATAGCGTTAATAATCATCAACAAAAGTGAGAAAGTAAGACGCACCATGTTGTGTCTTCACATTTATTGGTCCGCATATATCTGAATGGATTATTTCTAAAGGATAAGTAGCTCTTTCAGCCTTACCAAAAGGTTTTCGGTAGGACTTACCCGCCAAACATGGCTCGCATATAGGAAGGTTAACCTTAGTGAGTTGGCCTAAAAGGCCTTCTCTAACTAATCTAGTCATTCTGTCATGTTCAATGTGTCCCAATCTTGCATGTCTCCTAGCAGATTTAGAAACAATATCTATATCAGAAGAAATATAAGAAACACTATCATTAGCTAATTCTAACATTAAAAAACCATAATTCATAAAGTCCATGCCATACAATTCATAACCATGATAAAAAGTCAGAACAGTACCCTCTAACAAAAAAGAAAAACCACATCTCAAAATTACTAATACTAAAAATAGATTACATCGAATATTAGGAGCATATTTTACATCATTAAGGAGTAGTTCATGCTTTATGCTAAGCTTAAGTTGGTAGGTTCCAACTCCCAAAACCTTCTCAACTATGTCATTTCCTATTGCAACAAAATGACTACCATTCGGTGCTCGATAATAATCCACAAATCCTACTTGATCTCTTGTTACATGTTTTGTTGCTCCTACATCTACAATCCACCTAATTTGGGATGTCCCAATAGACCTAGCCCAACAGTTATCAATCCTAGAATGCACTTCCAGGCCCATCTCACCTTAAAGACTTAATTGGGCCATTAATCATTGCATTGTTGCTATGCAATAAGTAGGACCATGCCACTTGACCATAGACCTCAAGTCAAGCACTTGTGCTCATCTATATCCAATGAGAGGTCTTGAGTATTGTGACCCTATAGTCTGCCCACTCTCAGAAACCAATTCTATGGTCAACCACATTGTTGAACAGCAAGGTCGTTCCAGCACTGAATCATATCTCTACCGAATTTAATACCCTAACAAGCAGTATACCTCCGCATTAATAATACATATCACCCCAGTACCACCTTTGCTTTTGCTTCTCTCAAGAGGAGCACCATCTGTGTACTATTCTATCCTAAAAAATAAGATAAAATATCACCTAAAATAGTACTAAGATGAGAGATGACCTAAAGCTCCCCATATATGGTCAAGAGCCCCCTACACATATTAAGGGCATCTTACACATATCATCTATCTAGAGAAGGCTATAAATACTCTATTGCTAGCCACTCTTAAGATGTGTCATTCTTTACTATAAGTCCCTACGTTGCTGTTCAGTTTATCTAGTCGACTAGTACTGACTTGAGTGTCGGAGTACCATAGCCAAGGGCACCTCGATTAGTATGACATTTGCTCATGATTGCAGATCTAAACCCAAGCTATTTTGCAATTAGATCACTCAACCAAGCAGGTCGAATTAACCCAAAAACCACCTAATCTAATAAACACAATTTTCAACCTTATCACCACCCATGGAGAGAATTAGCAACCAAAACATGGGAACAAACTAACAAAAAGTGAGAACATCTAGCGTGTTGTACTTTCTTCAGCTCAGTGCAATCAAGAGCAAAATAACCACGCTTTACATAGTTATAGCATTTGAGCTTCTTGATTTCTTTCTTTCTGCTACTTTTAGTTCGGTGATGCTTCTTATTATCAACCTTTAGGCCCAAGTTTTGATTGTTGGTTCCTACGCTTACCCTTTTAGGCTTACGCTAGCCAACGTATGCGACTAGTGTAATTGCTTGTGCACATTCAGATTCTTTGCGTTTTGCCTCAAGCTTAAGGTGATTGGCGATACTATTGAACATGGTGATCTACTCATTATGTGTAAGCACAAGCTTAACATGTCCCCAAGTCTACTCAGGTAACGACCCTAAGACAACTAGAACTTGTTGTTCATCAGTAAGTTCTATTTTAGCATCTTAAAGCTCTCAAATCATATCTTTCATCACATCAAGATGTTGGATCATCATATGCTTTAGGTCAAGTACTTACTGATTGAACTTAAGGGTTAGAGCCCTTAGTCGTGTAGCCAAAGTGCTACCCTATGAGACCTTCAATGCATCCCACAGCTCTTTGGCTGTAGGATACTTCTCAAACTCACAGATCAGATTGTCGTGCATGCAACTCAACATAGTAAAGCGTGAACTTTTATCTTGATCCTCCCATGTATTATACACATCCAAATCGCATTAATATTTATCAAGTGGTCCACTTTTTGGTATAACGGGTTTAATCATGAATTTTTCCAAGTGATCAAGTGTTTTTTCTTTATAAAGCAAGTATTGAATCTTCTTATGCCGCATAGCAAAATTTTGGCCATCAAGTTTATGAGTACCATGGAGGTTAAAATAAGTAGCTTGGGAATCCATTACTGTTAGGCACAAGGGTGTTAGGTATTAGTCAAAGAATAATTTTATTCTAGATCCAAGTAAATTTACATCATTTATCTTTAATCCAGTGAGATAAAAAATTTCGCACTCAACTAGTAATCATCTCCCACTGAATCAAAAACTTATAATGAAATTTATTAATCCTAAATAAAATGATCAATATGTCCACAAATTTATAAGCATTTATGTAATATGAAAAGAACTGCCTCACATGGCCTCACAGGTGTTTGGTGCATCATGCCAAGATAATCTAGCACGTGGTGGTAAAAACAAAATTACACCCTTTACATCATATGGTCTCAAATAAACACTTATTCCATAAATAGAAATTTTCATGAGATATATTCCTACTACATCAATCTAGTGGAATAGACAAATAAAGATGTCTTATTACCAACTACTGCTTTAATTATCTCTCATAATCACAAAGAAACAATTGAAAATGAATGGACAATTTTCCACGAGCACCCAAACATTGATGCTCATCATAATAAGACATTCATATTGCAACTTCTAAACTGCAATATTGCATAATAATTTTACTAGAATAATATTATTTAATCATTAACGCATGCCCATGAATTTCCAAACCATATTCAGTCACTTGCCATGCCACATGGACATCACGTAAGTATTATGGGTCTATTTTCGTAAAAGGACTGCTACAAGAACATACATATGGCTACCACATAGACACCAAATCATTTAGTCAAATTCAATCAGCATCATAAGACCTTTATCTGCTAGTACCACGCTAGTGCAATGCTGACGTCACATTGCACCAACATGGGCAACTCAATTTTACAAATAGAAGCCTCAAAATAACTTTTTTGTATCAATTGATTCCAGATCTGACTATAGGATTGCATATCTACCATAAAACATGCTATGTTCACATAGAACATATCAATCGGCAAGACCATGCTTTCTTAGCTTTGATACCACTATTGGAGTTTATGAGCACATTAATTAACACAGTTAATTTAAATGGGCTAAAACATAACTGTTACACAACAATGGAATAAAATACGGCCCACATTAAATTCAACTCGACTACTAGTCTTCTATTTCTTCACACCATATGTTTATCACCTTTTTTATCTTGGCAAAGTTTCCTTGCTTTTCTAGATTTCTACCAGAGCAATTTATTATATTCACACTCCAAGACCTTGGGTTTCAAGGTGATCCCCAAGAAAGTACTATAGAGATTAGAGAAGATATTGAGTTTCTTTCTGTTTCTTACTACCTCTTTAAGATCTCAAGCCCCTATTTATAAGGTTAAGGTAGGCCCTACAAAGAAGCTTGCTTGATGAGGTAAAAAACCTTTTGGTCTTATCTAAAAACCCAAAGATAATGCTTATCTATAAATGAATGGATGATACTTATTCGTCAGCTCATGCTTATCCAAAAGTTATACTTATCTAAGGGTCATGTTTATCCATTGATGATGTTTATCCATAAATTGATGCTTATCCAAAAAGTCCTTCAAATATGAATGTTTATTTGGATCATGGGTCAAAATCCGATTCAATCAATTTGGGCCATGGGCCAATAGCCAATTCAAAAAAGTAATTGTTAGTTGAGGTGAAATGACAGACAACTCAGTCCAATCTATTCATACCATCTCTTGTATTACTCAGAAAAGGAAAAAAGAAAAGTAAAGAACATGAAGTAGGAGGAGATTTGGGTTTGAATACCACCTTTATCAACTTAAATTAATTGCAAACAATAACTAGAAGATTTGGCTTAGAATACCACTTATAATAACTTTAATTAATTGCAATAGTATTTGGTAATATTTCTTATGTAATTATGTATATAATTTATGCACTACGTAAATACATTCGCCATCCAATAAATTGCGTCATTTCCAAAATCCAAACAATGAACAAAATCTGTCAGCAGAGCTAAGCATAGCCATTACCTTCCCTCATTTTCTAGCCTTTATTTTTTTGGGTTAATTACATATATCTATAGGTTCCACCTATTTTCATAAAAAAATCAACAAACAATTCCAAATTATCAAACACTTTGAGAGTTGTTAGTTTCTTACAATTTGCCAATAATCATTGGCCGTTACTGATTTTGCTGACACCATCCAAAAATAATGTTGGAAACCCAAATTTCCCCTAAATATACTGTGCATAACATGTGATAGGCTAATTTATAAGAATAATGTTAAAAAAAATATTTTTTATAAAATTATCGTAATTTGAAAAAAATTATGAAATTATCATACAAGCCACGCCTTCAAGCATCTTTTCTTTTTTTTTTATTTAAAGAATTAAGAGGCGTGGCCTCTTAATTTCACAAAAACATGCAAGAGGCGTGGCCATGTTTTTCTTTTTTCTATATATTTAAAATTTAATTAATTAATTTTTGCCTCTTGTTTTTCCTTTTTTTTTATATTTAAAATTTAATTAATTAATTTTTTAAAGATATTACAGGCCATGCCTCTTGCATGTTTTTTTTTATATTTAAAATTTAATTAATTAATTTTTAAAAAATATTAGAATTGAGCCGTAAAATTATAGTATAAATTCTATATTTTTTTTTATAAATGCACTATTTTATAAAATATAAGTGATTGAATTATGTTTTTATAAATTTACTGTATTCTGTACTTATTTCAATTGATGCAATATATTAATTCATAAAGGGATACTTGTAATGTTAGAATCTTAGCCAAAATAGGCATGTAAAACAACTGAACAATAATAAATTAATAAAAAGTTATTATACTTTCTAATTATAAATGATATTTGTAATTTTAAGGTATGTCATTATTATGACATATTAAATTGTCCCAAAATGATTTTACCTCCATTTTATTAATTCCACTAATAAAACTCACCATTCACATAACTTTATTAAATATATATATATTTTATTTTTTAGAATTAAACTTACCAAAAAATTTAAAAAAAAAAAAAAAATAGCATCTGGCATACAAGATGATTAACAATAACATAAGACACTTCTGCTTTGCAATACCAAGGCAATTAAAAGCCTAGGAAATCAAAGTATGATTTTTACTCATTGTTGATGGCAAAGAAGCACATCCAAGATTTGACTGACGGGAGGGCTACCTTTCTTTTCTTTCTTTTTTATCTTTTTTCTTTTTGGTTTCCAGGCCAATTGCCAAGGAAATTCATCTAGCATAATCTAGTTTTTGTGTCCATGGTCATGTAGCGCAAATGATCATCCAAAGCTTTATCCAGAATGCCATTGAAGAATTCAATAGCTAAAACCTATCTGAGCTTTTTCACTTTTTACTTTATATTTCCTCATCCAGTCCTTCTAGAAGTTGCACCAGCTGGTCCTAAATCCATAGTTAATCAGCACCACTATACCAAATCTTCTAGCCCAGCAGAAATATTTTGAACAATTAAATGTCAATTTATACCTCTGTTGCCAGAAGACTTGCTGCCAGCCACACCCTTTCCTCGCCCACCACTTTTGGAACCTCCATCATCTATGCCACGCCCGATTCCTTTTGATGGTCTTCCAGCAGCACTATCATCTCTACCTCTTCCTCTTCCACGTCCAACTCCAGGTGGTTTTCTATCTGAAGTTATGAATCAATATAACAAAATATTATCAAAAAACATTATTAAGTTTCAAAATCTAAAGAAAACTGTAAATTTTGCAAAGATATGAAGCATACACAAAAGTTTGTTACACATAACACAATTCAATCCAGTGAACCATTTTACATAAAACTAAAAAGTCTGCAGCCTCTTGAAAACATCATTGTGGTAATTATCATTCTTCATTGGATACCATCTTATATTGCAGGATTTGAAAGGCATAACCTGGGTCCTAATCCTGTTTTACCACCCTAATGCAGATCATGATATGATGATTTGCGCATACTATTACATCATCAGAAGTTCTCCACTGCTTGTTTTATTGAATCCCTACTGAAAAACAAGTTTAGTAGAGCACTTCTGACACTGCACACAGAAGTAAAAATGTCTTTCAACAGTGCAACATTGAAAAAAAAAAAATTATTGTTATGACAGGAATTGAACTTCTATTTCCTTTTTGGGATAGCAATTAACTTTTTGGAAGATGTATATGCTCATTCACATTTAAAGCAAATGACAACTGCCACTAATATTCACATACTCTTTTCAGGGTGAAAATGTGTAAACACATTCCAGTCCCAAATTTTCAACTCTCATCTGATGCTCCATTCCAATTCCAATGGGATTTTCAAGTCTGGAGGGAAGGGGTACTTCATGAAGAGTTTCAGATCATTCATGAGCCACAGATAGATGATCATGTCCAGAAAAACACAGTTTGAAATCAGACTTGAAGTCATGATAAATTAGCTAGTGCTTGTGAAGTAACCACGATGAAACTGGGGATCTCGGTTGCCCAAGCTCCAACACGAACAACACCCAACAACAAGGCATACAGAGAACCAGAATAGTGGTTTGTGAGTCAAGCATTCAGCATTTTTGTAGTTAGAAACATTGCAAGAGTATTCATGATACCACTTGGTACCTGAACGACTTTTTGTTTCTTCTTGAACTTTATCAATAACCTGGAAAAACATTTAAAACGGTATTACTAATAAAAGTTAGAAAGAAAAAATTGCAACTTAAAGATATATGACTGCATGGACACGAGAAAAAGCAATCAAGGTAAAGGAATGTCTGCACAAAGTCAACATAGAAATTTTGCAATATCATTTCAACATTTATTCCAATTCGCCATTGGAAAGGGAACAATTAAATGTCAAAGCCAGACACCATCCAAAGGCTTCAGTGCAAACAAAGAAAGAAAATAGTCAAGAAAATAAGCTCAAACAAAAGGCCCTGGTCAGGTAGCAACCAATCCCTGTTTTCATCTTCAGATAGATGCACTTCAACAAAAGATGCCTAAGGTGAGGCTTCTGCCACTGCACAGAAGCAGATAATTTAAAGCTTCCAAATGACAGCTGACAAAAGCTTCAATAGACAACACCCTTTGGCGCACAATGTTGTCTGATTTGGCTAAGGAACATCATTCCAGAGCAAGCAAGGGAGAGAAATTTAAAAGCAATAAAAAATAAAGATAACTAAGACAGTTCAAATCATGGTTGTAAGCTAATCTTGAAATAGTCAGTTCCTCCCATGCAGTAAGCTCAAAATTAGTAAATTCTAGTTAAACAGTAACATTGACAGCAGAGATCAATAAATTTTCAATTTTTACAAAGCCAAAGAATGAGATATGGAATCACTCACACTCAGTTGAACAATGATACCCAAAACCACCCTTGAATATTACTGAAAGATGTATAGATGAACACTAGTTTCTATATAGCAGGACTGCACCCTTTCAATTCCTATTAATAATTTCTAAAATTAAACAGGGAAAACGTGACATTTAACCCTAGAATAATAATTATCAAAACCATCGCGAGTTTTAGTCATTATTCCAGAAATTCAAACACATGTCTAGGAACAAAAAAATCCAAAGTTTTCACTAAGAACACATAAGCTCTCGATATGAAAGCATCTAAAACATATTAGTTCTTTCATATCCCTGATAACCAACTTCATTATTTCTCTATTCCATTACAACAGCTATATGTGCTTAGGAGTTCCCCACAATTAAGTCAAATGTTCTTGTTGTTCTAGAGCTGTTAATCCAAGCAATTTGCAGATAATTGATACAAAAACCCATTATGGACATAAACAATGCTTGAGTATGAACCAAAAGGAAGGTAGCTCAAATATAGTTTATGGTAAATAAGAAAGGTGGCATACCTCATCTGGAACTCGGAGGTACTTAATCGTATTACCACGGATGTAGCATTCTGGCATTCTCCAAAATCTATCTCCATCCTGCAATAATCATTAGCTTTGGTTACAACCATACCACATAAAATAGCCAGATTTTTAATATAAGATAAAGCATTTATTTACAGATAATTAGGCATGAATTACCTTTGAGGTACAGATGACTTCACGGAGATGGATATTCATCCAAGTATCACAATTCACCAAATGCCCATTATAAGTTTCCCCATTTTTCAGCTCCACCAACTGTCACACCATAACCATCATTTTACATGGAGGAGACTGTAAGTGCCAGCATGGAGATGTCACAAAAATCATTCAGATATTCATATTGAACATGGATACAGAATGACAACTGTGCTTAAACTTACATTCTTAAGCAACGTAAAGAGAAATTTTTAGTAAAGTTTCAGTTAACCATTTCTGAATCACTAATACTACTGACAGCACAGTCAATTCCGATTCATTCTTTTCCGCTTGTGAATTCTTTGTGCCAGGCCGTGCCAGTCAACCATGTGGGGGCTTAGCCAATCCCAAGAAAGACAGAACTGAATAAGCAATAGCCATGAAGCTCAGTAAATATGTTTCCATGTCAACCAAAAAAATATCATTTTCGTTCCTCTTTACGTCTTTTTACCGGCTTTACAGACGGTAACTGAAAATTAGAAACTCAAAATCCAGAAGAAAAATCTTTCTTTTCCACATACCTTTTCACCACCCAAAGAAAACTACAGATCATCACTAATGATAGAGAAGACTTACCATCGGATGCCCTTGTGCAGTCTTGAGCAGCGAAAGTGGCAGCTAACATAAAAACATAAACAATAAATCTCTCAGAGTTGAAAATTCCAATTATATTTCCAAAAGAAAAGGCATAAAAAACCCTTGCACACACCATTTTTTTATTCTATACACAAAAATTACGCAGCCTGAGAGGGGAAAAAGTACCAATGAAAACCCTAGTGTAACTAATTCTGCTCTCGGCTATTCGAACAACCAAAGGAATGCCATAAGCGAAGAAGGGTGTTTTAATGGCGGGGTCGCTTCAGAGGCACAGGGTTTTAGTATGATTTGAAATTTGCTTTTGTACCCTCCAAACTTTTGTGGTTTAGAGAATATGATCAAAACTTTTCAGCTTTCACAAATTTTGCCCAACTAAAAGTGGCAGGTACTAATAATACTCTTTT
>JACGDI010005671.1:1762744-1785097 GCA_014898725.1 Jacaranda copaia
CTTCTTTTTTCCCTTTGATAAATTGCTGCAGTGTGTGCTTCCTGATCGATCAAAGCAAATTATCCACACCGGGAAGTTAAAAAAGTTTCTTAACTCATATGAATAACTAGAATTTCTTTCTAATTATATGAATTTTTAATTTTAATAATATATAAAGTACCTCTGTTGATTTTACGCATAAGGTAACTCATATATTACTAACAATCAAATTTAAGATGTTTTCAGAATGTTTTATCAAATTTAGAAAAAGCATTTTTCCATTATCAAAATCTGTTGTCACTAACTGAAACCTACTTTTTCCAATTAATGATTTATTACTTAAATTGAGTGTATTTCAAAATCACAAATTCATTTGTTGTTATTATTAGGATCTCCTATGGATTTGTTTCGATAATGATCAATTTATATTTTTTCTTTGTTTGTATTAATACTTTCTTTAAATCTTGGTAGGAATCAAACATAGCAAGTGACCATTAGCAAAGATCAATGGGAAATCTTCACTTGTTAATGTTAATGCCTTCAATTAATCTTGGCAGGAATTAAACATAGCAAGTGATTATTAGCAAAGATAAATGGAAAGATACGACTGTCATTTGAAGAAGGAAAAGGACATTGAATGCTTGTATTAAGCCATTGTATACATGAAAAATATTGTTTCTAGAATAGCCTATTTAAGTGATAAACCTTGTAGCAAGACAGCAAGATTCACAATAGACTTACAAAACTTAGATTAGCTTGCAAATAATTGAGTGAGTGTTATTGAGTAGCTATGATTCACTGAGGCATTCAGTAGGCCAAGTCGATTGGTATTTTGTATTTCACTACTAAAAAATAGGACTTTAGTAACTGCAAGGAGTGGTCACTAATTAATGACCGATCTATGACGGAATTGTGATCAATTCCAATCAAAGTTTTGGGGAAAAAAAAGGTTACGAAACAATAACCAATTTTGTGACTAAGTTAGTGACCACTAAGACAATAATCATTGATCGATCACTACTTTTGTGATTGATTTTTTCTGAGTCACAAAATCAATCATTAAACTGGATCATATTTTTTACCGTGATCACTAATTAGTAACTAATTGTAGGGCAGCCACAAATTCATCACAAATTTAAAAATGAAATATGAATATTTTTTTATATTTGAGTGGAAATTCAACCTGCAAGTTTGTAAAATTATTTCAAAAACTATTAGACCATCAAATTAGTTGCTTACAACTTTGATTCTTTTATTTAATTTATTGGCAAAGAAAATGTTGTATTAAACAACTCAAAACCCAAATGCTAATTCCATAATCAAATCTATCAACTCTCTCATCCCATTTCATTTTTTAGCTCAAAGCCAAACCTTAAGTTACGAATTATCCAGATTGAAGAAGAAAAAATTAGCAAGGAGCTCAACTAGGAGAAAATGGCTTTCTTGTGAAATACCACATGAGATTGGTTAGCCCAAGTTTTGGAACTTTAGTTTTGTGCTAAAGCTGGAAAACTGATTTTGCAGGCTATGTTTGTAAACTTCGGCCTAGATACTCAGGATAAAAAGCAAGGTGTTTGATCAATTATCAAGAAGTAGTAAATAATCTTCTTGTAATTATCCTTTATTTAAAGAGTTTAAACTAACATAGCAACATTTATCATGTATGAATCTTGAATGCCTCTATTCTAAAGTTAATTACATCACTGTATTTTGTGCTCATGATTAAATTGAGAAAAATACAAATATCTTCGTGAACATTATAAGGTCTAATAGATGACTATTATAGAATTAAACTATCATATTCTAAAGACCTAGATAAGATTGCACTTTGAGTTCTGAGAAGTGCAACAATTGCATTAAGTAAAAAGGTTAATTTAGGAAAGAACCTAGAATATTATCAATTTGTTAAATTACCATAAAATGCTAGTTTAAAACTCAAGAGCTATAGCATACTTATTTGATGGCTTTGGATGTGTGATATGATTAGGCTATGAAGCAACTTGAGTAATTTCTCCTCTGTCTTTGTTTACTTCCTGTTCTTTATCATTCTTTTCTTTGGAGCATTTTCCTATTGAGAAGGTCTTCTATACTATTGTTACTATTAAGAAAGTGAAAAGCCTTCAAGAAGAGTACCCCTATCTGCTTTTATATATTTCCTATATGATTTCTTTTCACAAAAAGTTTCTACACTATATGGTTTACTTTCAACTTGGCAATGAGCTAGAATAGTTTAGCTAAGCATAGTTTAAACATAAACAATTGATTAAATTCTTTTTGATTTAGCTCATTTAATTCAACTTGAATTTCTTTGATATAACCAGTAGCTTATTTTATATTAAGGGCCTGAGACTTCTACTGTGTTCTTACTGAACTTGGTTTAATTGTTGAATCTACTAATAGAAAAATTTTCAATTTGAAATAAAATTCCTTGTCATGTAGTAGTTTTAATGATTGATAGCAATTTCTGTTTAATTGAAATTCATAACTTATTTTTGTAGTCATTATCATTTAGCTTTGAGCATAAAATGATTTCCTTGTTTACTTAATTCTACTACAATTACAATTATCAATTTTTTTTTTCGTAGGTTGTAACTCTTTGAGAACTAGTTAACTGGAAACATACCCACTTAGATTGGCTCTCTGAAGAAACTCAACAAAGTTTGGTCAATTGCTAGCTTGAACAGCATAATTTTCTCCGAGAATAGCATACTAGTCACCCTATAAGAACAATATAATTTTTGGTCTTTCTAAATTTTACTTTACTACTCAAATAATGAACTTATCTCCACAAACAGACAAAGAATAGAAGTTTGAAAAGCATTTGCAAGGAGCAAAATTCTCTTAGGTTCCACATCATTTAAATTATTTTTTAATCAAGGGAAAAGATAACCCTCTTCTCTTCATTTTTTTTGCTTTCTAGTTTGCTTGAGGAATTTAATTGTTGTTTCACATTTAAAGAGCTCCAAAATTTTGAGAATAAGTTTTAACTATTTTTCATAATGATTTTGTTGTGTATGAGAAATTTTTTAGCTAAATCGAGGACTAATAGATCATAATTATACTACTATAGCACACTAACATACTTGAAAAAAAAATTATATCTTCTATTTAAGTAATTTTAATTTGGATTAGAAATCTTATTTCCATATATGATAGCAATATTATATACAAGACCTTATTTGCAAATTGCTCCACTAGTCAATATTTTCCCTCTATCCTTTCAATATCATAATTTTATAAAATACAGCTAAGATTTATTTGCCTATAGTCTATTCATGCTCATTTGTTTGTACCACTCTTCACATATATTAAAAATGCAAGCTCCACTTCGTAAGAATTTTAATTCTTTTTGCTAGGTTAACTAAATAAATTCAATGAACTAATTCCATAATTAATAATACATCTCTATTCCTACTCAATTAAATGCAAAACATCAAATGTGTATTTAATCATGTTTACCTAATTAATTCACCATAAGACACTAATAGAATCTCAAATTATCCTCACTCGAACTAGCTAAATCTCATTTTATAATAAATTATTTACTATAATGATGAACATACACCTAACTGAAATTGCACAGAATATGTCTAATGATTGAAGTTGGATGTGGCAACAACTTGATACAAATGGATTCCTATATGATGAGTTTGACAAAGGGGTCATAGAATTTTTAGACTTTACTTATTCTCATCCTAAGGTTGTTGACTGTGGTTGAACAAGATGCCCTTGCTCAAAGTATCGCAATATGAGGGTTGATACCCGTGACATTATCACCTCATAAAGTGTGGGTTTGAATGTGGTTACACTACATGGGATGCACATGGAGAACCTTAGATCCAAGTTCTGTTGGGGAACATTCCGATTCTAGAAATAATTAAAATATTGGGATGAGGGATATGGTTATGGATGCTACAAAATATAACTTTGATTAAGATTTTGATAGGATGAAGACCTAATGAATACTAAACAACTACCTAACTTAAATGTCCGAAAATTCTTTGATCTATTAAAGGATGCAGAATAACCTTTATGGCATGGGATTGTCCATGGTTTCTTAGTTGTTGAATATTGAATCTAATTTCAATTTATTGCAATCATGTGTCGGTCGCATCATATCAACAATGAAAAGTATGTTGCTAGAAGATTAGACTTTCCTAATTGACTTGAATGATGCAAAGAAGATAGTAGCAGGGTTTGGTTTGGGTTATGATAAAATTAATGTTTGTATTAATAATTATATATTATACTGCAAAGAGAACATGCAAAAAATAAGATACATGATTTGTGATCATCCTAGATACAACCTTAGTACCCTAGGCTCTAAAAACAATTTGTGTTATAACGTGTTGCGCTACTTACCTATAACTCTTAAGAATCCAATGATTTTATATGTTATAAAAAAAAATGTCTAAGGAAATGACATGATATTTGATAAATCAATGTAAAGATGGTAGCATGACACACTCCACATGTGGTGAAGTATGAAAATATTTTGATCATAGTCATCCTTTATTTTCATTAAAACCACACAATGTTTGTCTCGGATTATGCATAAATGGATTCACCCCTTCAACAATAATAGTGCTTCTTATTCTTGTTGGCTAGTAATGTTAATTGTATATAATCTTCCTCTCAACATATGTATGGATAAACCATATATATTTTTAAGTGTGGTTTTCCCAGGCCCTAAATCTCCCAAGAGAAATCTAAATGTGTTTTTGTGGCCTTTAATTGATGAATTGAAATACTTATGGAATAAAGGGGTAAAACTTATGATGCATTTAGAAGATGAAGTTTTATGATGAAAGCAGCTCTTTTGTAGATAATCAATGATTTTCTTAATTATGATATAGTTTCTTGTTGGAGTATTCATGAAAAGTTGTCATGTCCATATTGTAAGAGGCATACAAAACTTTATATCTACAGAATAGATGGAAGCAATCATGGTCCAATTATCATAGACGATTTCTACTTCTTCATCACACATATAGAGGACAAGTTGATGTGTTTGTGAGAGGCAAACATAAAAAGACCCTTGCCCTTTATGTTTATCAAGTGAAGAATCATAAGATGTGTATCTCAACTTTTCTCCCAAACATATGATAAGGATGGAAATCCTAATCCTTTACTTGGATTTGGCATTACATATAATTAGGTTAGAAAAAGCATATTTTGGAAGTTGTCTTATTGGTGCATCAAACTTATTCACCGTAATTTGGTTGTGATCTGCATAAAGAGAAATGTATTTGAAAATATCTTCAACACAATTCTAAATGTAAAAGGAAAGTCAAAGGATAATGGAAATGCACAAAAGGACTAAGAGCTTTATTGTAATTAGCTTGAACTCTATATTGTTTTATAATAACAAAGAAAAACTTTGGAAGCCCAAAGCAATTGATACATTAAACGCCAAACAAGTAAAATAAGTTTGCAAATGGGCTAAGGGCCTAAAACTCCTTAATGGCTATGCTTCAAATATAGCCCAATGTGTAGATGAAAATGGGTTAAAGTTTTATGCAATGAAAAATCATGATCGTCATGTTTATGCAAAAGTTGATTCCAATTGTGTTTTATGATCTTTTGCCTAAACTGATGTATGAAGCAATACCAGAGTTGGGTTTTTTCTTTAGGGACATGCATTCCACTATCCTAGATGTGCAATATATTTAACAACTTGAGAAAAATATTGTTGAAATTCTCCATAAACTTGAAAAGATATTCCCACTAATATTCTTTGATGTGATTGAACATCTTCTAATCCATTTGGCATATGAAATTAATGTTGGTGGACCTGTATAATATCAATGGATATATCCATTTTAAAGTATTATCCCTATAAATTTTCAAAAGTGATTTAATTAACACAAATTTTTCTTACACTTAAACTAAGATTTTTTGGTAATAAATTATGGTGTAGATTTTTGTAACATCTAAAGTAGAAAGTCAAAAATCAAGCTCACGTTGAAGCTTCCATTACAAAAGCTTACATCATTGAGGAAGTTGCAACATTCTGCTCATTGTTCTTCAAAACCAATGTGCAAACAAGGCTAAATCAGGTATCAAAGAATGATAATGGTGGAGAGGTGGATTCAAGTGGACTTCTTTTAATCTTTTGTCATCTAGGAAATCCTCTTGGGAGTAAAAGAAAATATCGATTGTTTAAAGATGATGATTGAATATATGGCATCACATAAATATATGATATTAAATTATTTAGAGGTCAATCTATTGGCAAAGTACATCTTTGTAAATTTAATAAAATAATAAAAATCTTGAAAACCTTTAACTTTATGAATATTCCTTAGGTGCTTGTAGCATATTTGATGAGGAGATGTTTAGGCAATATCCATATATAATGAACATGGAATTGGAAAAAATTATGGGATATGAAATTTTCGCAATGGCTTCAACATTATGTAAGTGTTGATCATCCTAAGTTTAAATAATATCATTTATTATATAACAAATAAAGTATAATTGTAAAACTCTTGAGAATGTGATGGATAATTCCCATGTCGTAAGAGAGAATATTAGGCAATTAGCACAAGACTATAGCCAATGGTAACGTATAACGGTTATTTTGTGAATGGGTTTGAATTCCACATGATTGACAATGGCAAGCACAAATCAATCATGAATAGTGGTGTTTGCATGTGGGGGAGCTCTTGGAGTGACAGATGAAGTTGACTACTTTATGGCATGTTGGAAGAGGTGTTGGTGCTAGAAATTTTGGACAAGGAAATAAAGTTATTTTGTTTAAATGTCATTGGTATGACTTGTTTGATAGAGAGATTAAAGTGCATCCACGATTTTAACATAAATAATTCTTTTATATTTGCTAAACAAACACAACAAATGTACTACACAAGTTTTCCATCTAGGAATAGGCAGAGATAGGATTGGTATGGGGTGTGCAAAAAAAAGGCAATAAGCAAAATAGATAGCCCATGTTTTAATGCAAAACCAAGCAAATGAAACAAGTCTTAATCCAACTCATAAACCCTAATGCTCAGACTGTAGCGCAATACACCAACTCCCTTGGTAGCCATGGCGGATGTCGATACAGAGGTGGCAATGGGATAGTAGAAAAAGAGGACGTTCAAGAAGTTCAGCTTCAAAGGCGTCGATTTTGATGCGCTCCTTGATATGTCTATTGATAAGCTTCTCAAGCTCTTCAATGATCATGCTCGGAGAAGGTTTTGGAGAGGTTTGAAAAGAAAACTAATAGCTTTGATTGAAAAGGTGTGCAAAGCAAAATGTGAGGCTCTACAAAGTGAGAAGCCTACACTTGTCGGAACTCATTTGCGAAACATGATTATTGTCCCTGAGATGATATGAAGCATCCTTGGAGTGTACAATGACAAGACCTTCAACCTAGTTGAGATCAAACCTGAGATGATTGGGGACTATCTTGTTGAGTTCTCAATATCATACAAGCTAGTCAAGCATTAAAGACCTAGTATTGGTGCCACCCACTCATCAAGGTTCATCCCTCTAAAATAAAAGCTATTAGCTCAAGAATACAAGGGAAGAAACAAATGTTTTATTTTTGAAGTCTTATTCTCTTGTGGTTTTTTACTATCTTTCCTATGATGCTAGAGTTCTAATTACGATATTATGTTAATATCTGAACTTTAGTTGCCAATATTTGCCCTAATGGACAAACTATTTTGTTTGACTTAATGTGGAAAGAGGAGTTACGTTATAAAAAAAATGAATCAAGTTTTGAAGCTCTATATCAAGAAGATAATATGGCAACTCTATTTGAAGTTCCAATTAATGTTGATGTTGACAATTCAAGTATTTTAGTCGATGATAATGCAAATCCAATAGAAATATCTTCTGATGAAGTGTAATATAATTCGATCTTGTCAATAAGAAATGTAATGGATATAGAAGATAAAGAACTAGAGAAAATTGAGAGAGAAAATAGTGAAGAAGAACCAAAGTTTGAAGGTTTTGATTCAGCTAATGGTGGAGATAAGGTGAATAAGTGTAATTATTAATTATTGTAACTTTTGATTAATAACATGCAATATTATTTGTTTATTTGATTGCTTATATATCATTGCCATTTTTTTTGCTCATTTTATTTTGCATTATATATCGTTGATTAACTTGTTGGCTATGTCATTATTTAATTGTGTAGGATAACAACAAAAAGTAGGTGTTTTGGTGGAAGAGGTAGAGGTAGGCGAGGCCGAGCGTAGTCTGACGCACATTTTAATGAGGTTCCTCCTATGGAACTACTTGTTCCATCAATTGAGGCAAAGGATAGTGTTCTTCCTCTAGAATATGAGGAGCATTTATCAACTTCGGATAATGAGGCAAAGCATAAGGTGCAATCAAGTGAAGGCCAAAATTCATCTCATTGATGACTAGGGGTCAAACACAAGGGAGTCATGCACCTAATAATCATGATAATTGAACTTTTATATAGCTAGACCATGATGGATATGTTTTTCACCTTTTTATATTGGTGCATAATTTAATATTATGAGGGATCTAAACATACCTATTTGGTAATATTTATTTCATCCATCGTGTATTATTTGTTAGCTTTATAACATAAACTATTTCTCACAGAATCATGGATATTTTGAGAAAATATATGGGTTCATGGCTAACTTGGGAGGAAGTTCCTCAAGATACGAAAGAATTTCTTTATGAAAGATTTAGAGTAAATTACTTTTTTAAACATATAATGTTTTGCATAAGAACCATATTAAATGATGCAATTAGTCTTTCTAAAATCAATTTTTTCTCCTTTTTGTGCATTTGGCATGGAGACACTTCATGTAACTGCTTGAACATGAAGTCAGTATTAGGCATTCATGAGAGCAAACCTATAAGAGAAAGTTCAAGAATATCATCTACTGATATAAGAAGAAAGTAGTAAAGGAAGCTGGAGTTGATGACCTAAGAGATAAGGTTGTGCCTAAAAACATATAGGTAGGTGATTGGGAAGCAATTTGCACTGGGAATATGAGTTTACCAAGCTATCAAGAAAGATGTAAAAAAGTAAGGCAAAATAGATTGATAGAAAAAGATAGGTCAATAAATAAACACATTGATAGCTCTATTTCTTTTGCTGAGCATGCAAAGAGAATGAAGGTTAGTTTCTTAAATTAATTTATTGTTATTTTTATTTATCTAATGTAACTTTTAGTGTTAACTAGTTTAATGTAGGCATAAAATAGCAGACGGGTTAGCCACATCAAGCGTAATGAAAAGACTCACTGAAAATCCAAAGGAAAAGGTAAATATATTGACAACAAATTTAAGAGGGTACAAGTAAGTATGAGTAAAGAATATTATCCATGCATTCAAATTAGTTAGCAATTTCAAAATAAGTTGCCAGAAATATTTTATGGAATTTATAGTTGTAACCTTGAACTTGTTTATAGATTTTTATTTGTCATAAATTCAATACACAAGGACAAGAACACTTGAAGCAAGTATTGAACAATAATTTTGAAGTATTTTTATTCTTTTTTTCTTTTGATGTTCTTTAAGAATTATTTGGACCATACATATCTAAGGATTAGACAAAAAAATCTTAATTCATTTTGATGGCATGACATGGTAGTTATTTGCAATTTTCATTAATCAACATATATATCTAGTTTGTTTCATTAATAGGTACATATTTATTTTGTGGTAACGATGATCCTTTGAGTAGCTCAAGAGCAATTTAATTATTTAGCAAAAGAATTTGTTAACTTAGTCACATTTGACAAAGTTTTCCTTCCTGTCATCTATGCCTACTAATTAATATGAATCTTGTATTATTTTTAAGTTCGATATAATGTTTCCTATTGAAAGACATAATAAACTTTCTTGAACTGCAATGCTCCATTATTTGAATTTCTCAAATAATTCTGTGAGGCTATTCCATGACATTGTAGTTACTGTTAAAAAAGATATATATGCAAAATTTGCCTAATATGTGATAAAACTAGTTATTTCTTACATAAGTCTAATATGTGATAAAACTAGATAAGTATTTTTAGTTTTAATAAAGATTAGGCATTTTCTCTTTTTGAACTAATTGTGTTTTTAATATTTGGATCTTCAAAATAAGATGAATATTATCAAGAAAATGTTAGTCAACATGGCAACAATCCTACTCCTGAAAGTTCATTTGATGCTAAAAAATGGCTTTAGATCAATAGTAGTCCATGCAAGGGTAGATGTATGGCTTTTGGAACACTTACCATTACTGTGAGCTTGTTGTTGTTGGACTTCCTTGGAGTAACCATCTACGACATTTGAGCCAACCTATGTGAGTTAAGAGCAATTTCAAGATACGATTGCAAAAGCAATTGGTTAAGAATTGGGTAAGCAAAGAGAGGAAATAGTAGCAAGAGAAGCAATATTATGGAAGAGGCCATGTGGGTGAGAGAGGAGACAAAGAGGCTAGCTGAAGAATCAAAGGCAAGAGAGAAGGTTTTCATGATGACATTAGGAGTAACGATGAAGGCTTCTTTACTCACAATAAAGGGGGTGATGGTGGGAAAGACAAATAACTCTCTTTAAGTTAACTTGACTTGCTTGGATTTAATGAACTTGCTTATGTTTTAAAATCTTTGCTTTATCTATGAACTTGAATACAATATTATTGAATTTGGGTTATTGTTTTGTGTTTTTGGAATGTGAATTGTATTTTAAATGGTGTAGTTTTAGATTGTTATTAATGAGAACAAAAAATAGATTAGATAAATATATTAGATTCAACATTAGAATAAAAAAAATATATCCATAAATTAGTGATTGATTAGCGATTGCCTATCGAAGAAATTTATGACCACAAGTGGTGTCACAAATCTACGATCGATTAGTGACCAATCAAAGAAAATATACATACAGTTTCTGAAATTTTGTGACTGCACTAGTGATCACAAACCAATGACCCCATTGACGACCACAATTTGGTCACAAATTAAGTAATTGGTCACATGCCCAACTTTTAGTGACCACATGAAGCATTCACTAATTAGTAACCACTTAGTGACTGTCTATTCGATATATAAAATTTTTTATATAACTAAATTAGTGACCGATAATAAATCATTAGTAACCACCTTTGTGGTTACTAATTTATGACGGGCCTACTAAGCGATCACAAATTTCAATTTGTGATTAGCAATTTTCTGACCCATTATATCAATCACATACATGGTCACTGACATATTATTGGTCCCAAGGGACGAAGCAGGCCAGGTTAACTACCCTTGAAAGAGTGTTTAATAGCTCATTGATCGAGTGCTCTTACATCAAAAATAAATGGGGCTAAGCAATTTGCCAAAGCTATGTGATGTAAAAATACATTAGTAGGAGATGAGGTTGAAAGTCGTTTATAGTGAAAGAGTAGTGTTTGGGTAGATTCGACTCGAGAGGTCGAGTAGTCCAAGTGATATTCTTCTCAAGGTCTGAGATCTGCAATAGCAACACACGTCAGACTAGTTGAGGTGCCATTGGCTAAGGCACTCTAACGTTCAAGTTAATTCTGGTCGAAAGCTGATAATTGAATAAAATATGGAGAGCTTATAGTGCATTTGGCATTTCTTGGAGCGTGGTTGGCTATGAGGTATTTATAACCTTCTCCTAGTATATAATTTGTCTAAGGCACCCCTATCAAGTTTAGTGGGCTTGAGTTTTTCCTGGGGAGGTTAATGGCCATTCCAGATCTCAGTACTATTTCAAGTGGCACAATCTCCTATTTTCCAGGATGAATAGTATCTCTAGTAGGCACCTCCCTATCAAAAGTGGTGGCAAAGTTGGTGGTAGTGATTGTACTAGTTGTCACACACCATTAATGCAGAGACATATTGCCTGTCAAAATAATAAATACGGTGTGAATTTGAGTCAGTATCGGAGTAAGTCATGAGGTCGATAATAGTTGAACAAACCTGGCTAGTCGATTAGGGAGATGGTAGAACAAGATAAAATGGATAACACTTTCTGTCAAGCACGGTTGATAATAGTATACTCGATCATATAAATGTTGTCAAATAGGTTAACCTAGAACTGATGTAAGGCCTTGCATATTGAATGGGTCTGTTGGACTAAATAGGCCTGTTAGGCTATCCCATGTCATGAGTCCCCCCACTTGTAGTCCTGATTAAGCTTGTCAACAAGCAGGAGCAGAGAATACATTGGCAATTACAGCAGTTATCCAAATTTGACTGAGGTTTTGCCAAATCGACTAGGGTTTTTGAACTCTCAACCAGGGTTTGTGGTAGTTCTACTGTATTTAATGCGCTAGTTACTTCACAAAATACAAAGCGTATGGAGGTAGCGTGAAATTATAACTGACGCTTGGGTTCCAGCACATAAACCCCTATAAATAATGGAGACATAGGTCTTCATTTACACTTTTCCTAAAATTATATCTGGTTGAATCCCTACCTTTGAAGTTCTCCAACCTTTGTGTGCTTAGATTTACAAGATATCCATTGTAAGTCACTCTGCCCATTTGTTCTTTTCTCCCTTTTTCTTTTGTGAAAAAATGCCTACTAGTTTTGATAGCGAGGACACTAGGTCTAAGAGTGTGGCCTATTAGAGGGAGACTAGGGGTGGAAGTACATTTGAAACATCTCACGAGAGTGGTCCAGGTAGTTCATCAAGCAATAGCTCGAGTTCAAGCAGTTCCAGTAGCTCAAGCAATGTGAGGGTTGTTTCTGAGGGTAAGGTTGGCCCGAGTGATGTTTCTGCAACCTGGGATCGACTGTTTACACTAGGCTATTATACAAAATAACCTCCAAAATAACTCCCAACCGACTTAATACGAATTAGGAAAATGTACCATATCCCCGAGGAGTATAAGCTATTAGTACCAGGAGCTTGGGGTAGAATGCATCGACCTCTCCAGGGTGTATAATGGTGTTTGAGGAAGGATTGATATGTAGCCTTAGGTTTCCCCTCGCACAAGCGATAGTTGACCTCCTAGTGGGCTTGGAAGTTTACATAACCCAATTGCTTCCCAACTGTATCGCCACCTTGTATAGTTTTGTTGTGCTAATACACTTGTATAATCAACTTACCTCCTTTGCCAATTTTTCAAATTTATTTCACTTACCCATGTCACAGAAATCAGGTAGTATCGAGAAGTCTGGTTTCTACTACTTGACTGCTCGACCCTACCAAAAATTTTTAGTATCTCCTTCCTCTTCCTACAGCTAAAAGTGGAAAAAATATTTTTTCAATGTTCGAGGGCCAAGGGTATTCACCATTCCGAAGGGTTCGTGAAGGGGGCCTATGGAGATGCTTGAGAACCAGACACCTAGTTAGCCTAACATCTTCATCAAGGATTTGGTTGAATTTGGACATATGAAGGCCCAAGTTCTGACTGAAGAAAGGTGTCTAGTGTTGACTAGCTTATCACCGGCCTAACTCGACCTACCTATGGGTGATCGACTAGATAGAGATTCTAATCGACCATTTTAATTATGACTGCTTATCTTTTTGCTCGACTCTAATGCTTGTTTGTTTTATTTATGTCTGCAGATCGAGAAGAAGTAATGGCTAGAAGTCAAACTGAAGCTCAAGTTAGGGCTCTCAGAAATGAGGAACGACGTTGAGCTACTATTGCTCAATGAGAAGGAGCTACCACTGAACTGACTGCTTCAACACGATCGACCTCAGCTCTTCCACCCCCTACAAAATCAAACAAACTTTGAAACCCCAATCCACTGCCAGGAAGAGCCTTCACAAAGTAGCCTCGCGAGCCGAGGAAAAGATAGATTACTGAGCAAAGAGGCTCAGCACTAAAAAAAGCTGCAGGGGACAAGAGAAAATAAAAGGCAGTGATAGGCTATGACCTATTCAAAAAACTCAATGATGGAGTATTGTTCCAACTCCCCCAATTGGCTCCGCCACATTTCGCAACCAACTCAACCCATGATATAACTGACTCAACCTTCATCATCTAGGGAGGGATAATCGACAATAACGCCTTAAAGTAGCTGACCTCAAGGCTCTTCCTACCCGACCAATGAAAACTGACAAACCTTAGCTAGGTCGAGGTTTATTGGGCCTTAGCTTACCATTGTAATATAGAAAGCACGAGATCGATAATTTCTCATCGAATTTCTTCTTCTTCTTTTCTATTGTAGTATTATGAAGTGACAATTCTATGTTTTAGATGGGACAATTGGGCTACAATATCCACCGTCCATTAAAGCTGGCCCTGGCAGATAGGAAAGAGTTGCAAGGAAGAGAGGACATGAAAACCCTTAAGGTGCAGCTCGAGTCCTCCCAACTCTAAGTCGAGCAGTTGAATAAAACGTTGGCAGAGCTCCAAGAATAGCTAAACTCCAAGGATTAGTAGCTAGTTAAAGCAGTCAAAGAGCGGAGTCGAATGGACTTCATAATAAAGAAGGCTCACTTAGACCTGTAGGTGAGCTTTACTTCTGGTTGAGCTCAAAGCCATGCAGAGGCAACCAATGAGGCGAAGGAGGCCTTCAACCGACTCCTCCTGATTATGCGGCGTAAGGTAGTTGAATAGTTTATCCTGAGCTCTACTTTTCAGGATGCAAGCATGATCACGTCCCTTGACGATGCTCGTGAGGTATTCTATAGGGCTGTGAAGTAGTTCGAGCACCTAGGATATGCTTTTCAACCTGATGACAAGAGCAGGATAAACCCTGCACTAAATATGAAACTGAAAGCTTATCCCAACCCTAATGAGGGTAAAGTTGAGCAAGCTCTAGAGAACAAAATTGCAACTACTGCACCGGATGAGCTTCTGACTGAAGCTCAGAAGAAGAAAGCTGAGGTTGATGTGAGGTTAGAATAGTTGGACGAGGAATTTGCATTTGCTGAGGACCTTGTGGTACATCTGAGGGAGGAAAAGGTTGATGTGGCATAGTATGTGCTGTGCTCAACCAATTTCATGAGTGATGTCGTTAGGCCTTCTAAACTATCTCAAGTTATTTTACCCCTTGTGTGTGCGTTACCAGAGCCGGACTCAAAATAGCTTGAGGGCAACCAGGCAAGGATGAGTTAAAATTAAATTGGCCCTTTTTTTTGTTTATTTTTTTGATGTAATGATTATCAACTGGTTAATGAATAAAGAATGTTTTTCATTTCCATCTTGTTGCCTTAAAGATAGTTATTGAACCTTGTCATATTCAACTTGACTGTCATAGTAATATAGAGAATACCTAATAAAACATTTGGTTATCATCATCATAATGAGGAAGATTTAACAATACTATTGTCAACTTTGTTTAATGTTGTCTGACATGTAGTAATTTGTTTGCACAACTACATTGTGGATTTTTAATACCACTTGGTTAACTACTTGGTCAACTATTAGATTTAGGAGAAAAAGCTCGAGTTTGTAGCTAATAGCTATTTGGGATCAATGCTATGGTCGAATTAAATTTTGGGAACTAATCAAACAGCGTGAAGCTATTTCTTTATCGACTACAGGATCGATGTGAGTCTGTTAGCACGATGCTACTTATCCATCGAGTAGGAGGTCGGCTAGTCAACTAGGGGCTTAGTGGTATAAAGCCGCTTGCGGGACAGCAAAGGGCTGCTTATTCATCAACAACAAGGTCAACTAGGGACTTGGCAGCATAAAGCCACTTGAGTGGTAGCGAGGGCTTACTTATTTGTCGACTATGAGGTCGACTAGGGACTTGGCGGCATAAAGCCACTTGAGTGGTAACGAGGGGCTACTTATTCGTCAACTACAGGATTGACTAGGGACTGGGTGGCATGAAGTCGCTTGCGGAGTACAATTATAACAATGCCTACAAATTGTAGCTATATTGTTGGAATTTTATTCAATCCAGAGAATACAAGGATAAGTACAGCATAATTTCAAATGTAAAATGTTCTCAAGTTCACGGCATTCCACAAGCGAAGGAATTCCTTTTCTTACATATTGGCTAGTCTATAGGCACTGTGCTTTGATATTTTAACAATAATGTACAGTCCTTCCCATTTCGAGTCGAGCTTGCCAATATTCTTGGAGACTTCTACTTTCTTGATAATGAGATCTCTGACCTTAAAATGGCACAATTTGACCCCTTTGTTATAGTTTTTAGCTATCTTCGACCTGTAGCGTTGTATAGTAATATAGGCTTCTTGGTGACGCTCATTGATAGTTTTGAGGTTGAGTTTCCTCTCTAATGTGTTTCTTAGTGGATGTCCCAAGCTGTGTGTTGAATTAGCTCTGAGGGGATGACTGCTTCAAACCCATAAATGAGACTGTAAGGGCTATGACCTGTAGCTGTTCAAGTAGTTGTCCTATATGCCCATAACATGCTGAAGAGGTCATCTGCCCAATTCGAGCCAATGTCCTGTATCCAAGCTTTCACATGGTCTAGGATCGTTCTGTTGGTTACCTCCATCTAGCCATTTGATTGAGAATTGTTCACTAAAGTGAAATGTTGTGCAATCCCTAAGGCTTCGCACCAACTTCTAGTGCTCTTGCTCTGGAATTGAGTGCAATTATCTAAAATAAGGACTTTGGGCAGACCAAAATGGCAAATGATATTTTTCCATATAAAACTCTTGATGGCTGCATTCATTATATTAGGAACAGCCTCAGCCTTGACCTATTTAGTAAAATACTCGACTATGAAGATTATAAATTTTTGTTGTCCCATCGATATTGGCAATGAGCCCAAAATATCAATTCCCCACTGATCAAACGGCTAAGAAATTTGGACATTGACTATTAGTGCTGTGGGTTGGTGTGGCAAATTTGAATGGACTTGACATGATGTACATTTATATACAAAATCCACTGAGTCTTTCAACAATGTTGTCCAAAAGTACCCATACCTAATTATTTTGTGGGCTAGGAATCTTCCTTCAGAATGGTTGCCACACATACTTGTATGAATGTTCTGTAATACCTATAGAGCCTAATTGGGGTCTAGGCACCTTAAGGGGGTTCCAGAGATTGACCTCTTGTACAACTGACCATGCTCATTGAGTGCAAATTTAGAAACTTGACCTTGAAGGCGTCGAACCTCATTCTTATCTTTGGGGATGGTACCTTGGCTCAGATACAGTTTTATCAGGACCTGCCAAGAAGTTGTCGTCTCCTCAATCAAAATTTTCTCATAAGGTCCAATTGATGGCTTATCAGCGACCAAAAATATGACCTTCTTGTCCTTCATGCCCTTGGTAGAGTTGGCAAACTTTGAGAGAGCATCCGCTCGCTCATTCTCAAATCGAGGAACTTACTAGGAGTGAACCTTTTGAATGATTGTTACAACTTTTTTACCTCAGCCAGGTACCAACTCATCATCGAGTCCTTGGCTTCAAAATTTCCAACGACCCATTCGGCTACTAACTAAGATTCTTAATGGAACTAGGTGTTTGACACCCCAGTCAAGCGCTATTCTCATTCTTACGAGAAGGGCCTTGTACTCTACCTCATTGTTCATGACTGCATAGTCTAATTTTATTGAAAAATCATATTCCTCTACATTTGGGGAGTGAAGAGCAACCCTTACTCTTTCTTTGGATGTGGTTGATGATCCATCGACGTGCAGGGTCTAAATAAGAGAGGCTTAAAAAAATTTTCGAGCAAGTCAACTCATTCGGCAATGAAATCAGCCAGAACCTATGTTTTGATGGCTATTCGAGGCTAAAAAGTAATATCAAATTCTCCCAATTCGATTGCCCATTTAGTCAGTCTTTTAGATATGTCCGGCTTCATCAATACCTACATCAGCAGTTGGTTGGTCAACACTATGATAGAATGAGACTGGAAGTATGGTCATAGCTTTTGAGCTGCAGTCACCAATGCTAAGGTAAATTTCTCGTTCTCTAAATAATTATGCTTCAGCCCATGAAGTGACTTATTGCAATAGTAGATCGATTAATGGCTGCCATCTTGGGTTGAGACCAATATTGAGCTAATTGATGCTTTGGAGACCACAAAATATATGGAGTACTTCTCCCAATTTAGGTTTTGCAAACATGGGGGTGAGGTTAAGTATTGCTTCAACTCGACCAGCGCCCGATCACACTATTCACTCCATTGGAACCCCGACTTCTTAGCATTTCTAAGAATTTTGAAGAAGGGTAAACTCTTGTCAGCTAATTTTGTAATGAACCTTCCCAAGTCTATAATCCTCCTAACCAATCTCCAAATGTCTCTGACTGTTCTCAAAGGGGTGACGTTGAGAACAACCTAAATTTTCTACGAGTTTACCTCAATGCCCCATTGGCTGACCATATAGCCCAAAACTTTACCTCCATGGACCCTGAATGTATACTTACTTGGGTTCAACTTTAGACCAAATGCTCTCAAGATTGCAAAAGTATGACTTAGGTCAAGCAAGTGGTCTTAGGCCTTTTCTGTTTTTACGATCATATCATCGGCGTAAACCTCCATTGATTTTCCAATTTTATCTTTAAACATAAAGTTGACGAGCCTTTGGTAAGTTGCTCTGGCATTTTTCAATCCAAAAGGCATGATCAAAAAGCAATATCGCCCATTAGAAATATAAAGAAAGTTTTATCCCTATTTTCGGGAGCCATGAAAATCTGATGATAACTTTGAAATGCATCCATCATGCTCAACAACTCACAACCAGCAGTTGAATCAACTAATGAATCTATTCGAGATAGGGGGTAAGGATCTTTAGGGCATGTTTTATTTAAATTCGTGAAATCATTACACATCCGTCATTGTCCCTTATTCTTTGGGACTAGTATAACATTACAAAGCTAAAAGGGATATTGAATTTCTATAATATAACCTGGGTTTAGGAGTTTTCTAATCTCCTTCTCGATGATCTACGTTCTCTTAGCATTGAATGTCCTCATCTTTTGTTTGATTGATTTGTACGAAAGGTCAACATTAAGGCAGTGCACAATGATGTTGGGGTCGATTCCCTAGAGGTCAGATGCTCTCTATGCAAAGATGTCAATATTCTTTCTCAATAAATCGACCATAAGACACTCTATGTAAGGGTCCATGTCTATTTCAATACAGGTCATCTTGTCAAGATTTCCTTGTTCCAGCTCAACGGTCTTAAATTCCCTAACGTGCTCATCCCTGAAGTCTTCCAGCTTTCTCTTCTTGCTTGTCTGGGTCTCCTCGGGTTCGGCTATAGAGGTGTCCCCTAAGGTCTTTAGTTGTGGTCGAGTCTTCCGCTCGCTTGACTCGACTGAGATGTTATAACATCTCCAAGCCTTCTTCATGTGACACAGAAGCTCCCTTATGCCAACCGGGGTTGAAAACTTGATTTTCATGTGATAGGTCGACACAATAGCAATGAAGTCATTGAGAGTAGGTCAACCTATGATGACGTTGTAAGCAAATGAGGCATCAACCACCAGTTAGTTCACCATCAAAGTTCTCCTTTGAGGAGCCTCTACAAATGATGTTGATAAGTTGATAGATCCTTTTGATTTTAGGATGATTTCTGATCCCCCCAAATCGAACCAGCGGGGTTCACAAAAGTTCAAATTTTAGCTAGCTAGCCCATATTTATTCTTTTCAAGGTAGAGAGGAAAATGATATTAGCCAAGTTGCTATTATCAACCAGGACCTTACGTACTTTAAAGTTGGCAATCTCAACAAAGACTACCATAGGACAGTCTGCTTTATGGTTGATATTCCTATCCTTGAGGTGGGCCAAGTCGCTGTTAGTGAATGAGATGGGCTCTACACTCGTCATTAGGTGGAATGTTGTCTCGAAGAGTGATGCTTTAGTCTCCTTGAGCCTCCTCTAGCTTTACCTTTGGGCAAACTTTGAGTCCTCCCCCGTAGGATCTCCTGCAATCATTTCAACACTCCTCAAATGGGCGGGTGATCCTCGTGGGTGGGTTTTTTTCCTTTATCCTCCCTTTTAGGGCTAACTAATCTTTCTCTATGGGGAGTCCGATCAGTTTTGCCCCTTTTGATCGAGTGTCCATGATTATATACTTCTTGAGGTGGCCCTGCTTGATTAGCCTCTCAATCTTATCTTGGAGGTTGAAGTACTCATCTGTGTCATTCCCCTTTTATTTGTGGAAGTGGCAATATTTCTTGAATGTTTTCATTGCCTTAGTCTCCATCAGCTTTTTCGATTTCTTGAGAAGGTTATCATATTAGATGGCATATAGGACCTCTCTCCTTGGGATGTTCAAGGGCGTATAGTCATGGAAACATTTTAGGGAGATCGACCTCATTCTTTATGCTTTTGGTCATCTCTCTCTTTCTTCTTCTTGTCGACCTCGGAGGATATGAACTTGAGCCTGTTTATCTCCTCTTAGGTCATGTACCTCTCAGCCAGGTCGAGCAACTTTTCCATTGACCTATGGTATTTACGCACTAATGTATTGGCGTATTCCTTATGTCTAAGCTCCAAGAACAACACATATATCAGGAACTCGATCCTGTGGTTATTTATCTTAAGGACCTCTGTGTTGAATCTGGTAAAGAAATCACGGAAGGACTCCCTTTCGCTCTGTTTGATGGTATGGAGATAGATGTGGGGGAGTTTCGCCTTCCTCTTGTTGGCAAATTAGTGCAAAACTTTATCGCACAGCTGGTCATAAGAGTAAATCAACAATGACTCGAGCTTCACAAACCAATTGAGTGCAATACACTGAAAAGTGGTTACCAATATTTTAGCATGGATGTATTCACTATGTTCATGTAGTTACATCATGTGTTCAAACTACATTAGGTGTTCGTTGGGATCTGTCGAGTTATCATATCTTGATAGATTGATTAGAACCTTTCGTCGATAGCAATGCACTCGTCGATAATATCTTGGATGAATGGAAATTTTCTCTCCCGATGAGATCTCTGAGGGCTATCCAAATTAGGCACTCTTTTGTTATTTCTCCTTGAGATCTCATCGAGGTGCCTATTCAACTATTGGACTTAATGGGACACTTTCTTTCATTTCTCTCGATCCATCAGAGTGGTATTTCAATCGAGACATGGCCTTGCATGCTCGGTCCTATCACACTGTGGGGCTTGAATGGGTCGGGCTGTGAAGTCTGTAGATTTTCTCATGTCTTCGCGATAGTCACACCTAAAGCATTCAACCCTATCGCATTGTAGGGCTCGATTAGGTCGAACGTGATCTACTGAGTCGATAATTTCTTACTACAATTCTAGTCACCTCCTCTTCTCTTGGGGGCCTCTAGGAATGGCATTAGGTTGGGTAGGCAGGCACCTAGATTCTTAACCACCGCAGCTGTCTCTGGGGAACCTATCTTCTAGAGAAAGCGGTTGTGAGGTGGCACTGGCGGCAGGGGTAGACACAGTGGTGTGTCTATTCAGTACAACGAATAGTAGGGCTGAGATTTGAGTAGAGATTTGCTCGCTTATCAGTTGCATTAACTGGGGCATAGTTAATGTCACCACTTGCTCTGAAGGGGCGCTGGAGCCTAGAGTGTGTGCACCTTGCTGGGTCAAAATGGGAGGTAGAGACATGGACCTCTTATTCTCCTCCCTTCCTTATGTGGTCCTATGTGTGTTCACCATTTTCTCGTTGCAATCTCAAAGATTTCTCACAGACGACGCCAAAAATGATGAGGTTGAAAGTCGTTTATAGTGAAAGAGTAGTGTTTGGGTAGATTTGACTTGAGAGGTCGAGTAGTTCAAGTGATATTCTTCTTGAGGTCTGAGATCTGCAACAGCAACACACGTTAGACTAGCTGAGATGCCCCCAGCTAAGGTACTCCAACGCTCAAGTTAGTTCTAATCGAAAGATGATAATCGAACAGAATATGGAGAGCCTATAATATATTTGGTATTACCTGGAGCGTGGTTGGCTATGAGGTATTTATAGCCTTTTCCTAGTATATGACTTGTCGAAGGTATCCCTATCAAGTGTAGTGGGCCTAAATCCTTCTCGGGGAAAAGGGAGGTTAATGGTCATTCCAGATTTCAGTACTATTTCAAGTGGCACAATTTTCTATTTTCTAGAGTGAACAGTACTTTTGGTAAGCACTTTTCTGTCAAAGGTGATGGCAAGGTTGGTAGCAGTGACTGTACCAGCAGTCACACACCATTAATGCGAAGGCATGTTGCCTATCAGAATAATAAATGCAGTGTGAATCTAAGTCAGCATTGGCATGAGTCATGAGGTTGATAACAGTTGAACAGACTTGGCTGGTTGATCAGGGAGATGGTAGAACAAGTTAGAACGGATGATGCTTCTTGTTGAGCACAGTCAGTAACAGTATACTCGACCAGATAGTTGTTGTCAAATGGCTTAGCCCAGAACTGATGTTGGGCCTTGCACATTGAATGGGCCTGTTGGGCTAAATGGGCCTATTGGGCTATCCCATGTCAGTAGGGGAGCATTTCACCTTAGAGGGAAGCCTCTGTGCGAGCAAGGGTGAATAAAGCATAAATGAGAATGTCAACTTAAGTAACGCAAACATTGG
>JACGDI010005671.1:1785357-1819489 GCA_014898725.1 Jacaranda copaia
ATTTTTTTTTTTTTTTTTTGTGTAGTGTCTTGTATCTACTTATTCTTAACTATAAATTGCAGGTTAAAATTTTTTAAGTGTTATCACATAGGTAATGAATGTAGATTTACCAAATTATTATAAATTCTCAAGTACTTCTTTTATTTTAAGTTCCATTGTTCACATATTTTATCTTATAACATATTTCTTTACTCTACCCATAATGATCTCTATTAGCTTTCAACTAGTATAGTAATGAACATTCTTGGGTTTATGTAGGATCAAAATACACAATGGTTTCTTGTATTGTAATTTTTTTTAAAAATAAATTACAAATAACAATAATTATTGATTAAGATTGGATGCAAACCCTAACTTTTGTGTGTGTAATATTCAAAATTTTACCTCCAATATTTCAATCAATAGTTAAAAAATCAGACCGTTCATTGAACCGAAAAACTTATCGATCCATAGTTCATTGGTTCAACTGTTGGTCGGTTTGTAATTGAAACGTAATTGAACCATGACATTATAATTATAAAATATATATTTATATTATATATATTACTTAAAAATTAATAAAATATCAAAATATAAAATATAAAGAGCTTAAAGGATATTGTCCAATATTACAATCCAAATTTCACTATTTATATTATAAATGATTGCAATAATTTAAATATATCAAGTCCAAAGTTTAAAATTGAGAGTGTATAAGTTAATTTTAAATTCTAAACTCTAAATTAAGGCTTATTTTTTTACTTTAGATAGCTTGTTAAGTGTATCTTAACCTTCAAACTTTGTATTTACACCAAAAAATGAAAAATAAAAAAATAATTTTATTAAAAATTAAATAAAAAAACCAATCTGGTTCAATGGTCCAACGGTGATCGGTTTGAACTGTTTTTTCAAAATATGATATTTTTTTATTTTTTTGATTTTTTAAGAAAATTGAACTGGTTCACTGGCCAATCCTGTTTTTTAAATAGTGATTTCAATTGATGAAGTGAGCAAATTTTACCTCCTAACTTTTTTTTTTCTTAATAAAAGAAGAAGAAGAAGAAAAAGAAGAAGTGAGCAAATTACTTAATCAATTTGCTTCCATGTTATATGAATTTCTCTAGGCTCCAAGCATATCTCCTATAAAATTTAAAACTATTCTAATTATTTTGATTAAAGTTAGTTACCTTCTTGATTAAAGTATCTAATATATAATTAGGGGTGGTAATTTCCAATGCGATATAATAACTCGATACGAGTTCGACATGAAAAAATTGGTTTTGGTCAACCCATTTTAGGTTTGGGTCCAATAAGGTCGACACAAATAAAAACTCAAAGAAAATGGATTGGATTGGGTTGGGTTAAATTTCAGATTACACGAACAACCCAAAATTTGATTTTGAATCACACGATAACCCGAACCCACATAAACCAATTCGATCCAACTCGAATTAAATAAATAAAATTTAAATTTTTAGGAGCAAACATATAAAATAACAATATAAAACTTGAAAATTTGAACTTTAGTAATATCAAATTTACTACTTTGGTATTTTTTGATCTTATTTATTTTTACAAATATATAGGATAGATGATTATAATTTTAATGATTATTTTTTGGTATCCAAGTGATGAAAGTTATTTTGCGAAGAGTTGACAAAATATTGCTTTGACTATTGAATTGTCTTATAAATTTTTCTTAGGCCTTATGCAATGCAAGATTTTACATATATATAAATAGACAGGAATTCTTTCTATTAAAAGGTTATAAAAAGTTTAAAAGACTCAAGCAAGTTTTTATGATAAATTATGTGTCCAACTAAAATACTTGTTTACTTATTTGTTTGATAATATATTTTTATTGATTTATTTGCTACTTAATTGAATCAATATAAAGTAAAGAAATAATGTCATTTGAAGAAGTTACAAGAGCCAATTTGATTGATACAAAAGATACAAAAATTAAAGAAAGTGTGTGAATAAAACTTGAAAAGGATGCCATTTTTAAAAATAAGTTCCTTTGTGATTTCAATATTTTTATAATGATGAAATATACTACAAAATGAAAGAAACAAAAAGTCCTAATATCAATATATTTTGTGGTTCAGTTAAAATTTTTTTAGAAAGCTGCTATCATGAATTTATGATGAGAATTCTTTACTCCTATTTTAATTTATTAATAATTAAGAACAGATAAAATTAAAAAATAAAAATGCCAAAAATTTCTAAATTGAAAACAAATAATTGATATAATTATTTTAAATCAGATTGGCAAATTAGATTGAGTAGATTTGAGTTAGCTAGTTGACCTAATAAAAATTAGGTCAACCCAAGCCTGACCTGATACGATTAAGGTTGGGTTACATGTGAGCATTTTCAAGTTGCCTCCAAATTGAGTTGGATTAGAGCTGAGGAAATTAATGTTATATTTTTACTTCAACCCAACCCAACGCCACCCGACCCACCCAAATTGCCACCCATTATAATATAAATTGATTAAAAGATTAGTTATCATAATCAAATCAACCACTTATTCCATGACTTACTACACGTAGATAATACATATTCTAACAGTGGACTTTGATCCAATTAAACTCACGTTCATTTGAACTAGACTTAAGCCCAAGAAGATGGTTCACTCAATTAATTTAATTAATGCAACACTTAAATTTATTTTAGAGTTTCTGAATGAATTTTCTAATTGACTAACTAATTGCTCCAATTGAACTCTCTCTAATCTTATTTAAATCAAATTGATCAAATCAAATATTTTAAAATTAATCTACTACTTCGATGTTGCAAAATAACGGAATTGAGGCCTTTTTTGAAAATCAGTGTGATGTTGGGTTTCTACACTTGGAATGTGCTTACACAAAGCTAGTATTTGAGTTTTGTAAATGAGCATCAAAATGACTTTTCGACTTTAAAAGTTGGTATTTATACTATTTATGTCTTCAGTGAACTTCAACCCACTTGAGCTAGGAACCCATCTTGGAGGGCTTAAATTATTGGGTTCATCAATCTCTTTTCTTATTTATTTATTTATTTATTTAATTTGGCATCTTATTTATTTATTATTATTTTGCCCTTAATAGTACCTGATATATTTTTTGAAGCAATGCATTTGGACTTTGCAGCGCCATGATTTAAGATAAATGAAAATGAACAACATCTGTATAATCCTCTGCATTGTAATTTCTTCATCATAAAACATGAGCAGCACGTGTTTTAAACATTGATAAAACGTCTAATTAACTGCTATCAGGTTTCATCTGGTGGTTAGAACCGTTACGACTTTGGTTCAACTTCCACTCATGAAAATTTTATTTGACGATGAAATTGCATTGCCGCCCGAAGTATTCACTTTTTCATTATGGAATGCTAACCACTTCCATAATAACCGCCAAACTAAAATTAGAAATTGCATTGCTTCACAGAATGTTATCGTACTATTTCGAAAAGTGATGCAACAATGAACGACGCTCGAGTCAACCATGCACCGGTACGCGCGGCCCCAGAAATCAAAATGCGTCTCCACTTTCAGAATTTCTGGTTAAACACGCCTTTAATTGATTATTTGAAATTTTACTGCAAGTTCTGCTTTGCTAGCGCGGATGGCGCTATATACATCATTTTTATAGCACAAATGGAGCCTCTTTGAGCGGCGCATTTTTGCCATCTCAATTTCAACAAGAGCAAGATGAACATAGTTGAAGAGATCCTGATATCCTTAATGGAAGTAAAGTCCATGGTTTTAACAATATGATGAAGATCATAAAGAAATATATATCCATGCATACTTTACAGCCCCTTTGATATATATAGACATTTCTTTTTGGGTATTTATGAACATGTTTGTTCAGTATTCCACGCCACTGGCACATTGATCACCCCCGAAACAAAGGAAAGAAAAGAGAAAAAGTAGGGCGTGGAGGAGCATAATTTCTTAATGGATAATAAACAAAAATGATGCAAAAACCATCAGTATATATATAGGTGATTGTGGAGATACCTCAGTATACAACATTTTTCCCTGAAGAATCATTTGCTACTTTCCAGTCCCAAGTTCTTCTGCATATCTCTAGTCAGGCTGAATTGCAGGGTGTTGTGCCATGGAAATAGTGTACGTGTGACAGGAAGCTTCCTCCGAAGGTCCTAAATGTGGCAGCAAAAAGGGGCCATAAGAAAATTTCAGTTTTGCTTAGAGTTAAGCTTGATGTGGAATTCAGATGCGGATCTTTAGCAATAAGGTATTCCAAAATGAGCTTAAAATACAGCAGTTTGATGATAAAGATGCAAGATTCATATGGATCTCATATACAAGATACTATAGTTATTGGGAAAACCACATAAGCAGATGCACATGAGCTCCAACATAGGAGAGCAGGCAGGCGAAGAAATGAAAATATTGAAGCAAAACTACAAGTAGGATAAACAGATAGATGCTACAGCATGACTTTGAGAAACATCTTAACATAAGCAAAACTTGATTACCTAAGATGAGATCACCATCACTTATTTTAAACAAGTTAACTAGATGAGAATTAACTAATAGATGTCCAAGAGAGTACCTTAAAAGTAGTGTCAGGCAACTTTGAATAGGAAGTCTGCAAATCAAATCACATTCAGTACACAGAATTTTAACACCAAAAATTTCTCACTCAAAAAGAGAATGGGAGGACACCTGAAGGGAATTCAGATACTCTGTCTCATGGTGCCGAATGATGTTTGTCAGTGAAACTGCACAATCATCAGGTGACTGCAAAATTCACACATCATCAACATTGTGTTATATTCTGCAAAACAACAGCAGATAACTTGCAAAGCAACTTTGCCATTTTGCACCATGCAGGTCCTCTTCACCTTCCACACAGGTTTCCTAATAAACATAGCAGCCAAGTTGGAAGGACAGTTAAAAAAACCTTACTATATTAATCATTATGGAGTCCACTCCCGGGCATGGAACTATAAGGAGACTCAAAATGGATACCATACTTGGTAGTATAGGAGAATTCATTTATTATTTTGAGAATAGATAATAGAATACTGTTATACTATTCTAGTATTTCGAAGAAAGTCTACATGATATAGGAGAACCTAGAAATTATCAGTTACAGCAAAATTTTACTCATCCAATCCCAAAAAGGATATTCAATCTCTAATCCTTAAAACTAATCACAAGTTCTAAATTCTCTGATACCAGTAACCCAGCAGCTGGAAAAGTTACAAAAGGATATTCTGGAGAGATTGCCTAGCCATTGACACCATTGTTATGACTATAAAATAGCTAATTGTAGCATCCCTATGCAAATATACCAAAGTATCAATTGAGGCTGTTAGTTACATGCAGTGGTGGTAATTCAACCAACCATTATATAGAGAAGCAGTAGTATACAGTTGTTGGAAATCCAAACAATCATAATAGAGAGCTCACCGCAAACTTCATTTTAAGCATTACCTGAAATATTGTGGAATCCTTGCATTCATGCTTTGCATCTAACTGGACATTTCCTTCTTCAAAGTAATGTGCTCCAACCTATGTAAAGTACAAGATTAATACGCTTTATTTAATGTGTAGCAGCCTATGATTGTATAGAGCCATGGACAAAACATAAATACTTTCCTTTATTTGTTCTTCCTATTTCCCCCCCAACCCCAGCCAAATATGTGAAGTTCTGGGGAGCAATATAACTAGACAAAATTATCCAGAATGCCATTACATTAGCAAACAAGAGACTACCTGCAGTTTACCTCTCACTTCCACAATTTGCATCTCATCCTTAAATTCCATGTTCCATATTGACCGCCAACTCCCATTGCTGCACATAATGGAAGTGATAAGTTAACAAAACACATGCAAAAATAAAAATCTATGTAAGCATTGTCGTTCCAGGATGGCTCCTACAGATATGAACTCTTCTTTATTGAATACCAGATACACATAGTAGCATATCAGTGACATACTCCTTTCTTGCCACAAATTGCCACATAAAATTAGAAGACTTCTACAGAGAAGAAATCTTCTTTATCGCATTTAAAAGAATTATTGAGCCTGAGAATTAGGATTTGTTGGTTTTCCATAAATAAGCTGCCAAAGATCAGTTCATGAGAATGCCTGTCCTTATATAATTCAACTCCAATATTTCTTGTTCAGTAATACACATATCAAGCTTGTCTAATCATAGGAAAGCAGGAAGCTGATAAAATTCACTCCTAAGCTGTGAACTGAATTTGTGACAGTCAAAAAATGTAGCAAAACTAATGCCGCTTAATCCAGAAGTTATTAGTTCCTATCATCTTCATGGTGTCTTTCTGCTTGGGAAAAAGAGAATAAGAAAAGGAATAGGGGAAAAAAATCAACAGAAAGAAATAGCAGTTACTAAATTTTGCCCTAATAGTTTCTTCAGACCCAAGATAGTCATAAAAAATATTTACTCTTTGTATTGTTTGCATAAAGCGGAGCCCACTCAACAAACTAACAAAATGTCTATTAGTAGATAATTGTATATCACTCTTTAAGCTCACTTGTGAATGCCAAAATACTTGGTGAAAAGTGGCATAATTTGTATAATCACTATGGAATCATATGATGCAGAATAGCAACCTTTAGATGGTGAACCACAAAATCTAACAATATAACACCTATAATGCCACTGGTATTTGGACAGGCTGAACATACCAGAAATTCTGAGGGCTAAGTCTAGCTGCAGAAATTATAACGACAAGCTCAAAATCTGAGCCTGGCTCTTCAATATCTTTTCCATTGACACAATAAACTGAGCTGACTCCTTTTGGGTACGCTTCACTAACATACTTGATGATTTCTGCATCTAAGGCACATCTGCCAAGAAATAGTTTATTAATTGCAGGTTGAGGAACTAGAGCAAAACATCATTAAAACTAACACAGAGAAAATGGTAGGGCATGGTAAAAGGAAAAAAAGAAAGGAAAGGAAAGAAAATGCAAGAAAAACCCAACCATATTAATACTTTGTGTACAGTAAAGTTTTATCAAGTGTTTAGCTTCAAATATAATTATCTCAAACCTCAGATTATTTAGATGTCTGAATATAGAACCAAGTAGGATTTGAGGAATGGAAGGCCCAGCTACCTGCTATTTCAGGACCATTTCTCTGGACCAAACAAAAGGAAAAGGGTATCTGTACTTTTTTCACTAACAAAATGAATCTTAAATTCTAACACATTTACTAAGCTTTCATAATCAAACTGAGTTATTAAGTTCAAGTTTAAATGTCATACTGCATTTTGATTTTCAGCAATATGATTGAAAATATTACTCATGAATTACAGATATTTCATGCAGTTTTGTTTACAGTCATGCTTAAGGCAAAGAAAGACTCAGAGATCTGTTCTGCAGTAAAAGAAGAGCCAACACTAGTACACTACATTTTAAAAGCTTTCCAGGCAGAAGCGAGAAACTCTGATGTAAAAATTGAGCCTGTTCACCAGAAGGCATGTTGTCCACCAACATGCACCTGGTGTTTCCTCTGCTTGGTGCTGGGCTAACACAATGCAACTTGCTAATGATTGTATCAAACTCTAAAAAATATGTGATATCTCAATCTCAGACTTTTCCATCCAGCAATTTAATCATCAATGTTGAAGCTACAAATGCAAGTTAGCTACTTAGTTTTGTGGAAAAGGATCCATGACTCACTTACCTCCACTCAGGACTCGGGAAAGCCTAGAGTTTCCTGAGGCACATTGGACTACAAGTACTTTTCCACACAGGAAATACTTTACAATAGAGAGTATATTTTGATGAATAAGATCAAGAATATTTGAACTATTTTGCTCCTGGAACTTGCTATTAGTCACCAGTTTACTAACATTAGGCTTCCTAAGACAGCTGAGTAACCTAAACTTTAATTAGAACTCCAAACAGGTACAGATTTAGGATTCAATAGGCACTTATTGAATAAATAAAGGATATAAAACCTTCTTGCTTTATGAAGTAGCATTTGAAAACAATTAAGCAGCAAAGCTTACCGATATTCCTCAACATACGAGGAAGGAAGTTCTTCATCATTTGCTGGTCTAGCACTTTCACAAACCTGAATCAATATAGCAGCTATACATAAAATCAATTGCAAATATAGTAGGTCTATATAAGTGAAAAAAATTTGAAGGGTCAAACATGCAGTATTGCTGATCTATTTCATGATGGGACTAGTTTATACCGGGTTCATGATGCCTAGGTAGCATGCTTATTAACGTGAGAACTGTTAGCCACAACCGCAACTTTGTCAACTTTGTCAACATCCAAACAATCTCACAACTATGCTTTCGAGCAGATTCTTATGTTTATGTTCTATGCTTTCGAGCAGATTCTTAGGTTTATGTTCATATTCAAATGGAAATTGATTTTTAAGACTTGCGAAAATTTCATTTTATTTCAGTTCATTCTCATGAATAATCAATACAAGGAATCTTTCATCACAATCTCTAAGTTGTATGCAAATATCAGCATATGATGATCCTATCTATCATTTATCCAAACAAAAGGAAGTTATCTGTTCAAGGCAATCATTTGATTGCTCCTTTCTAAGAAACTCCACATCTGAGTTGCATGACAATTGCTTTAATATCAGCCATTCCCCTTCCATTTATCCCGTTCATGGTTTTCTCATAATTATGATAGCATCTAATTAGTTATCTATTGTTCTTTTGAAATTAGGTTTCTTCCAATATTGCATATAGTTAACATCTGAAATCACTTTGTTGTTGATTCTCCACCTTAGGCGAACCTACGTGAATTTTCCAAAATTTCTTATATCTCTTTCCAAAAATTCCAAATGCTTATGAAAATACAAGGTATTTTTGGAGATGTTTCATCAAAATATAATATCTTCTCCAATTCAATGAAGCGTTTGCCATGCTTATGCTTGGGTCTTGCACCACCAAGAGGCATCAGTGGCTTTGAACTGTGGGGATTTAGCAATTATGTTGAACAATTGAAGTCACCCAATTACATATTGCTTTCTAAGTTGCAGTTTTATGTCTAACGAACTGCCAATAGCGTACCTTAATTGCAATATGATTGATCTAACTTGTTATTTCTACTACAAATGCTTTGATTGATAGAGGATTTTCTTTTTGCACTTGTAATTACAGATGCAGCCATAAAAACTGACTATAGTGGACGCTAAGCACCTTGCCCAACCCTCAATAAAATCTTGGAATATCTCATGCACCTACTTAAACAAACCAGAAACTCATTTGGTTAAAAGGAGAAAATTCAAAAGTTCTCCAAAAGAAACAGTATGCAAATCCTGCATCCACATGCTCAAAACCCATGAGGAGAAGAAGACCCTAGTCACCTGTTTTACATGGTCAACCATTGCAACCTGGGCAGTCCTGGGATCAAGATACTCATTGTTATCGATCTCACTATATGATGTAACCAGAACCTGCAAATAAATAGAAAATAATTGATATAAAATCCATCAACAGTTAATACTATTTGATTAGATTTCATCAGAACTTTTACTTCCATAGAAAAAATAATACAAGACAAATTATACAAATTATACAAATATAATTTCAAGCATAATCTGCATATTATCCAACATAAAACTACTCTAAAAGCCACATAAGAGGCTATAGTTTCCGTAAATATAAGGATAAAAGCTTGAGAAGCTTTATGGGGGTGCTAACTGAATAATTTTAGATACTCTCTGGTCTCCCCAATCAAACTTGAGAGATTAGTCATCTATATGACAATTCTGCACCATTTACCACAAAAACAAATTATAAAACTATTTTTATTTCTTCACTGACTGATTATTAGTCATTTATATGACAATTACTGAAAGAACATTTCCTGCTTGTCGTCTATTATCCTTGCACTGACACTAACAAAACATACAAAATACTGAAAGCCACCGAACATGCAGCACAGATAAGAGAAATAAGATCTTTAGTCCTCTGAAATAATTAACATGGACTAGCACGAAAATGCTCTAAAATGTCAAACAAACTAATTTTTACGAGCTACTTTACAGCCATTTCATTTTCAACTTCGACGGCACAGTTTACAAAATATATTGCTTCTTTCATATCATTTCGAACCAAAAACGCAATGCACCTCAGAATACCAGAGTAACAGAACGAGAATTTGGAAGAGTGTGATTCAACAAAATAATTCGTCAATTACACCGAAACTTCAAACAAATACTCTAAACTGCACAAGCCAACAAAATTAGGGCAAAATTATCACAGCATCCGATATTACCTCACCGCTTCTATCGGGAAATTCGAGGCAAATCACGTGAGATTTGTTGTATAGTGGAAATGCCTCTGCCGCCACCATTCTATACAACCTCTCGTTCTTCAAAACCGCCCTAATATCTGCACATTTTCAGAATGCGAAATATCAATTCAGCATCCATTCCAAAATCTTCATTGCTCAAAGCACTAGTATTGCAAACCTTTGGCAACGTATTGGATTTCGCCGGCGGGAGAATTGAGGAGAAACCATTTGGCGATCTCCATTTTCTGCTTATCAGTAAGCTCCGACGTCGTTTCTTCCTGGTCTGACATTTACGAAGATCCCAAAATTTCGTAAGTTTTGAAAAGGTTTTCTCCCTCTCAATGCAATGGGATTGATATTTACCGTTTTGCGTGTTGTATTATGCTATCCATCTGTAAAAGCCCATTTGCGTGGAGGGTCTCTATTGAAATGATTTTGATTGGTGCCCACATTATGGAATTTGGCATTTAAAATTTTGTTTACAAATTTTTGGTGCAAATTTTGTCGAAAAAATAAATTTTTTTTGAAGAGTTCAGCTTTGTGAAAAATTTTAAAAGGGTTTAGTTTTATTCTTGAAAATAGTACCAAAGAAATTGACTAATCACATTGGATCTTAATTTTTTTTCTTAAAAAAAATGAGACATCATTCCTGAATATCTTTAAATTTTTTTCTTTTTAATTTATACTTACGTATACTAAACCCTTTAGAATTTGAACTTCAAAAAAAGTACACATGCACGCACATGTCCTTAAGAAAAACAGGAATATACAGTTTAGTAAAGAGGATGTCCATCTTAACTAAGTTGGACTAACAATTAGTGTAAAAAATCAGTAATTGTTGTAAGAAATTAGATGATAATTGTTGACATGAAAATTTGATTCCCTGTGTGGGTATACCAAATCAATTGTTTCATTCAATTAATTTTGAAAATATGATAATTGTATTAAAGAGACGGTAGTGCTCCCTACCGAATCTTGGTTTATGTAAGGATGTTTTAGTTAATAGGTATTAACTTGAACTTGTAAAATAAATAGAAAATAAAAATAGCTTAAAGTTGATAACAAAAACAAATTTATAGAAATTGCATCAATGAAGACAAGAAAGTACTACAAAATGACTGAAAAATGCAAAATACAGGAATTAAAAGAGAGATTAAACTAAGAGAAATGGGTGGCAAGTGTTGATTTGAGTGTGTCTCTTTTCTTGCTAGTCAATTTTGTATATACTAATGGGAATAGTCATCAATGCCCACTTCACTAGTAACTATTGAATTCCTTGGCACCTTCTTCACGACCCATTTTTCCAAGACGTGGTAATGCCTGTAAAAAGTGCTTTAATGAGTGATCCACTCAATTTTACTCATTTTCTTAGTTGTGGGGGTGACTTGGTTAGATTGAGCGACTGTAGGGCAGTTTTCTCCCTATTTTCTTGGACTATGGATCATCATGGCTTCTAGATTTTTTTTTGGATTTATACTATTTGGGACACCTTTGAGATCCCTACTATTTTAATTTCTATTATGAAATACCTGGGCATCGGCTGACTCTCTAACCATCACTTTAGTTGATGGTTAGTGAGTTGAGATTTAGGTTGCCTGTTCAGCTTGTCTCTTACGTTGATGCATCCATGCTTTCTTTTGGATGATCTGAAGTCAACTATCAAGACTTTTCGTATCAACATTATGCCTCCCTATATCTCTCAACCATTTGGACTAGGAACAACATTACTGAAGAGTTGCACCAGTCTTGACACCAAAAATCTCAGGTACCTGCTAGAGATGGCTGGACTCTTTTTTGCCATTCAAAATTCCTCTTCTATTTTGTTAAGTTCATGCATGTTCCTTAGAAAACCTTAATTTCTCTTCTCTTCTTCCCAATTGCTTAGAATTTTCTCCTATCCCTCTCTTTTCCTTTTTTATTCATTGGATGGCCGCTACTCCCATTGTTACATGCACAAATTCCCCCAGATTGACGTATTCTAATTCCTAGTTGAAGGGAAATGTCACTGTTGTGTTGATTCCTTTGGTTTAGGATTAAAATATTTATGTTTTAGGACCAAACCTAAGAGTCCCAACTGCTGAGGTGATCTTGAAGAATATCTCCTGGGCTAGTTTTCAGTCAATGCCATTTCCATTGAGATCGCACTTGATTGAAGAAATTGACTTGAGTTGGTTGAGAGGGTCTCCATTGCAATGGACATTGGAAGACTTAGGGGTTTTATGATACTGTTAATCTCTCCAAACATGATTTTCAGTGATACAATGCGGACTTACCTTTTGGATTCCTGGACTTTTAGTTAGCTATGTGAACAAGCTTGTTTTTCAAGCTCCATGATGAGCCTTATCTTGTTGGATATGGCTACTATTACTAATCTGCTTGTGTGGATGGTGATGAAATCCCCCCATTGTACTGAGAGTTGATTAAAGCAACATCCTTGAGTTGTCTACGTCAGTTTTGTCCCTCTTTGAAGCTGAGCACCATTGCGTCTTATTGTTTTGATTATGTAAATACTTTATATGTACCAATGTTGTTTCCATTATATTTTAGCACTCGACCCCGTCTGTTAGGACTCTACTAATTAGCGTGCCACTGATGTGGGCTTAGATGTATAAGGGGTTGACGTGATTGGTCATGGCCTTCTTTTGGCTTCTCAAATTACATCTTAGTTGGTCTGGGCAACGCGTGCTACTCTTACAAGATTGGCCACTCAGCTTCAACTGTAAAACATCTTTCTTAAGTTTCTATAGGTTATTCGTCCTAGCATTGAATTCATCTAAAAGGAAACCAACAAAGTCTATTAGTATTATGGCAATCACTTCACCTTGCAGCAAGTTTTTCTCTTAGTTGCTTTATATTCTATCAACTGGCTGGCAGTTTTAGGAGATTGGGTTATTGTTAGTTCAGTTGTTTTAGCTATCCTTAGCTACTTTACCATGTATTGCCTTTTCAATTGAGCTTTTCTCTTTTGTTACATTTTTTTTTTAGTTCAGTAGTATTATGGCGAGCATTTGCTGGTTTATTTAAAGTATTCATTGGTGACCTATCATCCTAACTCAACCTTGGCTTTCACGTTGACTATCCTACAGCAATTCAGGTTGTCTTCATTGAAGGTAGTGATCCTAAGGCTAGAGATTTCTTCATCTATGTTGAACTTAGGATTGGCTCGTTATTCACTTGTTGGCACAGTTGTCAATTGAAGATAGACCCTTTTTGTTTTATCAGTTTGGCCAATTACTCTAAGGAACTATAGTCTCTCAAAGACATTAGGCCTACTAATGATAGACTCATCTTCTTACCCTGCAATAGCCAGTTGCCCTTAGTTTCACTTAGTTTTCCAGTCCTTATGTTCTCTTTTACCCTCTATTTCCTTTGGGTTGGGAACCTTGTCTAAGATTCCTCAATAATTTAGTGATAGCCACCATATTGGCAAGAATGGTTGGAACAGAGTCAAGGTTAGTAACAAGTTTCGCTAGACTTTGTCGGCTAGTCTGACCTCTGTTCTTTCAGTGTATTTTGTACAACACTCTTAAAGACAATGTAGTCCTTAGTGAAATTTCTAAAGGAGTTGTGCCACTTATAATATTTCTTATTCTCTATCTTTTGGGGTGATGGTACTTGGTACCTTTCAAGGAGCTTGATCTATTTACCTTTCAAGTGATAATCGAAAATCTGGCCTGTTTTAAGATATTAGATATGTAAGCTTCCGAATTCTTGATCTTTAGAGGTCTTCACCCTTAAAGAGCCTAAGGGAGGGGCATAAGTATGGTTTTCCCCTAAGAATTTTTATCAAGAGGATGTTTGCCTACTGATCATCACAATGTTTTCCTTTTAAGTTATTTTATAGTTGATGATGGAAATGATATAAAGTGCATTTCCCTTTTTAGCCCATCTATGATCTTTTTCATGGATGTGTTGCTTAAATTAGTATCCTTGGTGACTTTTTGAATTAGATTTGTTTGTTCATGGCAATTAACATATCCTTCAATTGAGAGCATATGCCCGAACGACTGTAGTTACATACTTCAGTTTTGGAAATTATAAATTGCACCTGCTTCACAACTTTCTAAACTTATCCAAAAAATTGAATTCTGGCTTGTCTACGTGCTAGTTCAAGTTAACGAGATCAACTATAGTCACTAACAGATGAAGTTTGTAGAAGAGATTAAGGAAAATCTATTCCATGTCTACTTGACTCTGTATTTAGTTTGGCGGCAACTAAAAGTACCAAGTGAACGTTGTTTCACTCAGAGAGCGCAACTTGTAGAAGTTATTCTAACTATCTTTGCTGTATTGGGAAACACATCTGCTAATATATTATATGGTAGATTTATCGAGCTTTCAGAAAATATGGTAGATTTATCGAGCTTTCAGAAAAAATCACAAAGTTTGGCATTTTATACCTTTCTGGCAAGGGTATGAGTCGATTTACGCATTATGGGTAAGGCTTCCAGTGCACATCCTATTAACCAGTTTCAACTTTAAACTAAAGTATCTCTTGATAAGGTATCATGTTAGGTTGATCAACTGATGCATTGCTTGCTTAAGGTTTGTCATTTGGGGTTGTTGAGCATTGGATGCCTAGGCTGCAGTTAGTTTCGTTAACCTCAATGGTGCGGTTGATTTTACTAGTAAGTCAGATGGCGTGGGTGTCACATTATACACTAGCTGATTAGCTGTAAAGAGTGGAACTGGGTTCTACTATTGCCTCATAGGAAATTTAGTCAATGTTCTTTCATGTTGTTCCTTAACATCAGCATAAGTAAGAGCTGATGTGATTCCTTGTTGCATTGGTTGGAATGGAGCAAGTGTATTATAGACATAGGTAGGCAAATATTGCACGGAGAGCTTGATGGCATCTTGATCATCTGCACTTGTCCATATTACTTATGCAACTTATAGGCTAGGTACTCCTAGATTAATTGGGAGTATTTCTTAGGTTAGGCAGTAATGGCCCGGCCCACCCGACAGCCTAACATTGGGCATGCTGTGTTACCTACTGCAAAATACGTTTTAGGATCTGAGATGGTTGAGTTATAGCCTAGCCAGCATGTGGAGATGTTGTCACCTTTAATTCTGATGTTGGATGACCATTTGCTCTCACTTTTGAGCAAAATAGATCTCATTTCTGACTATAGATCTCACCATCTCAACTAGTTGATAGGATAGCTAGTACATGAAGTATTTCATGCGCATGTCAATCTGTTAATGAATGAGAAGGTTGTCATGACCATAAATTGGTCGTTGATTGTGGTCACATCTTCATTTGACTGGGATGGATTGAGAACGATTCCTAAAGTGGGCAAAATAGCTATGCGTAGCGAATGGCTGGATTAGTGAGTTGACTAATGGAGTAGTTGTAGTGTGGGATCTTTAGGGTTTTGTAGATGTTCTGCTATTATTCCCCATGCTTCCTTGAGGACTTTCATTTTGACAAAACTTATGTAGGAATGTAGTTGCATTATCTACAAATCATCATGATTTAGAGGTGAAAATCCAACTGGAATTTCCTAAAGGTCCCACGAGGTGTCCTAAAAAATGTGGTTATGTGAAAATTTGATTCATCTATGTTGATCTGCCAAATCAACTATTTTGCTCAGTATATTTCCAAAACAATTGCACTAAAAAGGGACTCTCTTTAACAAATGGGTACCCAAGCTCATGTAAGGACATTTTTGGCTAATAGGTTGCCAACTTAGACTTATAAAACTAATAAAAAGTTGGTAAAGATAGTTGAAAGACGGTAAAAACAACTGAAAGTTGATAAAGGAAAGTAAATTTTTTGAAATTTCATTAATGAAGACGGAAAAGTACATTAACATGATTAAAAATGTGAAATACATGAATTAAAGATAAATGATTGGCAAGCATTTTGATTTGAGTGCATTTTCTTTCTTGCTAGTTAATTCTTTATATACTGTTAGAAATAACTCTAACAGCTGCATTTGAATTTCGTGGTGCCTTTACTTACTACCCACTTTTTTAGAATGTGGTTAATTCTTGTAAAAAGTTCTTTGACTGAGTGATTTAAAAACTTTTTCTCATTTTCTTAGATGGGGGGATTGACTTGGTTAGATTAAGTGATTGCTGGGCAATTTTTCTCCCTTATTTCTAGAATTATGGATGATCACGTGTTCTGAGATGTTTTTTCAGATTTGTACTTCCTAGTGCATGCTTGAGATCCCTAGTATTTTAGCTTCGATTGATGGTAAGAGTTGCCCCCCTACAACTTTCAGCCATTTGGGTGGGAAATAAAATGGCTAAAGAGTCATCTAATCTCAGGACACCAAACCAAAAATCTTGAGAATCTACTGGTGATGTCAATCCCATTAATTTAGGTGACCACGGACTTCCAGATCTCCGCCATTCAGAATCCCTCTTTTGGCTTGTAAAGTTCACGTGCGTTCCCCAAGAAAATCCTAATTCCTCTCCTTTTCTCTCTGTCGTGAACTGCTACTCCATTGGTTCCCGCACAATTCCTCCGGATCAGCTGATTCTATTTCATAGTTGGAGGGGAATGCTGCTGCTGCTAATGTGCTGATTCCTTTTATTAAGGATCAAAATATTTTTGTTTTGCACTCAATCTTTAAAAGACCCAACTACAATGCAACCGCGGGGAGTATTGCTCTTTCCATTGTTTTGAGCTAGCTTCTAGTCGATGCTTTCCCTTCCAAGATTCACACCTCGCAGAGGAAAACGATCCAATACCTGACTTTTCTAGAGAGGGTCACAACTGGAAGGCTCACTACAAAAGAAATAAGTTTTCCGGATAGAGAAAAATATCCCATTATATACCATTTTGTGGCACTAAAACTTTTTAGGGTAGATAAAATATTTATCACGTAGTTACTTGTGGCATTAGGATGCAAGGCACTTATTAAGTGCCCCTGTAATTTCTTTTTGTTACGACACTCATATGTGTCGTAATATTGCATTTTTGAGGCACATATATACGCTTAATAAAATTTACCCTTTTTGCAAAGAAATTTTTTGGGATACCTAGCCTTTATACTTATATGAGACATGTATATATGCCCTAAAAAGCATTGTTTGGATAAATGTCACTTACTTCTAAAGATACTTTCAAGTGTTTTGTCAATATCTTTTTTGAGGCACATGTTTTTATCTTTAAATAAACATGAGACGTATTTTTATGTCAAATGTTCTAAAAGATATTTTAGGACACTTAAATCCTAGAAATCTTGTTTACTAAGTGGACATAAATAAATATTATAAATAGTATAGGCTTGCACCTATCAATATGATATATAATTATTATATAATGCACATATTATTTCTTCTTCCAATTGCCATATTTTCTCTATATTTTCCCTATACAAATATACTTTGTATGATATTACGTATAACTACACTTCAAACAGTATGTGTAAAATAACAAAATTTTGGATTTGAACCAAATATCATTCATCGAAAGTCTGGGAATACTACAATTAGTCTTCAAGATAGTTAATAAATGATTCAATTATGATTCTTGAATACAAAGCTCAAAATCTCTAGTACCTAATGAGTTTAAACTCATCAAAAGATGATGAGAGAATATCTTCAATAAAATCACTGCAATAAACTTACTAACAAAAAAGAAGTGAGAACACCATAGCACCTAACCATTCTAATATTTGAATATTGGGAAAATGTATTTTTAGTCCCCTCGAAAAAATTATTTTGGTGGTTTGCCCTCCTATGAAAAAAAAGGTTAAAATACCCCCTTATATTTTTAAAAATAGGTGAAAAACACTCTTGAGACTATAAGTGGAGTACACATGCTCAAAAATGGGAGTGATTGTGATTTTTTATGTATAAAATGACTATTGTACCCTTAAGGGGACATTTCACCGCTTTTTTTTTCATAAGGGGGTAAACTGCTTATTTTGAATAATACAGCGAGGTAAAGAGATTTTAACCCTATAATATAGTAATATATCTATATATGAATAGGAGGCTGCCATGGCAACCACTCATCAACCAAATCCGATAGGCGGTAGCCGACGGCCAGAGTCCCCGACAGTCATTATATATATATAAACTTAACTTGAGGCTGCCATGGTAGCCAATTGAGGGGCGAGGAAGGGTGGGGAGGGGGGAAAGGGGCGTAGCCATGCCAACTAGATCTGGCCAGCCAATAAACGACGACCGCCTTGGTGTTTAAAAAAATAGAAAAAAAATTAAAAACCTTGGCTACAGGCTGCCATGGCAGCTGGTTTGGGGCGCGGGGTAGGGAGGAAAGATTAGAAGGAGGAGTTGGTGGGGGGTAGGGGAGGGGGAAGTTATATATAAATATTATGTATATGTATGAATATAAATATATTATAAATAATTGTATACATAATTTTATAGATGCATGTGTAATTTTATATATATGAATGTATATAATTTTTTATAAATACTATATAGTAATTTGATTTATATAAATGTATTATATATATTTTATAAATATGAAATTATTTAGTTTTGATAATTTTATATGAATGTATGTATATATAATTTTACAAATATTAAATAGTATTAATTTATATAAGTATGTTATATATTTAACAAAAAAATTATTTAATTTTAGATTAAACAAAATAAAAAAATATATTATATATATGTTACAAATAATTTTATATACATATATGTATTTATATAACTTTTTATATGTATATAATTTTATGTATATGTATGTATATATAATTTTATAAATAATAAATAGTATTTAATATATACAAATATGTTATGAATAAATATGCATATATATAATTTTATCTATATGTGATTTTTTATATATGCATGTATATAATTTTTTATAAATATAATGTAGTATTTGATTTATGTAAATATGTTATATATTTTATAAATATAAAATTATTTAGTTTTGATAATTTTATATGTATACATGTATATATATAAAATTTATATAACATATAAGTGTGTTATATAAATTAAATAGTATTTAATTTATATAAGTGTGTTATATATTTTATAAATATATATGTATGTATATATAATTTTATAAATATTAGATAGCATTTAATTTATATAAATATCTTATGTACTTTATAAATATAAAATTATTTAATTTAGATTAAATAAAAGAAAAAGAAAAACATAAGGATATAAAGTAATTATATAGATATATGAGGGTATTTTTGTCCTTTCAATATAAAATTCAACTTAAATAGATGAAAGGTGGCAGTGATCCAAATTTTAAAAACATAAGTGGGCATTTTACCCTTTTTTTTTCTTTGCAAGGGAGTAAATCGCCCATTTCAAATAACACAGAGAAGTAAAAAGATTTTAGTCCCCTTAACATTACATAGAAAAAATGAATCATCCAACTCCCATCATGTTGTAGTTTCCATCAACACTAAGACTCATCACCTATAGCAACTTGCATTTATGAAGATATATATTAACATCCCCTTCATAAGTAAAATCGAAGTGACAGCTTAAGTTGCTGAAATGAACAAACTTGAACTAAGCAAAATGCTAAAAAAATACTCAAATAGAAAAATCATAAGATTTGAAATGGAGAATTTTATATTAGTTAAACAAAATCTAAAGTCTCAATGTATATAATTATTCTAGCAATGCACAAAGAAATGATGTAAAGCAATGAAAATTTGTAAGTACATATAGGAAGAAAATTAATATAGCCAGTTAGTTTTAATAGACCAAACCTGTAGGATTTTGTTGGATGAAAGGCTTAGGCAAATTTTCTATACAATCAAGATTTGCTCTGAATGATTTGTTGGTAAAAAGAAAATAATAATTAATTAGACTATCAATCATTTCTTTCTCCATTAGTCATAAATCAATATTGCTTATGCTTTCTACTAAATGATGATTGCTTGATTTTACAAGTTGTGACTAAATTATTCTTCTTCACAAATTTGGAAAACTCATTTCTAATCTTAACATAATAAAGAAATATATGTAATATTGAGCCTAATGTTGGTTTAAAAGCTTGATTTTCATCATGCATTGCATGATAGCTAAAGTCTCCCACCAATCTTTTATCGGAAAAACTTAATTATCTTTTCCTAACTGAAAATATATCAGCCCTCAATATCAAAATTGGCACATAATATTAGAAGAGAATACAAAAGAAATTGGACTAGTAGCTACCAGCTAATGAAGTTCACACAAAGAGAAACTAAGATATAGAAGATGAGGCAAAAAGACGTACCAATGGTACTCCAAGCACATTTTCTATTGTTTGAATATGCTTGTAAGGGAATATTATCCTTGTATCTTTTTTCACCTGATATTGAATTACTACTTGACAAAAGTCAAGCTATAGATATGCATCATTTACTCAAACACTATTCATCTTCAACAATATACATAGGAGCCAACATGTAAATAATTTTTTAATAAGAATAGTGCATCAAATATTGTTTGACTAATTTGTACATATAATAAGTTATATAAACAATCTTGTTATCTTGATGCAAGTTCAAGGAGAAGTTGAGCCAAATGAAAGATTGGTCGGAGATGATTACTTAGGATTTCGAGAATTAGCTTGCCTATTTGAAACTAGGACTGGAACATGTCCATAACTAGCTTGTCCATTTGAAGTTGTGAATAGAACATTTTAGAACCAACTAGATGATTTGGAGAAGCAAATGGAGCTCTTTGATCATGGGGTTGTCTAGTAGATTGTGTTCTATGAACATATGACATATCATCTTATTGCATTCATTAATGTATCATATTTTTCTATTGTTTCCAAATACTTTGCTTTGTAGTCTAGGACCTTTCTAAGAAGTATAGCATGACTTGGCTTTTTTCCATAAACGTCAACTGTTACTACTCCCAACCTATACATGCATAACTGCCCATCCTTATCTTTGGCCATTATCTTTGCAAAAATATCATGTGGATTATGAATAGTTGGGCTGCTATTTGAGTTTTGATAATCTTGACCAACTAGTTCTTTCATTTGTACTTGAAGCAAAAGGAATCATATATAATCCAACAATAGTTCTTTAAACCAAGTAAATTATGGCAATCAAAAAGACGAACAATATTTGAAGTTAACATATTTATACTTATAATTAGTTATTTTATTACCTTACGTGTGGGCAAACCATTTGCTCCATAATAGTATTATTCAAACAACTTTTCTCTTGTGGGATACCTTCCATATTGTTTCCTCTATGTACACAAAATAACGATTATATTATTTATGGCAATTTAATGTGTTACAACAAGAAAATGACATTAATTAGTTATATAAAGTATTACCAATATTTCTACAATCACTATGAAACTTTTCTTGGCCATGCAATGAAGTAAATCTAATTGAGTATAAGTTTATTTATTCTTTCCACTTTGTTTTGGAACTAGTTACAATTGTTTATTAAAGTGAGAAGGTAAAAAATAGAGAGAAATGATATTATAAAAAGATTCCAATTAGAGATAACAACGGCTTCCTTACTTAAAAAAAAAATAAGAAATCTAATTATATAACTCCATGATTGTATAAGAATAAAAAAGGAGTTATAGAACTATGCATGAATATTAGTAATATGCAATTCATACCTTGGTTTTATCAAACATGCAATACAGAAAAGGAGCATTATATTGATCATTGACACGTTTAGTTATTTCAAGCATTTGTTGCTCAATGAGAATGTTTGGGTTGAAATTCAAACTCTTTACCAAACTTTACCAATTCCTCCATTTCTTGTTAATAGATCTTAGAATGTATGTCTCTTGGCTGGGTGGTAATTGAAACCTAGCCTACATAAAATGAAATGTAATAATTATAAAGATACAAATGAATTTAATTTAAAATTAAAATTAACTGTCTTCACAATCCTCAGCAATTCTTCCTTATAAGAGTAGGCATCAATCTCCAATCTTTATAATAAAGTGGACAATATCTTCCATTTCTTGCATTTGTGCCCAAAAAAATGTGATAAAATGCTAAACTTATCTTTATCATTGGGTTTCCCAAAGTTATTGAATGAAATAACACAAGTTCATCCATTGCCCCCAAACCTTAGACATACAAATAGGTCATCTTGCCCTCTTTGTGATATTGTCAACTGCAATAGTTATGAATGTATCAACTCTATATAATGAAAATAGCAGAATACTACTATAGTTAGTAAATTAGGAAAGATATTATATATCATTAGCATCAATTGCAATATTGCTAAAACTACTATGATTTCCAACCATCTCATATTTGATTGGCAAGTCACCTTACTAACATTTGCATTAAGTTGCAAAGCAACTGCATTAAGTTGATTAGAATTCACACCAAGCAAATCTAACCATTTAGATGTAATATTTGTTCATACTCAAATTTTGCTATTATACTCTATATTGTAACTATAATCATAAAAATATAAAATTATTGCATAAACAACACAATCAGCAGGTAAACTATAAACTTTGGATTTAGGAATGTAGCTAAGTTGACTTTAAGCCACACTATTGCAACTAGAGTTGAAATAAAAAAGTTGGTCAAGTTGCTTAGACACGTCATGCCTTGCACATTTGTTGTGACGTCTAGTTTTTCGAAGCATGAATTACACAATATAATAAAAATAAAAAACCCCCAAAAGTATTTTCAAGTTTGTTAATTAGAAAAATTGTCATCATGAACAAATAAAACTTAACAAAACTGCAAATGACCTTAGTGATGGTTATAAAGGAAAATTACATAAAATTATATAATATGATAACTAAATAAATGAAAGGCATATTACTAAAAGCTACAAAATATGTAACTTAGTGAATAAAAGCACATTTTACAATTCAAATATAAAAAACCAAAAAGCACTCAATGATCATTTAGCCACATATCATTGTTTGCATGAAGTTATTTTTTAAACTATAATTCCTTCTATGTCTTCCCTAATCCAAACGAGTACATCTTTATCATGCGACTAGGCATTGCTAGCATTGTTCCAATGAAGTGCATTTCATCTAAACTTAAAACTAGATACATATCCAATGAGTCCCTAGCTTTTGTCTTCACAAGTACATGCCATCCTTTTTCAATTAGGTCTTTTATGTATAAAACTTGTTGTGCACGGCTTGTTAGGATGAAAGGATCAATATGTTCTTTTGTTTGAGAAAAATTAACCAACATAAAGCCATATTTATCTTACTTTGTGCCTTTTTCTTGAGACCCAATCATAATGACACACCACAATTTTTCTACCATCTAAAGATTCAAGTTCAATTATATCTTTTGATGTACCATAGTAAGTAACAACTCCAATAACTAGATTATTGTTACTTCTACTAGTAGAACTAGTAGTTTGTGTAGTAACAACCACTCCACTATTTTGTGTTTTCCTTTTAATCTTAAGATTCTTCACATGAAACCGAAAATTATTAATAATAAACCATATATACCGCTTTCCAACTATATTAGGACCTCGAGACAAGGCCCTAATTTCCTCTAAAGCTTCATTTCCAACATGATGCAGTCCTTCAACTAGTTCCATGTATTTGGCACGTTAGAAAAATTGCTAAGAAACACTACAAAAAAAACTCATTTTTTTCAATGCAATTTTACGACGGACTCTGATGGGTTTCTAAAGGAATGATAAAATTCTGATTGATTTCTAAGGGATTTTTTTTTTTTGTCAGAAAAACCCTTATCGCAAATAATTTTCGTTACTTTTCTAGCGGTGGTAGTTTCGTCGAAAATTTTTTGATTGATTTTTGACGCTTTTTAGATGAATTTTTTATTGTTTCAGATAGTCCCATTTTCATTAGATTTTCAATTGAAATTTCCATCAAAAAAATTTTGTGTATATTTCATTGAATTTTTTAAAAAAATTAGTATATATATTTTTTCCTTTTCGATAGAATATCACCGATAATCAGTTGAAATTTTTTTTATATTAATAAATAAATTAAATTTTTTGATGGAATTTTGTTAGAATTCCTTATGAATTTTTTTAATTTAATCTTTTGAATTTTATTTGTTACAATTGTAACCTATTGAAACATTCTATATACTAAAAAACTATAAATATATGAATTAATAGAAATTATTATATATTTAAAAAAATTACAATCTTATAAATATAAATCTTCATTACAAACAAAGTTCTGTTACAAAGAAAATATGAAAAAATTCACTCTATCTATTGATTGGTGTGGTATGGAGGGGGGATGAATAATTTGACTAGCGTGCTGGTGGTTGACTGGGTAGATACATACATGACTGGTGTGCCATCTATGGACAACAATACCAACATGACAAATTAATGAACTGCATATGTGAAATGCATATAAACAATTAAAAACTAATGTGAATAAACAAACAAGTTCGAACAAATACGACATACCATTAACATCATTCAATTTTTATCAAAATATTTGGAGTCATCATTACTCTTAACATCATCATCAAATTCATATTCATCATCGTCATCATCGCTAGACCCTGTATATTCTTCCTCATCATCACTAACCATACCATCTACATGTTGTGCATTTGATATATTGACATCTTTTAAAGGATGATAATGACATATTAAATCCTCTATCAAATCATTTGAACTCACTACATCAACATACGTTAGAGTATCTTTCTAGTAAGCAACTTCTAATGAATCTTCGATTTCAACTTAACCTCTAGCCTTTATTTTTATAATAGCCAACCAATTAACCTTATCTCTATTTTTTCCAAGATATGAAACATAGTAGACTTGCCGCACTTGTTGGGCAATTTTAAATGGGTCACACGTTCTATAGCTACCCTTTTTCCTATCTTCAACAATATGAAATTCTAGATGTATAATATGAGTTCCTCTCATAGGAGTTGGATCGAACCACTCACAACGGAACAAAACCACATTCTTTATAGGTTCTCTTGAGTATTCTAACTTAATTACCTTCTTCAACATCCCATAATAGTCACCCTCACCACCAACCCCAATGACTCCCTTCGCCAACTATTTATTTATTTATTTTTTTCACAACTCAATACATCTATGTGGAATTAAAATCCATTTACGAAGAATTTGGGCCATGTCCTAATGTGTTTACTAGGGCCTTAAGCCAAGTTATGCAAGAATGAATTTATTATTCCATTGCTTAGGTCATGAATCTACCAGTCATCATATAAAGTGTTAGTTTTGATAGAAGTTTTTTTACAAATTCATATCATTGCTCAGATCATGTATAATGAATTAAAATAAACATACTCACATAGGACTTAAACTAATAGATGAATTCATTTTCAATCCTCGCATTAACATTTGCATCTCCAACCTCGATGTAGTCCATAAAATAACTACATAAATGTATGTCAGATCTAATTAGAATAAATAAAGAAACATAGCTACCTTGTTGGAAATTGAAATTAATGCTAGTTAGGTGAACAACTTACTTAAGGTGTTCTTCAACCTCTTTATAGTTAAGCAACACATGTAGTGTTGTAGCTCCAAGCTTGGCACCACTTAAGTAACTAGTTGTGTAGGCACTAGAGGCACGACAGGCTTGATTGTAAACAAACAAACAAACAAAATAGGTAAAGAATCATCATTTTCACCATCATCATTTCGACATCCTATGGTCCTCAAAGAACGAACATGGGATTGGAAGTATTAGGAGCAAAAGTTGGATGTCTCTTTGCAAACAAATGCCTCACAGATAGACCCCTCCACATGTGCCTTTTGCTTCACAATTTTGTTAAATTTATGAATCTCCTTAGTTATAACATAAATAATACTTTAGAGTTCTACAGTCAAAAGTATTTAACAATTCCAATAATTTAGCATCTAAATAAAAATAATATATATTTTACCTCTCAAATAGACACGTATACTGATATTGCATTGGTCCTTCATTTCTTGCCTCTTCTATTAAATGAATTGGTAGGTGCTCTATTCAATCTAAAAATGCCAGAGGAAAAGTCCATTCTAACTAACACAGATTTACATGAATGTTTTTCTCCTTTCTATTCAAGTCATCATGTCTCAAAGTTGTAGAACATAAATCTTTAAAAAATTGACTAAGCTCGGCTAAAGGCTTCCTATGTGGTTCGACAATTCTCTGAATTAGTAGTAATTGCTCTATGAAGATGCGACAATCATGGCTCTTCAGTCTATAGATCTTATGCCCCTATGTGTTGACATGCTTAGTTAGATTAGAAGAATATCCATTAGGTATTCGTAATGATTTAACCCATGAACATACAGTTTTCTTTTGCACGAGTGTTAAGACATACTTAGATTTATGGTTGCCCTACTACCCATTTTCCTTTAGAATTCACTTGAGCTCACACCTCCTACAAATAAACATTTAAGTCGAAGTGAAACTTAACATAATCTTTAGCTTTTCCCTTGAGGTCCATGATTGTGTTAAAGATATTGTCAAACATGTTCTTCTCTATGTGCATGACATCCAAATTATGTCTCATTATGTTAGTCTTCCAATAAGGTATTTCCCAAAATATGCTCTGCTTGGTCCAATTGTGCCGCATACCATACCTTGGGATTCTAAGAGCACTGCCACATTTAGTAACCTTGGACAAAATGCATACTAAATCCCATAATTGTTCTCCACTTAGCAAGTGAGGAAGAAGATCTTTTTCAACCCTATTCTTTGAAAAACTAGCAATGTTCTTCCTGAATTGGGGATCATGATCTAACAACTGTTGATGGCAGTCAAACCAATAATGTTTTTGGTCATATTTCGAAGAGAATGCTTTTATGTGTGCTATATAGTATGGGCATGCCAATCTACCTACTATTATCCACTTGGATAATATGACATAAGCTAGGAAATTATTTATTATCCATAGAAAAATAGCTCTCATGATAAAATTTTGTTTCATGTGGCATCATAAGTGAGAATAATTGATGTCGAAAGCTCATCCAATTTGTTAATTAAATGCTACAGGTAGACATTTATCATGGCTTTTATATTTCTTGGCTCGGGAATAATACATGTGAAAAACATATATGACTATGTCATACACATCTCAGGAGACAAATTATGTAGTGTCACTATGATAGGCCAACTTGAATACAGTGATGCAAATTGAGTGAAAGGTGTAAATCCATCAACACACAAACAAAGCCTCATATTTCTAGTCACTTGCAAAGTCAAGATGTGTTACATCAAACTATTTCCAAGCATTCCCATTTGTGAATGACACAAAACACCATCTACTTGGTGATTCTCGTGATGCCATGTCATGTGAGATACCGAACTCATTGACGTATAACCTCTGCAACCTAGGAATCAAAGAAAAATAGTACATTCTTTTAACTGACACATCTCAGAGCCTTTTTTTTACCCCTTGTCTAATATTGAGATTAGTACCTAGGTGCATCTTCTTTGTAATATGACATGTATCTATTCACACAATAATCAATTTTTTTTTATCTCCAAGTCAAGCATACTAACTAGCTTTTAAGCCTCATAAAAATTAGTAGGTACATGACTCCCTTGTAGTGTGGCCCCAAACATTAATTATAACACATCATTCATCGCATTATGAGAGAGATATAGTCACTCTCAATACTCAGCATTCTCGTGGCGATGGTTAAAGGAGTGTGCATTTTACATCCACCTCACAATGGTTAATTTTATTCAGATAGCATCTTATAAAACCTGCAAGCATCGTCACAGGGTTCTTCACCACTATCATATTGAAATAGTGCACCCTCATACTCGTAATTAATCTCGATTGCAGCATATGCCAGTTCTGTACAATAGCTCATCACTAGGATATTAATCCTATTACCCACTAGCTAATACGCTATAATCAAATGTCTAATTATTTGTTTGCATGTAAGAATCTATGGTCTGTCTAGTAATAATAATTCTCCCGAAACCCTACCCTATACAAGTGTATCGTAACTTCATCGATTTTTAGTAATTGATATTTCATTTGACACCATTTGTAGGGGCACTTAATGTCCTCATCTCTTACAAACTGTAGGAAACCTGTGCATGGTTAATAAATTCCTCAACCCCATCCATGAACTCTTGCCTAATTCCAACACGACCAAAATACAACCTATTATATATCCAAACCCTATGTAGAGGAATACTATCCATCTACATAATTAGAAAATTATAATTAAAGGATTAATTTATTTTATATTATAAGTGGAAACTAAAGATTGCAATAGTTTATTACTAGTAAGATATATCTAGACGTATTCAAAAATATATATATCACGTAACACAGTAAAAATAATCATTAAATGTTGCAACACCTTATTACTCCATACAAGTACATGCAAGCAAACAATAATCCAACAATAACAAATGGAAGGCTCCCCCTAAAGCCCATCCTCCAACCTAAACTACCAATTCTAAATTTTAAACTTAGAACATGATTACTATTGATCATAAAGACATAAAATTTCCATAAGGGTAATCCATTCGTAAGAGAAAACCTCACTTAGTTTATCAAAATATGTAGAATATAAATATCTAAGGAAAACAAACGGACAAAAGGGATGGACCTCAACAACTAAACTACTTGTAAATTACAATTAAAAAGAATTATTAGAAATTAATTCAATAAAATCTTTCTAAGTATAAAAAATTATGACATACAACTATAGATATATGTATCATACTTTCTAAATAATGTGATAATTAACAAATATAATTTAACTAACATATAATAACTAATAAGAGTTCAAATTAATACTAAATAGTTATTTAAACCATACATTGACATTAAGATATATAAACTTACTAATTAATTGGTAAATTTAATAAACACTAAATTAAACGAATAAAACCCTAAAATCTAAAACCATAAACACATATTAATGAATTAAAACAATAGAAACAAATGTAAACCTTAAGTTAGTAACTAATCTTTACAAAATTAAACTTTTAAATTATAATGTATCAATCGTTTCCAATATTTATAAATATATACACATAAAACACTAGCAAACTAACTCCATAAACTAAAACCTTCACTTGATTTAAATTAAAAATATAATTAATTTTTAAATATACTCAATGCATACATGCTTATATATACACATATTAAAAATACATACATTTATTTACATACATATTTATAAACACATACATACATTTACATACATGTATGTATAAATGCACACACAAGAATAATAGATATATGAAAATATTAATATAATTAAACAAAATAAATCAGTGGTGGGTATGGCATAATGGTGGAGCAATGGTGGCAGCATTGGGTTAGTGAGCTATAGTGCCTTGTCTAGTGGTGGCTTCAAGAGGGAGAGAGGAGGAGATAAAAAGGGAGGAAAGGAGGATAGGAAAGAGAAAGAGAATAGAAGAAAGGTTGAGGGTAACTAAAAATTTTAATTTTCCTAAGGATTTTCAATGGAATTGTGTCAGAAAATCCCTTGGTCAGTAAAGTGTTTAATATTTAATAAATAAATTTGCTTTTAAATTTTTCAATAGAATATTCATCAGAAGAATCGTTGGAAAAAATTTCATGCAAAAAACGTACCAAATTCCTTTAGTTTCTCCATTAGAATTACAGCAGATTTCTAATTTCCAACGAAAGTTTAGTCTGTCGAAAATCCACCACAAGTCTGTCAAAAATTTCTAATAGTTGTAGTTCATCGAAAACTTTCATTGGATTAAAATTTTTTGTAGTGAAACTATTACTACAGTAACTTAAAAATGATATGAACAAAAAAATCAAATCATGCATTTACTTACATGATTATAAAACCACTTTGCAAAAGTTTTATTGTGATTTCTTTCAATGCCTTTTTTATTAAAACAAGGATTTTCAACTTTAACCATGGTCATGTATTGTTTGCATACAATTAAATCATGATGATAAGAATATCCAACAATATAAAGTAAGATAAGCTAATAAAATTACAACAAAAATTTCTTATTCAATGAATATCTCAACTAAATTGCAATTGAACAATACATATTGATGTGCTTTGGTTTTTATTGTCTTTTCAAGAACCATACATGTATATCCTGGGATTAGAGAAGACAGGAAACTCCATTGTGCTGTCACTAAAAATATCATCATTTCACCTAACCTTATTGGATTTAGTCTCCATATCCTCTAAATATCTTAAACAAAAAGCTAAGAATTCCTACATCAAGTATGCTTCCACATTGGAACCCCTCAGACAACTTTGATTATGCACATATGATTTCAAAGTTGACAAATATGTAGCATTATAATGATATATATTCAAATAAATTTGTAAAAAGTGAAATAAGAACAACAATGAATTTAAAATTGCCTCTTGATAAGATATAATCAATGATATTGCACCAGTCTCTAAGTTGAGCCTCATATGACAAATGTAAGGTTAAATGAGCCATTATATAAAAAAAAGCTGGAAGCAATGTTTTCTCCAGCTTCTTCCAAACAAATTAAATTTGTAGGACTAAGAAATTTGGGATAAAGCTTTGTAAAGAAAGTGTAAAAGTTAATTAAAGGAGTTTGAACATTCTTCGAGAAAACTTTGCGTAAAGTGATTGAAAATTGTAGCGCCCCTACTTAAGTGGTACCTGCTTTGGGTTGAGGTGCTACCCATATCAAATCATCACTCTCATATTATGACTTAATTCCATAAAGAAGCTAAACCACTTCAACAAAAAGAACTACTAGCAATATATTACTCCCAATATACAACATTTACAATCCAACAACATAACACATAACCTAACAAACTCTGGTTTACATAATAGATACAAGAGCCCTATACAACTGGTTTCACAAGTCATCAAAATCAAACAGAGTTCAAACTTGGAATACTATAATTTACATAACAAGTCTAACAACTATGTACAATTGGCAACTTGCTCACAAAACTATCTCCACTATATACGGATGTGCAAACAGAACATCCGTCGTCTATTTAATGATTATCTGGGAAAAATAACTAAGATCATGCAAGAGGCATAAGTCTTAATAACTTAGTAAAGTGGACAGAAAATAATTAGTTATATATCCAATTAGATACTTTGAAAGAGATCAAAACAAAGTAATGTACTAATAAAAACGCTTGTTGTAAGCCAAGTACTTTTTAATAGGAACTGATATTGATAGACTCGGATAATATGAGCTTAGAAATGAATCCATAATAGGTGATAAGATGAAACATATCATATGCAGTTGTTGGGGAATGGTCTCCAACCTTATGACTCCCATAGAATAATATGGAAAATCTCTTGTCCTTTCAAATTCTAGGTGCTCGGCTAGAACAAACAAACACACACACACACATGGCATGGTCAATTGCATGCCAATCCTTTGCTCATAAACATTTAAGCTCCAACTACCTGTGAGACAGGATCACTAGTAGATACTAGTTTGGGAGACCCCACTATCAATCTGTTCTGCCCAGTCGTCTTTTTAAACCTAGTCCTAGGTCCTGTGGCATCTCTTTGAGTCTAAACTTCCCATGGGCATCCCCAAAAGTCTTTTTAACAATTAATCTAACAATAGAATCATATTTCAAAACAACAACCATGAACAAATCTGAACATAAGGCAACATGATTCAAATTGCACAACATATTGGCCAGCACAATCGTATCAACATCTCAGAACAATAACAAAATCAGTTCAAAATTTGGCCAACACCATAAAAGCATAGTAGATGACCAACATAATGAATTCAAGGAATAACAAATCAATTGATTGACAAGACCATTCAATAATAGTGCAAAATAACGAGTTCAGAAAATTGTAAAACAATCAATCAACAAGACCATTTAAATAATATTTCAAAATGACAAGTTCAAAAAACAATAAACACTAGATCGACAAGATTACTTCGATTAACGTTTTAGCAAAATAATACAACTATCCATAGGATTAGCTGACAAGCAAAAGAATACAGCAAAGTAAGATAATTATCAAAAACTCAACAAAGAGAGATTCGAATGTCATGAAAGGTACAGACAAGTCAAGATGCGAATGAACAAGTCAACATTCACAAGAAACGTATATATTCTTTTCCTAGCAATATGCGAATTATAACCTCACCTTAGTCTCAACAATGACATTACTGATTCTTTACTGTTTATGGAGTTTCAAGTTCTCGCCACCTATTTTCAATAAAATGCAAGTAAGCATAAATAAGATTATCTAACATTTCATTAATAGTAACTATGGTTGTTGATGTGTTTTAATAATATTAATTCTCTTAAGCCTTACGTAACATTTTGCTATTTTAATTATTAGTCTAGTTCTCATACAATCGTATTTTTCTATAGTAGCCCCATACATTTAGCTAATTTAAATTATTTCACAAATTCATCATACATTTAGTTTGATTAAGTAATTAAGGTTTTATTGTAAAATCAACTCATAATTCAATTTCCTAAACATGCTACTACATTAAATAACATCAGTCAAGTGGTTCATTAATTCTGGAACCAAATATCATTTTTACCCATAATATCTAATTAAATGTTCTAAGCCCATAATTACTAAATTTAGATCATCCTTACGAATTTTAGATATTTTCCTATAATAATCAATCTTTATAAATATTATACAATTTAGATGTTTCAAATACACTAACTAACATAATTAATGATAATTAAGCTTTTATTAATGGTCTGAGTTCACACATCACTTGTAATCAACTTTGATGTCCAATTGTTTAGTCTATAATTGCATATGTTTGCTCCAATTAACTCATATTTACATTAAAAATTAGCTTAACAATTCAATCAAATAAAATAAGGAATCAATTAATCAATTAATTGGAGTTTTACCCAAATTGACCAAGTTTGAAGTCAATGCATGATGCAAAACTCATCCACATACACTTGGATTGTTACCCCAAAAAATCTACCTTGAAGTCGTCGAACCACTGCTGCGAGCTACTAAAACTAGAAGTAAACCTACTAACTGATCGTCTTCTTATGCCCAATAAAAATTTACCTTGACCAAGCGGGCTTGTATTTTTGGGCCCTTACTAGTTTTCATTTTTTTGTGTCCTCTTACTCACAGATACCTTTGATGATGAAGGTTTGGGTCTGGGGCAGTTTTTTATGAGATGTTGATCATTACCGCACATATGTAATTTCCTAACTTTTTCTAGCATTCAGACTCTTTATGATTCGAGCCACTACAAAATCTATAATTTTTCTTAGCATTCCAAATTAGATCTTGGACTACTTCCTTCCTAACTCATCTTCCCTATTAGTAGGGATTCTAAGTTTGAGGGCTCTTTGTCATTTGCCTTTCTCCTATATCTTTTGGATTTCTCTGAGTTCTGATTCCAGTTGAAGTGCCTTGCTCATAGCTTAATTATAATTTGGTAGGTTGTATGTAATAAAGGCTCGACTAATCTTCGATAGGAGTCCTTTCATGAACTTGTACGTCTGGCACTCTTTGTCTCCTAGTATATAGGGTGTGTATTGGATCAGTCTACTAGAAGTGGCTTCATGTTAGCCCACCCACGTAGTCTCTTGGATTAAATCCATAAATTCCCATTTGCGGGCATTCTTAAGAACTTGGGGTACGAATTTCTCCTTCAATTCACATAAAGTTAGCCTAGGTCTTTGAAGTTCCTTCCAGTTCCCACCTTCCGCCTACCATCTTTCACTAATTGTTTGCAGTTTATTCAAAAAGAAATGAGGTATACTAACCTTTTGCTTATCATGGTAGTGTAGTGTGCTAATTATTTTCTTAAGACTCTCTGTCAATGCTTTTGCCTTGTAGCTATCAGGTTCTCCCATGAACATTAGAGACTGGAGACAAAGGAATCATTTTAGTGCCTGATCTTCAATAAATTCGTCGTTGCCTTTAGTCCTATTTGTCTAACCTTGTTGTTGGCAAAACTACATAACTTGTTGCCACATCATGTACATGGGCTCTACTGGTTTCCTGGCAATTAATGAGTTCTACGACACTTTCTTCTCAAGGATCAGATGTTGGGGGG
>JACGDI010005671.1:1819581-1837705 GCA_014898725.1 Jacaranda copaia
GGGAATGCGGTTAGGAACCCTCATGGGAAGCCATACCTGTCTTAGTTCTTTCTTAGATTTTCTTTCCATTTTTTCCTAATGCTTATTGGTCTGCAAAATCAACCAAAGTCAAAAAGTGGCACCCAATATTAGTAAATCATTTTCTACTCCTCTTTCTTCCCTTGACATAACTCTTTTTTGCATTTAAATTCTTCTAGCAATATGCTATAAGGAGTAGGAGATTTCTCTTGTTGTCTTAGCTTAATTTGCTCTTTATGTTGGCCCACTTTTTGATGAATTTCATCAATCAATTTCTGGCCTTGTAATTTGCCTACTCTTTTCATTTTCTAAATTAACTTGTTCTAGAATTTAGTGAAGAATACGTTTCTAAGACATGGAATATTTTGTGGAGTATGATGGACTTTTGGCAACCATTTCTAGATCTAGAGAATCGAGAATTCAATAAAGAAGTATATACGAGCAATTCCTTCAACCCATTCATTATGACGTTCCATCTTAATTAGTTTTGGAGAAACATTAACCTATTAAGTATACAAACCTTTAAATGGTATCAGAACCATGGTATAGGAGTCACATAGGTGATGTCGTTCAACACAACAACTTTACTATGAATCTCATAAAAGGAAAAGATACTATTAAAAATACTATAAAAAAGGAGTATGATATTCCAAGGAATCTAGAACTCCTTCATAAATGAACTACTCCTAAGGTAGAACCTAAGATCATTTGTCAGATTGGTACATTTGAAAAATTAGTATTACAGCAAGTAGTCAAGACTACTAATGAATCCATCTCCTTAGAAAATGATGAAATGGTAATCAAATTACTGAACAATAGGGACATAGATTAATATAAATCTACTCTTAAGTTCTTACACATAGGATTAGTACAAGTTGTCTTTAAACCTTTGTCCTTAGAAGGATTACCAGAGAGTTTTATAATAGTTCCACGTAATGGCGCAATTTAAACTAGAAGTAATCTTTAGTAGGAATAATACATTCTAGTCTCGCTCATTGATAAGTTTTTTTTTTTATATTTATACTAATTTACAACTATCTTTAACTGATGTTAATATACTTGAAGCTTTAATATCACTTGTTAAGACTCATGGTTATAACAATATTTCAAGATTTAAACTTATTTGCATTTGTGATAAAATTTACTACAAACACTCTATATACTGAATCCACAATGCAGAAGGGTGAATAAACCACTAAATGAAACAATTCTTATAAAAATTAATTTTAGTAAATCTAAAATTACTATTAAAAGAGCAAAAAAAATGGGAAGAAATCACTTTCCCTAAACATTAGGAAATAAAATAGACTGCCCTTGCCCAACCTAATACCCAAAACAACCTTACAGATGTCATAAAAACTCTAGAAGGAACTATTAAAATGTAGTCTGAAGGAACAAGAAGATTAGTAGGATTTGTTCCCAAATTTAGACTATCTAGGTCATAGTCTTCGTACTCTTATATATCTATAATTGATTATATAATTAGATCTCTATCTAGAGCATCTATCTCACAAATCATAGAGTCACCTAGGGAATCTTTTAGTGAGGAACGTAAAAATAGTAGAATTGAACAATTGAGAATTTCTGATGATAATATAATTAGGGATGTATATACAACTTGAGAAGCTGATATAACCAAATTAGAAATGAATTTCTCCATTTAATGAATTCTAAGACAAAAATAGATTTTAGTTCAGGATCTTCGGCAAAAAAGAAAATTCAAGAAGAATTTAATCTTCCTAAATGCAAACCATTTAAAAAATGGCTTTTTGGGAATTTAACCAAAGAGGATAGAAAAATTTTTCAAGAAAACTTTTATAAATATCTTACTAAGATAGACCAATTTGTTCTTTTTGTTCCATACTTTATTACAATTTATGATGTTATATTTCTATTATAGAAAGGAATTATAAACTTTCAAATGAATGGATTTTAAAGTTTGTATATCTACCACAACAACCACATCAAATATAAAAGGAAAAGAAAATTATGTATTTTTCTGTGTTTTTTAAATTATTTGAGAATGATATAATACAAATTACTACAAGTCATATTGATAATCCCCTTATGCAACAAAATTATGCCAACACATGTCTAAATGTTTTAGGAGAACAAATTACTTCTCTTCACAATGGAGTTGAAGGATTAATTGTGTCCGTGCATCAAATAAAATCTTCCATTATTGTTCATACAAAGAAGGGGGAGATAATAGCTACTTCCAGTATTTCACCTCCACATGAAATTAAAGATTTTAAATTAAAATCGATTACAGAATTTAAAAAATTTCTTGATGAAAAATTTAGAGATTTAAGAGTCAATACTCTTAACAAAGAATTTGAATAGGAAATGAGTGATAAAGAAGATTATAAGCAAACTGTTAAAAAAGAAATCAATAAATTAGAAAAAATATGCTGACAAGCCTACCCGAATATTATATTATTACCCTAGGCCAACAACTCAAGATGTTCCATTTGAAGAACAAGAATATATTTTAAATAATAGTTTTAGTGGTAAAAACATCTATGAATAGAATATAAATGGCTATATTGAAAGACAAATTTATAATATTGTGCATAGAATGCTTATGTATAGTACCATCTACAAGAATAATGGAAATAGTGATAAAGTAATTTCTTATATGATAATTGGAGGATATAAGGGCCAACTAAAAGGCTAGTGGGATAATTATCTTACCCAAGCTAACAGATCTAAAATTTTAAAAACAATAAAAAATAAAAATGGTACAAATACGGAAAATGTTGTTTATACACTTGTTATCAATATTATTGAGCATTTTATAGGTATGTGGTCTAATAACAATGAGAACATTAGGACTCTTCTACAAAATTTAAGATGTCCAGCCCTCACCTCATTTAGATGGTATAACGATCCCTAGGTCTAATAGTATCAACTGGAAATCTAAGTTTATGGAGAAATTACCTATATCACTCACCGAAAGAGTTGGAAAACCTCTTAGAAAAGGACAAATTAATATAAATTATGATAAGTATACTTATGGGAAGTTTATAGGAACTTGCATTCAAGAGGGTTTGTTTCTTTGTAATGAAATAAAATTAAATCAACAAATTAAGAAACATTATTTAAATGAGAAAAAACAATTAGATCAATTTTGTAGACAATTTGGAATTAGGGATGGCAGTGGGGCGGGTTAGGCTCGCCCCATACCCTACCCCACCCCACCCCAAAAAAGGCCCTGCCCTACCCCACCCCGCCTTGTCCCGTTGGGTTGGCGACTTTAATTTGCTAACCCAAAAAGAATTATGAAAATTAAAATTAGTCAATGAAAGCATCAATCAAAACCACTTGAAAGTAATTAAAATTCAATTTCAAGTACAAAATTGAAAAGTTCATGCGAACAAGATAAGATGCTAGAAGCAAAATATGATATAAGAATAGAATTAAAGTAATAACCAGCACAACATTCCAAATTTTTATACATTGTGAGTTTGTGATATTAAACTCAAACAAAAAAACTCAAAATTTTTAAGTCTAACAAGCTTCATTTAGTTCTAAACAATTTGGGAAGTGGAACCCTAAACTATTTGGTTTGGATATTATTTTTTAATTAGAAAATTATAAAATAAATTATATATAATATATTTATTATATATATCTATAATATTTCTATGGGCGGGGTGGCGTGGCAGGTTTGGGGTAGGTGGTAAACCCCATACCCTACCCCAAATAATTCAGGTTAGGAAAATTCCGCCTCATACCTGACCCCATACCCCGTTTAGTCACCCTAAACTCATCCCATTTGGGATGGGCTGAGCTTGGGTTTGGGATTTACCCTATCCCATTGCCATCCCTATTTGGAATAGATATACCATCTATCAGTAAGCCTCCTAGATAGAAGAAGAGGATAAAATTAGAAAACATTCTTCTCATAAAAAAGAAAAAAGAAGAAAAGATAAGAGAGAGAAAAGAAAACAAGAAAGAAAATATAAAGAAAAACTTGAGCATGTTATAAATGTGGAAGGATTGATCGTTATTCCAATATGTGGAATGAAGAAAAAGACTAATAATCTTAATGTAGATAATGAATTAAAAAAAAGTTTGTCAAAATTACTATTAAATTCAGAATAAGAAAATTCAAACTTAGAGAATGATAATTTTGATAACCTTTCTAATAGTTTTGAAGAAATAGAAGTTTTAGAAAATGAAGATTATATTTTGGAGACTAATGAAGCATGTTGTATGCCTTGTGAACAAGGAAAACCTTGTTTGAAATAGGAAGATGAAAGTGAAGGGGAAGAATTTCTATAAAATTGTTTCTCAGTTTAAAGAATTAAATATTAATATTCTTAACAATGAAAATATTCTTTTTCCCTAAGGATGCTCAAATATAATTGACTTGATTATAACTTTACCAAAGCTATAAACTTTTTTTTTTATTAACCAAAGTAAAATGTAAAATTTCACATGATCCATATAAATGAGAATGTTCTCGTAGTTTGCTCTCTATTTATATGAACAGATAGCATATGATGTTGTATTTAGATACCTCTGTATTAAGGTCCGAAGCTCATCTTTCCATTGGAGATCCTTATTTCTAACAGTAATATTAACTCTTTATGTATATTTTTTTCGTATGTAAAAGAGTCATCATTCTCTTCTTCATTAACAATATTTGTAGAAGAAGGCTCATTATCCTCTTTCTTTTCTTCACCATGAATTCCGTGAATTTATTATATAAAAGATCATTCTTATCCTTAGAATATTATTTGAGGACATTGATGCTATATTGTTGGCTATTAGCCATTGATTTCCCCTTTGGGCAATACGTTTCCCTCTACTACCTCTATTAGAGATGGGTTTATACCCCCATGATCTATAGAGTTGGGAATATTCTTGTAATTTACTTTCAATTTATATGAACAGGCAACATATGACGTTGTATCTAGATACCTTTGCCTTAAGGTCCAAGAGTCATCCTTTTATTGGAGATCCATGTTTCTAAGAGTAATATTAACTCTTTATGAATATTTTGTTCATATTTAAAAGAATCATCATTTTTTTCTTCATTGACAATATTTGCAGAAGAAGGATTATTATCCATTCCCCTTTCTTCACCATGAATTCCATGAATGCATTATATAAAGGATCATTCTTATCCTTAGGAATATTACCTGAGGACGTTGATGCTATATTATTAGCTATTAGCCATTGATTTCCCCTTTGGGCAATATTTTTTTCTTTGGTACCCCCATTAGAGATAGGGTTATACCCCCTTCATCTAGAATTATTCCCGTAAAAATTCACGAGTAAGAAAATCGGGGAGATTATCATCATTCCCTTTTATATATAGTATTTCAAAATTAAATAGAGCTAAATGACCTTGTCATCTAGCAAATATTTATTTTGAAAGATCATGTTAAAATTTTTATGAAGCATATATTTTTGCAGATTGACAATCAATTTTTATTAAAAATTTCTTGATAAAATCTTGAATAGAACCCAACTTCAAAGATTTTTACGAAGTCTGAATTACATTTCACCTTATTATATAAACTTAGTTGAAGGTATTGCTATTTTATATGAAAGATTAAAAAAAATTCCTAAACCATGGATGGAAGATCTTACTCAAGCCATTAGAAAAATTAAGGAAAAGGTTAATAATCTTCCTTGTTTAGTGTTAGCAAATTCAAATTGGGAAAAAGTTATTGAAATTGATGCTTTAGATATCAAGAATGGGGGAATTCCAAAACAAATTTCCCCCCAAAGCAAGCAAGATTATCTAGTTAGATTCCATTCAAAGAAATGGAAGTCATTAGAAAAATTATGCAACTGTTGCTACAAAAATTTTTGCAATCGTTCAATATGTTCTAAAATTATTATTGTTATTGTAACACCCCAATCCCTGATTATGAATTTTTAACAGAATTCAAATTTAATAAATTGAATCTAACTATTGAGAGCCGATGAAAGATTTAAAATAATAAAATCAAGATAAGCCTTAATAAGTCATACATAAGTTAATTAGGCCCTAGAATGATGTTAAAAATTATGCTAGTTGAAAATGAATAAAAATCGAACTTAATTGCAAAAATTAAAAGTTAAATAAGGGCCCATTTGTGAAAGGAGAAATTTGCGAAGGAGCTATTGAAAGTTTAGGAGATTGTTGTACTCAATTGATGCAAGAAGAAGTTTTTGGGTGGAATTTACAATTTTAGAAAGTTGAAAAATGTATAACAAAAGGCCCTCAATTCAATCAAACTTCCACATGCACTATTCGTCACTTCCTCTTCCAACCATCCCTCACTGACAATGACAAAGGCAAATCAAAGAACCAAACCATTCTTTTTTTCCTCTACTCGCAGCAAATGTAATGGTACCAGCATCCTCCAGAAACGCCTAGCGGAATGGTGGTGATAAATAGTTGAATGGCGGACAATGGTAGCGGCGGCGAGTCTTGTAGCTCTGATGACTAAAGCTTGGGAACAAGGGGTCTATTTTGACAGATTCAGAGAGAAGAACACGAAGGTATCTTCAATTTTGCAAATGGACTATCAAAACAAAAGTAATTAGAGTGGAAAGGTACGACAGTAGTGGTAGCACCTGCAGTTGTTTTTCTTCAATTAAATGAAAATTGAACATTGGATTGCAAAATTGATTGGAGGGTTGTGACCAACGTAGCATGGCCCACTTGGTGGTGGTAGCAGCACACAACTCTGGCAAGCAACGAATTAGCAGTGACACACAACAGTCAAAAATTATAGCTCCGATAGCTGAGATATGAAACCTCCGGAATGATGATCTAGACGCATGCGGGTTGATTCTAGGTTGTGAATTGACCTCAAACTCGATCAATTTGGTAAACATATGTTTAATCTATTAAATGATTCCTAATTTGGTTTAATTAAATTGTTAAGTTGATTTTCATTGTAAGTTTAAGTTAATTGGACCAAAAATTGTGATTATAGACTGAAATGATTGGATAGGAATTCAATCGTAATTAGAGACTAATTATTATTTAATTAAGTTAATCGATACATTTGGGAAGTAAATTTATGAAATGATAATGAAATTTGCTCGTACAGAGAGATATTAAATAATTGGATAGAGGTTAAATTAGTTAGCTATGGACTAAAAATATTAATTTAATTATTAGCTATGAAACTGAAATATGGGCTTGAAATTGATAAAATTTGTAAATGACAATGTTTGACCGAAATAACATGTTTAGAAGGCCAAAACAACATGTTAGGATGTCAAAATTGTGAAATGAGAATGAAAATTGACTATTACATATAAATATACTAAATTGGTGAGTATGGGCTAATTTATTGATTATAGACTAAGAACATTAATTTGAATATTAGTAATGGAACTAAAATGTGGGCTTAAAATTGATAAAATGTGTAATTAATATTATTTGACTAAATTGGCATACTTAGGAAGCCCAAAATTATAAGTTGAGATAAGGATTAATTATTATATTTAAGTGCGCTAAATTGGACTCGAACCTTAACAATAGAAGAGATTGCATATTTAGGTACTCCAATACGAAGATCGAGATAGAATGGTAATCGAGAGAATAAGCGGGCTAGTGTAATTGAAATAGATGGGTAGCCATAATTACTGTTAATAAATGCTATACTATAGCATCAATATTTATATGATATTTTGAATGAAAATAGGTGACGAAGATCCAAGCATCTCGAACCAGAAGAGGGCTTTTGATGAGCACTAGGACTTAAGGTGAGGTTACGATCCGCATTCTTGTTGGGAAAAGAATATATCCATTTTGTACATATCGACTCGTTCACACATACTTTGACTTACCAATACTTTTCACAACGTTCGAGTCTCTTTGTTAAGTTCTATTAGTTACCTTGCTCTCCTTGTTGAATTCTGTTGGTTTCTTTGCTTTTCTGTATTCCTTAGGTTTATCAGTTGATTTATATTATTTTCTCGAAATGCTATCCTAACGGTCTTGCCGACTGATTGTTTATCATTCTTTGAACTTGTGATTTCGTAATGATATTTAAATGGTTTTTTTGACTGATTGTTCTATTGTTTTCTAAACTCCTTATTCTACATGGTTATCTGTCTTGTCAACCAATTATCTTGTTGTTCTTGAATTCATTATGTTCATTATTTTGTATCCTTAAGCTTTGTAGGTTGAATTATAAAATTGACTTTATTGCTGTTATGAGATATTGATACGGTCGTGCCAATTGATATGTTATGTGATTTGAATTAAAGTTGTATTTAGATTTGTTCATGACTAGTTATTTTTAAATATGATTCTGCTATTAGAACTAGTTGTTAATCAATCTCTTGGGGACACCCATGGAAAGTTCAGACCCAGAGACACCATGAGAAGTTTGACCCACGACAAGGATTGGCAAGACTGCTATGCAGAATGGACCAACGGTGGGGTCTTCCAAACTAGTACCCACCAGTAATCCAATCTCACCGGTAGTTGGAGGTTAAACAACTATTTTTTATGAGGAAATAGAAAGTTTTCACATTTCAATGGTAGTTTATTAGTGAAAATGTAGTTGCAACAAAAAATACAGGGTTTCTGCCAACTTGCATAAAATCATTCTCCTCTATGAGGGTGCTACCAGAAAACACTTTCCAATCTAGTTCTTTCCTTGGGGCATAGACTAAGACAAACTAGTTTTCCTTTTTACTCTGCAGTGCTACGAGTTTAGCTTACTTGTAATGTTCTAACTTTGTTGTGTCTACTTTCTTTGACTCACCATTAGCATCTTAAACAGCTATAACAGCCGAAACCAAGTAAGAGCTTTCTTTATTGACTAAGGGAAATGTGCTAGCTTACCTTTTTACTTGAACTAACTCAAATGCTAAGGACAATGTTCCAAAGTGAGGGATGGTTCTGGGTTTCCTTTCTTAGGCATACCTACCTTCCTCATCCAAAAGAGGGTAAGCAAATATAGACACATGAATGGGGGCAAGGACTTAACTGACTTTCCTTTTCAGATGTTGCTTATCCGAGCTTGGTGCTAAGAAAATGGGTTAAGTTGGCTCGTGCCTTTCAGCCTTTTGGTGTTTAATGACCCAAGTGAGAAGCTTTTCTTTCTAAAACATTTAGCTTGACAGTAGAATTAGCTTAGCAGTTAATAGTAGGAAGAGTCTATTCTATAGAGAAGCATTGGACCAATTGGACTAAATGTAGTATGGCAGGAATAGCAAGGGGCACATTAATTAGTAAGGCAAGCTATAAGAATGGCACTAAGAAATCTCTCTACTCTAAAACTAAATCCCAAGAGTCAATAGACCGAGTGACTGTGATCAGGTAGCTCTTAGTAAGAATCCCCAGTTCACAAAAGAAAAGAAGCAAGGGATAATACGCGCTAAGAAGGAAGATAGAAGGAAAACTGTTTTTCTAACTAGGGCTATTTTGAACTAAGTTGAAGCTATGGACAATAGCTTTAGAAACTGAATACTGGAAAATCTCTTTAATAGGAGTGCAATTGTATTAGATTTATTACAATTGTTGGCTTTTCTTTTCCTTGTTGAATTAGTCACTCTTCTTCCATCAATTATTTTTGCTCTTGTTCAACCTTCCTATACTCCTAGTAACCCATTATTCTAAGAAATTCCCCCTCCCGTGCTCACTAAAATCCACCTGACGGAAGCGATCTTTTCATCCAACTTGAAATTCACTCAAAATTTGGAGGGATAAGGGATTTGTTTCCATATTTATCTTTGAGGAGTCATAAGGTTGGAGACCCTTCCCTAAAAGCTCCACATGATATATTTTTATCTCCTCTTCCACTGTCAATTCTTTTTTGAACTTCTGTTATTTGGGTCTGTCAGTAGTAGTTAACACTTGAGTTGTACTTGACCTCGTGCGAGCTTTATGAGTATCTTGCTTTATTTTGATTTATTTTAAAGTAACTTAGTTACATTCTTCTTATTTAATACATTGTGTCTATACTGTTTATTATTCACCTTACCAAGTCACTAGAACTTATACCTACTACATATTTCTTGGTTCTTTCTTTCCAGATAGGCGTTAATGGATAACGAACGTCCTGCTTACACATATGTATATGGTGTGTATAGTTTTGTGGGTAGATCACCAATTGTACAGCTTGGTTGGACTTGATATGTGAATTATAATATGCTAATCTTGAGTTCTATTGGATTTTGAAGACTTGAGAAACTAGTTGTATAGGACTTTGTATCTATTATATAAACCAACATTTGCTAGGTTATCTATTATGTGGCCGGATTGTAAATGTAAGGTATTAGGAGTAATGTGTTGCTACTAGCTCATTATGTTGATGAGGTTTTGCGAGTTTGTGAAATTAAGTCATAATGTGAGGTTGTTGAATTGATATGGTTCTATATTATGATGCTAGATGGTAAATGTTATGTATTAGGAATGTTAAGTTTGAATTCAATCACTACTAATGTAAATATTACACAAATGTGGATTTGTTGTGTTAGCAATTGTATCATAGTTTTGCAAGCCTTGTGGAATAATATATAGAGTAGAATGTAATAATAAGTTGGAATGAATGGTTATATATTGCTATGGAACTATTTCAATTGATTATTTCGAGAGTTCATAATTTGCTTTGAGTTAATGTGAATAAGATTGGAGTAGTACCTCAACTTAAAACAGACACCTCCTGGGCGAGGCGCTACAATTATCATCATCATCATTGTTGTTGTTGTAATCCCACTTATTGTGGTGTTAGCGGTTCAATGCAATCCAAAATCCTATTCTAGGGGAGTCATTGCCTTTGAACAATTTTCCCAAAATTTTACTTGTAAAATACATTTTTTTCTCAAGTGGAATTTTTAAAAAAAAATCAAAGAAAATTTTCAAACAATATCTCCCAAATCAAAAGAAAAGCGGACAAAAAAACACACAATATTAAAAACAACTATACTTTTATTTCATTTTCATTTTTCTAAAATTTCATCTCATTTATTACATATTATCTCACATTCAATCAACTTCTCATAAAAAAAACATGTCATATTAACTCTAACCATTATACTGGTACCTCACACCAAAACATATTCTCATGGTCATTCCTATTTCTCCAAATAATTGATTTCACCTTTTCTTTTCCTCTCAAAATCCACATCTCAAAATGAGTTGTCAAGCAATTACTCTTTGCAAATATGAATCCTGTCTAGAGGTAGCAAATGGGCTGGGTCGAGCTAGCCCAACTCGTTTAATAGGTGATTCACGATGGTCCCAAGCTAGGCCAACTCGTGGGCCATTCGCAGTCTAAATCATGATGGATTGAAAATTGAAAAATCTAACTTAGCTCAAAACTAACCCACTATATAGGGTAGTTGATTTATATATGAGTCAGACTAGAAGAGCCGGCTCACGATCTAGCTCACGAGCTGGCCCACGAGTTTTTTTTTTTAATTTAAAAATAATTTTCAAGTTTTTATATTTATGTGATTATTAATGTTTTTTTCAACACTTATACTTTTTTAAAAGGCTTAATAATTTATATTTATTTAATTTTTAATATTTTACAACACTTAAATTTTTATAAAAACTTAAAAAATTATACTTATATTAACTTTTTTATCAATTATATTTTTCTAAAAACACCACCAAATAAGGTAATAGGGGGTTTGACATATGTATCCTCTATCCCTCATTAATTTAAAAAAAATAATTATGTAAAAGTGGATTTAACCATACTTCTAAATGAAAGTACATAATAATGACAAAAAAGAAAATAACTTTATAATATCTAAACATCTAAATATGTCCAATCACTATTTAAAAAATCAGACCAAACTAGCCGGTCGAACCATTAACCAGCCGGTGAATCGGTTCAATTTTCTCAAAAAATCAAAAAAATAAAAAAAAATTATATTTTGTAAAAATTGTTCAAACCGGCCAGTTGGACCGTTGAACCATTCAACGTTCAATTGAACCTGACCAATTTTTTTATTTAATTTTTAATAAATTATTTTTTTAATATTTTTTTTGTCTAAATACAAAATTTAAAAGTTAAAATACACTTTACAAGCTATATAAAAATAAAAAAATAAATCTTAATTTAAAATTTAAAATTTATAATTAACTTATACACTCTCAATTTTAAACTTTAAACTTCATATATTTAAATTATTTCAATTATTTATAATATAAATTATGAAATTTAGATTGTAATATTAAACAATATCCTTTAAGTTCTTTATGCTTTGTATTTTGGTATTTTATTAATTTTTAAGTACTATATATATAATATAAATATATATTTCATAATTATGACGTCACAATTCAACTACAGTTCGACCAACAATTGAACCAGTAAATCGTGAACTGATAAATTTCTACTTCAATGAATGGTCTGATTTTTTGAATACTATGTCCAATGATAAACCGATTATTCACTCAAGTGATCTAAATTATAAATTTATAATTTAAATTAAAAAAATATTTTGGACTAAGCGGGCTAGTCCACGAGCCAGCCTGCTTAGCCCGTGAGTCAACCCATTTAGCTCGTGAACTGAGTCAACCTGCAGTCCTTCACAATTTGCGGGCCGAGCCAATGCCGAACTGCAAAATTTCAACTCGACCTGATTTTCAAGCGAGCTAATTCAATTCAGCCCATATTAAAAAATTAAACAAACCAAGTTGGTGCAGTCCATTTTGACTCCTCTAATCCTGTCAAACCTCTCCCCAACACTATCCACAGTTGACTAAATTATAGATCATTGCCAAGGTTAGGAGAGGAAATATCAAGTTTACAACACCAGGGATAAAAAGTGAACACAACCAAGGAAGTATTGAGTTAAGGAGATGTTGGTTTGCATTGGATGATATGGACTTGAAGAAATTGCACCCACCTTAAGAGTACAAAACTCATCTCCTTGATGTGTGCGTGTATCACTCCATTTTTTTCGAAATGAGAATGAGAAGACCTAAAACCAATGCAGTAAAAAAAGGAGTCAGTTAAAAAAATAGGTTAACAAATAAAATTTTTGGATGAATGCTACAAACTCAAAAAATCAAGCGGACTTATCTCATTTCCCCCCCTCTGCTCTGTTCCAATAAAAAACACAATAACAATATAGAAATGAGAAGTTCATAGTTCTCTTTTTGAAACATAGACAACATAGAATCTCTTTCGATCTAATTAAACTGTGTTTCTATCAAGTTCTCTGTTATTGAGAAAGTAAAAACCAGACGCAGTACTCTCACATTTGTTTGCCAAAACAATGAAACATTACATTTGGATAGCACAACACAGGTCAGTATATTACACCCAACATCTTTAAAGGCCAGTTTTATCATTACAGAAGTTTGGCCATTCAGAAAATATATCTTGCTGTTATGGCAACATAGCTCCATGTCATGTGAAACAACTGATCTGGAATGTAATTCCTTTTAAACCAAAAGAAAGGGCGGCAACCTCTAGAGTCACCAAACAAATTCCCAGAACTGGCCCCCTCAAAAGTTTAAAAACACAAGTAAACTTATATAGAGTGGGAAAGATTAGTACGGCTAGTGTTTCTCAATTACCAGATGGAAATCCTTTCCATATTTGATGTATGCAGAAAATGCTAAATAAAAAGTGCAGATGCATCGAAAACTATTAGCCCTTTGCCAGATAAACCTATAAAATTCAAGTGATCATCAGCATAAAGCCTAAGTTTTAATAAGGTGATCCAATGCAGCAATAATTTTAGTGGTATTGCTGACCTTAAGTTATTGTATTGTGATTTAAAATGAACAACTGCATGCTGAATACAGACCAAGCAATTTCAAACTCCAAAAGTAAATACGATGTTTCCAGATTTTTTATCACAACATTATACAATACTTGAAAGGTGACCAAATATGGGGCAATGTGAAATCCGAGTTGAAGTTTTGAAATAGTGTTCATGCAGCTGAACTTCAGATATCAAGTTAGCTAAATTTGCAATGAAAAGGAAGGCATGAAAAAATGATGATTATAGATGACAAATTGTGCCTTACCCATAAAATATCAAGGAAAACTATTTACAGGTAGGCCCACACTCAGCGTCCAATCCCCCTGCTGTTTCCCTGACTAACTGGAGATGTGGAATTTATCTTTGTTCCCAGTTTCCTCACAGTGCGCTGGAGAGCTGCTTGCTTCTTACGTTGATTATGAGTTTTCCTTTTACTGCATCATCCATCAAACTAGTACAGTAAGCCTCTGAATTAATATTTTTATCAAGAATAACTCACTTTCCACTTGTCTAGATGGCTTAGAAGGAAACATGAATTATTTAGGCAAACAATTTTCATATAACTAATGCATTAATTTAAGAAAAAAAATAAAATTATGACAGAGGATGCTTTGTGCCCAGTTAATAAGATCAACTCTTCCATCAGCTGCCCAACCAAATCTCCTATTTCAGTTTTATAATGATCAAAATGAACGGCAGTCTAATTTTGATCAAATAGAAAAGATTAAAGATGCTTTCACAATAGAAAACCTAAGTAGCACATCTTTTAGGAGGGTAAGCCTACTGATAATCTGCAGTGCTCAAGTTTTTCTGAATTTCCTCTGATGTCACAACTAACTGAGCTACATTCCAGGTAAACTAATATGATTATCAGGATTCAGGATTCCAAATGATATGAATCAATGATGAGGAACTGTGACTCTAAGATAGCTAAAGAGCTAACAGTGGCCCATATTAAGAGGTGTGCAGGCTCAACTTCCAGCGATTAATCAAACCCACTCCCATCTTCTTGCCCATCGTTTTTCCAATATTGGCTTTCTGAGACCCCATACATAAAAAATTCTATGCAAAAGAATTGCCTGACCTTGCAAAAAGAAGTCCAGCTGTAAGGACCATCCCTCCAACAGCCCAAGAAACTCTTTCATTGAAAGGCATATCTGCAATCCATTGCCTAAAATCTTCAAGTACCTCAGTACTCTGTTCTCCAGGAAAAATATCAGAATGTGAAGTTTTCCATGAATTTGCAATATAATCTAGACTACCCTTCCCACCATAGCATGAAGCTTCTTCGAGATCATCAAAAGATGTGACAGAGAAACCTGCAGCATGGCAGAGCTCAGTTCCATTAGAGATCCACTCGGAAGCTCTACCACAAACAAAGTCAGCTAGTCCACATGGCGCTAAAACCTGAAATGTGATTGTCCAATCAGCAATAGATTTGCCCAATATTGATTAGTAATTTGTGGAAGAACATTTGAAAATTAAATTCTACTGTTTAAGACCCATTTCAATAACTATCTGCACACTGATGCTCTCTGCACCCTGACATGTCTGCATGGGGAATATATAGTTCTAACAATTCTGTAATAATACTATAGCATCTTCACTTGCGATGAACAAAAATATGAGCAAATCCTAACAATATTAAGAATTAGAAGTACAGAAAACCTGTCTTTTTGCATCCATAGCGAAGTATGCTGTAGAGCATGCTTCATAAACTCTATCACAAAAGGAGGCACATATATGAGGAGGTCCTCGCTGTAGGCCCACTTGTGGGTCACAGATAGAACATTCCAAGAGTTCCCATAATTGCAAGCACTCTTGGCTTGCTTCTCCAGATGAAGCAAGTCTCCTGATGGATAACAAAGCAGGATGTGTCTGAGTTACATCACAGCAGGTTCTTTTGCGGAAAACCCTGCAAAGTGTCAAATCTCTGGGGCCTTTGCTTGCCTTTTTGGGGGGTTTTCCTTCACTTGAAAATGGGGGGAATCGACCACCCTGAGAAGTGCAAACTTCACTTGTTTTACCTGCGACAGTTCAAAGTATTCTAAATTAACAATGCATGTCAATACAATTAATGAACTTTAGGCAACTTTCTTGTATTCATTCTATTCCGTTCATGCCGAGTTTTCTTCACAAATGCTTAAATTTATATTTTTACTCAAGGTGCATGACCTAGAGCACAACTTCAAAGAAAAAGAGATCATGGCAGAGAATTTATATTGCTTTCCTTTTTCATCCACGACGGCATCTTATGTTGTTGGGATCCTAACTTTCCGCTTAAGATTTCATAAATCCTGTATGTGGTTCAGCCAATCAGCAGTTGTTAATGCATCAATTGCTCTCCACAGTCAGGTTCAAATATCCTTTGCTGATTAAATGCCCCTGATAACATTAAATAATTTGTATATGCCTGTTCCAGTTACATTTGGTGAGGCATTGTTAAAATATAGGGGTAGGCCATTCAAGGAAGTTGCTTTTGTTGCAGGCACAGACAATTCATACAAGAAGTTAGCATTTGTTTGATCATAATTTGAGGTCATGCTGTTTATCAAAGATTCAAGCTGCTTATAAATGGTAAGGTTATTTTTGGTTTTCCATCGCCACCAGTGCATGCAGGCAAAAGTTTGGCACTGTAACTTAGAGTTGATTGATGCGCTTATTCTAACCAAATGAGAAGTCAAGATGACAGACAAAAATAATACTGGTGGGGATGATTGCTCTCTCTCCATTTAAAAAATAAACATAATGCTATGTTTGGATCAAGGAATTTGGAGATGAAAAATAAAGGAAAAGAAAAGGTGCAAAAATGGAAACACGAGGTTACATCGTTTGAAGTTGGGAAAATATTTTAGTATTTCCTTCACTAGAATCCAACCAAACATAGCATAAAATATTTCCTTTTAAGATGTCTGATGTACATTTTTGTAAAGCTGAAGCTGGTGCTATATTTCTGTTCTCGCATTCAATCTTCTCTTTTAACTCCTCTTCTCTTTAGATCTTATTTTCCAGATAAAACATCACAACAAAATTTTGGCTTTCACATAAATTTCTCTCAGAGCCACATGTCCATCACCTGCATGATCTCTTTTTATTTGGAAAGAGAGAAATGGAAACGTTTAGATGCATCATAGGAATAGAAAGATTTCACTAAATGAATTTTTGTTCCTTAGTTCTTCAGTTCAGGACTGATCAGCCTTCCTATTCTGGTTTTGTACTCTTGCTGAGAAAAAAAGGTCATTGTCCACCTTTGATGTCTAAACTTGATATTTATAGATTTTTTCAGGGTATGAATCGGCAAAGTATTAGCCCTGGATTAACCAGCGTTAATTGTCATCCCACCATCTTGCATTACCTTTCCCGCCTAAAGCCATGAAGAATATGCTCCCTTTATAGGTTGTATGTGAACTCTTCCCAGCTACATAGATGACAACAAGAATAATTGCAGACACGGGGCAAATTAAATATGACCAGTCACCTATCAAGTTTTCATCACAATAATCTAAAAGTACAGGTAGCATATTGAAAACCCAAACCAAATTTCAGAAACTTTAGGGTAACAATTGAAACCTGAACTTATATAAAACTATAAGGGACATCTAGCAACACCTCATGGTTATTTCATATTAACATAAGTGGAAAGAACATGTATTCTATTCAACATGTTAAATTCTTTTTATCACCCTTACAATCTTATACTATAGAAGTTCTGTATACTGATTAGGGAAGTTAATAACTATATAACTCTGGATATTTTATCAGTTTCTGATTCCTGTTTTTCAACAAGTCTCATCAAGAACCAGTGAATTTCATGCCATTGACAAAACTCTTATACAGAAGAGTAGCAAAAGGGCATGCAGGTTGACACTATAGAAACTCTACGGAATTCAAATTTTCTCATCATTTAGATGAGATTACACATATATGTTTAGCCAAAGTCCTATTGCTAGAACATACAGGAAATTTCGATCTCCTGTTCCAAATTATTTCATAACACTATCATTTATATATCTTAAGGAACTGGTCAAACTACATCTGTGTACTTCAAGGACAACTTCAGGGATGAAAACAAAACAAAAAAATAAACACAATTGTTCTAACTCTGGTTCAAGAGAATACTGTATATTGCACATTGTTTTGTGTTTATTATGATATCAATCATTTAAATCACCAGACATGTCACTGCAGCAATTTTTAGCTAAAAACACGACTTCTCAACCAACCAAATGCGGTCACCAGCCACCTTTGCCTATGATTAATCATGGATCTATCACTTCATCATTGTATAACACCATCCTGAATTTTGTTATACTAAGAGTAAAGAAAAAAAAGGCCCGGTGCACAGTTCACATACTGCTCATACTTGTCAAATGCGCACGGAGCGCGCGCTATAGCTCAACGCGTC
>JACGDI010005671.1:1837805-1894475 GCA_014898725.1 Jacaranda copaia
ATGTCTGGTTTATATGATTGCATAGAACGGTTAGTGCCAGAAATTTCAATACAATATGAAATTAACAAGGAGCTAACAATATATAAGAGAGCTAAAGGCAATTTTCGATTTGCGATAGCAAAAAGGCAAATAACACTACTAGCACCAAGTAAACAATTATTTTATATAAATATGTTATTATGTTAATGGCTTAAACTTTATAATGTCTTATAACTTATTATTACATAAAAAATATTAACTTTCTTATATCTTTTAATTTTTTGTTTATTGTTAATTGATAGCTGAATGGTGGTCTTCCTTTGGAGCCTCAACACCAAATTTGCAGAAGTTGGCCATAAAAATTTTAAGCCTTACTTGTAGCTCTTCCGGTTGTGAAAGAAATTGGAGTGTTTTTGAGCATGTAAGTAATTTTTAACTAGATTATGAGTGCTTTATGCATTTTCAAATTACTTATGTTGTGATACACTACTATTAATTATTAATTATATTAATTTATTATTCTACAACTTCATTCAAAAAATAGAAATCGGTTGGAGCAACAACGCTTAAATGACTTGGTGTTTATCAAGTATAATAGAGTTTTGTTGCGGAGATTTGACAATCGTGATCGCATTGATCCCATTATTTTGGAGAGTCATGCAATAGATGAAAGCAATGAATGGTTGGTGGGGAGAATGCAAGAGGAAGATGAGGATGAACTTGTCTTTGACGATGAAAATTTGACTTGGCGTGATGTTGCTGATGCGATGGGAGTCGATGAAGATACATATGGGTTTAGATCTCGAAGTTCTCGCTCTACGGTTCCAAGTTCATCAAGAGAAAATAGAGGAGGGTCATTGACTTCCAAAGCAATACCAAAAAAGAAAACATCAAGTTCATTTACATCCAAGATGCCACAAAATGAAGAGGAGGAATTTGACATCGATTTAATTGATACGGAGGAGGAAGAAGAGAGGGATAATGAGGGCTATAAATCTCCCGTTGGTGATGAGGATGATGATATTGATCTTAATGATGATGATTTGAATGATGATGAATAAAGTTGGGAAAATTTGGAATTTAAAACTTTGGAAGAATTAGAAATTTTAGTTGTTTATTTTTGAATTTGGTTGCTTATTGTGCATTTGTGCTTAATTTTGAATGATATTTTTGTATGAACTTGTTTGATATATATTTACTTGTTGCACAAATTTAGGAATTATCATTATTCTTATGATAATTTGATTGTTTATTCTTTACAATATGTGAAATATGTAAGTATTTTAGGTGCATGGTAGAAATATATACATATATATGTGGTGCGCTTTATTTCAATAAAGCGCGCGCTATGCGCTACAGCTCTATGGAATCTTTGCGTGTCGCTGCACTTTGCGCTCCTGACAACTATGATACTACTTATATGAGATTGTTGCAAAACTTTGTGGCAATTGCATTGCCAAAAACTCTTACTTGCATCTCATGCCACAATCAATTGTTTCATAATAACATGACAGAGCAGACATTACGACTCACCCTGCCAAACAGCAGTGTCTCCCCAACCCCAGAATACACATACAGGAACTAAACAAATAAACTAAAAAGGAGAAAAATCCCACCTGTCAAAAGAAAATTTTGATTTTATCTCTTTAAATACTTATGCAATCATATTTTTCTTAGTCAAATAAAATTTAAACAAGTCTGAATTTCAGTAACAGAGCAAAGCTACGCCAAGATACCACTCATAAGGGTTTTTACTTCTGTTTTTCCCTTTCTCAACTATGGCAAATTAAGTTCTCCTAGAATCGAACACGGAAAATTCCATAAGGAGTGGCAGTGACTCAAGAAAGAGATGGCAATGTATAAACCTAATTGAACAAGAAAGAGAAGCGGGATTCCCACTCACCATAGGCCTGCAGGAACAATAAATTGGTGAACGTGAGCAACAAAAAAACGTAGTAGCGACTGAATCTCCTCATTTCTCAACTGTGGCTGTTATCTTTTCGACTAAATTCTGCTAGGAGCGACTGTTGACTCATCAATGGAGAAATCTGGCTCCTTTCTACAATCCAAAAAGAAAACCCTGGGCCTGAGAGTGACCGGGTTTCCTTTTTTTTTTTTTTTTTAAAAAAAATCCTATTTCTAGTGGCACATCGTTTGCACGACACAAGAATATCTCTAGTGGCGCATCGTTTGTATAAACTTAATTTATCATATTATTAATTTAATAATTTATTAATATTAATTATATTAATAAATAATAACGTATTTAATTTTTACATTAACCAGACTAAATGTCACAATATTAATTTAATATAAACTCATACTTAATAAATAATTTTTATTTAAAATGTGGTAAATATACTTGCCTACATTTAATAATTTTTTTATTTTATTTTGATTGTTCTGCTTGTATTTTGTAATTTTATATTGAATTATAAATACACTTAAAAAATTAAATTAAAAATTAAGGATTAAATGATAACTCAAATTTAGTATAATATGGAGTAATTATTTTTTGAGTGTATAAGAGGTAAGGGTGACAATTTTCGACACAACACAATAACATGATATCGACACGATATTATTAGATTTGGATTTCGATTGGGGATTATTGGGTTGGGTCGATATTGGGTCAACCTAATAAGCACCACATAATTTTTGGATTAATTCGATTTGGGTTTTGGGATATCCAATAAATACAATAATTTATTGGATAGCATGCCAAACCATTATAACATAACTCAATTTGCTCCAACCCGATCCAAAATTTTTAAGAAAGAAAAAAAAGTGTGTGTGTGTGTATATATATATGCATATCTTGTATGAATTAATACTTTTGTGTACTTATTTTTTGCACCAAATCTCAAATGAAAGAAGAAAATAACAATAAAAAGATATGATTGAAATTAAAAATTGGAATATACTATGCTTTTTGAACATTTAATTAATGACTACATGTTAGTTTTGAATAATTTAACTCTAAATTGGTTTGTAATGAACTAAAAATTATTATTTACTATTTAAATATTTGACTACTCAATGCCGTTAGTGTGATTCTTAATAATTGGATGGGAGAAATTGTGTTTCTTTACTGAAATTTGATTTTATTGTTGTTAAATTGAGTTGTTATGAAATTTTTGTTTAGCATTAAAATTTCTATACTGTTGATGTTCATCGGAAATTGCATGAAATATAATTATCAAATTGTTCCATAGTATAGTAAGGTTAACTTTTTTCTAAATTTTGGAATAAGTTGTTTTTCCCCCCCAATATTTTGTTTTAAGTTGATTTTTTTAATTAAAATTTTAGTTGAATATAAAATATTGCAGGTTTTTTTAAATGAATTGTTAATAAAAAATAATCACTAGTTGAAATAGGTTGGGTTTGTATTTATACGAAAATTTTCAAGTTAGGTTTGAGTTGAAATTTATTGAGTTGAGTATTTTTTGAGTTGGATTTGAGTTGAGCAAAATTTTATAATATTCCAACTTCAATTTAATACAAAACAACTCAACATAATACGATTAGTATCCCTAATAAGTGGTCTTTCTTTTTTTATCAGGTATAAATAAAAATTGCTTGACCTGAATTGATCAATCAATTTGGAATTTTTTTTTTCTTTTTTTCTTTCTAAGACGTGCCCTTCTAATTGAAGAGAATCAAATAGCAAAAATTTTAGTTAATTTGTGTAAATGATACAAGCTAATGTTTCTTTGATAACATGAGTTTCGGTCCGTAAGAAAAGTAAATTAGATTTTAATCCGTATGTTACATCAGGAAATAATTTAAAATTTAAAATTTTATTATATTAATATTAATTATAATTAATACTTGCATTTTTTATTGAATAAAATTTTACTCTATATTTACATATTTATGTATATATATATTAAAATAATATATAATGGTTGATATGAGATGGCTTAATAAGAGCAACCTAATAGCTATTAACCCATGTATAGTGGGCGAAGCCCATCTCATTTTTTAGGCTCAAGCTTGGTGTCAACTTCCCAAACTTGCTTAATGCCAGTGCCTTTGGTGTCATTGGTTCCACTCGACCAGAGCATAGGTCGAGCGGATGAGGTCGGCCAGTCCGCAAGAATGTGAAATAACTCATGTTCTAACTTGAATGTCGACGTGGCAAGTCAACTTTCTATAAAATCATATCTCTACTGCATTAAATACCCTGGCTGGTGGCATATCTCTCCATTAATGGCGTATGCTGCCCCAGTACTGCCTATCCTGCTGCACCAGATTGGAGACACGCCCCTATGTACTGATTTGTCCCCAAAAGATAGGGATGAAGTCACTTGGAGAAGTATACATATGGGGAAAGACCTAAAACTCCAAATGTAAGGACAGGAGCCCTATCTGCATAGCAAGGGTACCTTAGATATATCTATCATCTAGAGAAGCCATAATATCCCATAGCCAGTCTCATACAAGGTATGCCATTCTATACTAAAAAGCCCTCACTTTATTGTTCTTCGTTTTGTTGATCAGATGCGGACTTAAGCATTGGAGTGCCTTAGCCGAGGGCACCTTAGCTAGCCTGACCTTTGCTAGTGAGTGCAGGACTCAGCCTAGCTACATTTGAGAATCACACACTCGACCAGGCAGGTTAATTATTAAAATCCTAGCTCAATCCAGTAATTATAGCTTTTACCCTCATCATTTAGCGCCGTCTATGGAAAAGTAGAGTCTGTAATTGAGAAATGGTTAACACTAGGCAAGTTACTTTAGAGAGAGAGGATACCGGAGGTCCCCAACACCTCTTCCTCGACCTCAATAAGAGATTGATTTACCAGGGCCTAGTGCCCAACCAAAGCAAGTAGTCACCTTGACCATGCTCCAATTGATGCAACTCATAAGTGAGCAAATTTTTGCATAAATTTCTGCTCAGCTTTCCACTACCCTAAACTAACATGTGATCCAATCAAGGCCAACAGCTAGTGCAACGCCCCAACTCACCTAAAGAGAAGAAAGACTCGCCAGAGAAGAAAGGGGTTGAATAGAGATTAGACAACCTCTAGCTCGATGCAAGGAAAGCTCTGGGTGTTTTCCAAGAGAAGAGCCCTGATAAAACCCTTGGGAAGAGGTCACAAATTCCATAGATCATAGCATTCAACCCATTCGAGCCCCACAGCATGATAGGGAAACGCATGAGATCCTAGTCAAATAAAAACCTGACCTACGCTAATCAAGAAGAATGGAAAGAAATTTCTCTCCAAGTCTAGTAGCTAAATTACAGGTTCGAGGAGATCTCGAGAAAAAACATAGACAGAAACCTGCATGGCAGGGTACCACTCATTTTCATTAAGAAAGGGAGTTGCCTTTTATTCAGGAGATAATCGAGGAGCGCATCACTATTGATGCTAAAGTCCTCCCCTAGTTTACATAGATATAACTGCTCGACCAACCCTAATGAACATCTCCTCCAGTTTGAGCATATAATGCAATTGCATGGGCATAATGAATACATTCATGCAAAGATGCTGGTGATCACCTTCCAGGGCATTGCACTTGATTGGTTTGTTTAGCTTGAGTCGCATTAATCTACTCATATGACTAGTTATGTGACAAATTCCTGCATCAGTTCGCTAGTCAAAGAAAAGCGAAGCTTCCCCACACTTACATGCATATAGTTAAATAGAATAGGGGGAATCCCTTCACAATTTCTTCACTAAGTTCAATATAGAAGTGTTAAAGATCGAGAGCCCTCGTATTGAGCTGATCGATGTGCTTTTCTTAGCTTGGGCTTTAGACACAAGGAATGCACTAATGCATAGTGCGTGAGTGGCCTCGATCGATGGAAGAGTTGCTCAACCTGGTAAAGAGATACATGACCTAGGAGGACATGAATAGGCTTAAATATGGCAACTCTGAGGTCGATAAGAAAAAGAATAAGGAGAAAAATGACTGTTAGCACAAGGAAGGTCATCGATCTCCTATCAAGTGTTTTCATGATTACGCTCCACTAAATCTCCCTAGGAAGGAGGTGTTGTTTGCCATCCAGCATGACAACCTCCTAAAAATCCAAGAAGTTCACCAAAACTGAGGCTATGAAGAGATTTAAGAAATACCGCCACTTTCACAAATAAAAAAGCCATGACATCGAGGACTGTTTCAACTTGCATGATGAAATTGAGAGGCTAATTCAACAATGCTATCTCAAAAAATATGTTGATGAGAGTGCCAAGAAAGAAGGGAAAAAAATTGACCAGACTCTCTATAGAGAAAGATCAGTCAACTCGAGGAAAGAAGACAAAGGAAAAAAACCTACCCAGGCTCTTTGCCCACCCATTCAAGGAGTTATTGACATGATCATTAGGGGTCCCACTAGGGGGGACTCGAAGTTTGCTAGAAGGTAAACCTAGCGAAGCTTGGAATTGACTAAGTCTACCCTGGTTGAAATAATTTTCCAGCTCTCTACCAATGCTGAGTTAATTTCTTTCACTGATGCCGACCTTGCCCACCTTAAGAACAAAGGATCCGACTATAAGATAGACTACCCTATGGTTGATTGGTAGAGATAGCTAATTTTGAAGTAAGAAAGGTCTTGGTCAACATGGCAATTCCATAAACATCATCTTCGTGTCAACCTTGAAAAGAATGAATTCGGGGCAACTGAAATTCGAGCCAGTTCATACACTACTTGTCAGCTTCAGGAAATCATCCCTGAAGGATCCATCAACTTGTCCATTTCATTTAGAGAGGCCCCATGTAGGAGAATTCTCATGATCAATTATCTAGTCGTTGATGCCCCATTTGTCTACAATGTTATAATATGGTGACTAGCTTTGAACAACTTCTTAGCCATCATCTCGACCTACCATATGAAAATCAAATTTCTAACACCAGCTGGCATAGGCAAGCTCTTATGAAACATTAATGAGGCGTGGCGATACTACACCATTTCTATCGAGCCCACTAAGCGGAAGAGTTGATCACAATTGAAACCCTCGGGGGATGCCCTTATAGCGAACTTGAGGAGGGATAGGCAAGCAAGAAAAGAAAGCTAGAAAACACCAAGGTCAAGCCCGTTGGGGAATTCAAAACAATCAAACTAGAACCTGGGAACCCTGACAAGGCTACCAGGATTAGAAGTGACATGGTCCACCACATGGAATGTTGTATGGTCGATGTCCTGTAACAAAATATTGATGTGTTTGCATGGAAAGCATCTAACCTCCAGGGAATCGATCCCAACGTTATTGTCCATTACCTTAATGTGGACCCTTCATACAAGCTAGTAAAGAAGAAGATGAGGACTTTCAATGCCGAGAGATGCCAGATCATCGAAGAAGAGGTCAACAAACTTTTAGATGCAGGATATATTGTAGAAATTCGGTACCCCTTTTGGCTTTATAACATTGTACCCATCCCCAAGAATAAAGGAAAATGGGATATGTGAAATGACTTTATTGATTTAAATAAAGCTTGCACTAAAGATTCTTATCCCCTGCCTCACATAGATTTGCTAATTGATTCTACTGTTGGTTGTGAATTGTTGAGTTAGGTAGTAATAAAATGAAGGTAGGAAAGGAATGATGTTGGTATAACTTATCTTACACTCCATATGTATAAAGAATGAAAAAGGAATGGAATCGTCATTTCTTACTTGATCCCATATCCATGATTAGTAACTAGTAATGATCGATAGAAGTAGAATGAAGCTTGTTTGAATAACCAAATTACCATTTGTAGAAAATTATTAAGATAAAAGTATTTATTTGTAAATATTTTTTTATCTATTACTGTAGAATATTTTTGTCGGGTAAGTCTATAATAAGATGGTTTTAATAACATTTTTAATATTATTTAAATCACATCAGTAAAGATATATATTATTTTATATTTTGTCAACTATATTATATATGTTTATGTGAAACCTATATACATGATTCCTTTGAAATTACTTTTCTATAATTATAATTTACCAAGCTCTTTTGAACTTTTTGATACAATATAATTAAAAAAATCATAAAATATCATGCAACCAAAGTGCTTAAATATTTTGTCATAAGGCTAAAATATTTTTATTATATTTTTTTATAAATTTAATTTGAAGAGTCATTGATAGAGTACATGACTTTTCATTTATTTTATTTTATTGTTTTTTTAATCATTCAAAGAAATATAGATATAATGAATATTTTAAGTTATAGGGATAATTACAAAAACTATCCCTACGATTTGGTGTATTAGTAGAAACTTCCCATGTGATTTGTGATGTTACAATCACATCCCCTAAGGTTTAGTGTCGTCTAACAACAAGGTCCTACGATTAATCAAACTAATAGAAATTGCAGATTTTTTCAAAATTCTAATTTTACCCTTTAGTTGACTACTCGATGTTGTTGACTTTTTTTGGATAAATGCCCTTGTGCTCTTTTAGCATATGCCATGCATGTGTGAGTGTAATTGCCACATAATAAGCATACTAGGGGGATTAAAGTAACAAACTAAAATCATGCTTAATGTTGTCATTGGAAATATAAATTATTAATTAATTAATATAATTAACAAGATTAATTAATTAAATTATTTTTAATTAAGTAACTAATTATAATTTTTTAAAAATTAATTAATTAAAAATATCTTTTATTTTTGCTGTATAATTTTTGAGTTAAGATTACATTCAACCTCTTTAGGAAATTAAAACATTTCACATACCCCCTTGTATATTTTGTTCAGTTACGTGACATATAAAACATTCAATACTTTAAGAACCTACAAGCACATCCGGTAAAAAGCAAAATATGCATTCCAAATGCACAAAGTAATGCACCAAAATTATACCAACCAAACCAAACTAAAGAGACACTAAACTTGTTCTACACTTACACTAAACAAGTACAACATTCAATTTTTTAAAATACATAACATATGTTAGAAGCACTTACATTAACTATTTTCAAACTGCACAAAAAATAGTGGTTGATTCTTCACATAAAACTGATAAAAATATTAACTAGTTTGAATACATAACTAAGAACAATATCCAGTTTTCCATCAGCACTACCATCACCAACAGTAGCCCCTGTTTCTATAACACCTCCATCATAGCCTCTATCATCATCAATACCTTCAACTCCACTTGGACTACCAACAATTGACTTCACAAGTCCATCAATTGTTGCATAAAATCCTTTATCAAAAGTTAAGGCATCAACAAACAAACCTTTATCTCTTTCTTCAAAAGAAACAGTAGTAGCATAAGCTCTATGTTTAGCATTTCCATCGGCGGCAATTAACATTAGCTTTTCCAACAATTGAATCTTGTGAACATGGAATTGCAGAAATCGACCCACTTTCTGTCTTTCCCTTTTTCCTTACATTGAACATTTGAGCCAGCAAGATATCCTCCTAAAATACCAAAACAATTAAATAAAGAACCTTTGAACTTTTTTTAAACATTTAACAAAAGACAAATTCAAATAAGAATAACTTTTAGACATTACAATTACACCTAATGAACGGAACAGAAAGAACCCTGCATATTTTCAAACATTACATAGAAGTTAGCTTCAATTGATATCAAACTTTAAATCATTATTATCAACCCCTTGTGCACTAAAACCTATTTCAAAAAGAACCTTAAACATTTTCATATTTTATTACACAAAACTTAGATTCAACTAACAACAAACTATAAAACACTACAAGTAGTTCCTTCTGAACTAAAATCATTATAAAAAGAACCCTACATATTTTCAAACATATAAAAAAACTCATATTCAAAAACATCTTTAAAACATTATAACTAGCACTTTGTGTACTAAAAATTATTATAGAAAGAACCTTAAAGCAAGAAGAATAGTACCTTCTGGCTATACCTACTAGCAGAGATGTTTTAAAGCAAACTCATTGTCCCCACATAGTGTACAAGATTATCAAATGATTTCCTTAAACCTATAATGAAACATACCTACATCAGATCATCACTAGGGTTTCAAAGCCTTAAACAATAAAAAAAATATGGTTTAACATCCTTACATAATAAAAATACATCAAAATAAACGTAAAATACCCAAAAAAGGGTTGGCAATTTTAGCTAGGGACTTAGCTTATGCATTTTCTCCTTGGGGAAACTGCATCACATACAAATAGGATAATTGCTTCCTTAGGTTATCAACTTGCTATAGATATTACACCATGAGATGTTCTTTGGCTTCATAGTATCCCTTGATTTGTCTTGCCACTAATTTAGAGTAAGTGAATAACCAAACATTCATAGCTTTACGTTCCATAGCTATTTTGTTCCTTAAGATTAAAGCTTCATACTCTGCTTCATTATTCAAAGCTTTAAATTGAAACTTGACAGCAAACTACATTTCACCTCCATTAGGATTGATAACTATGATTCCTACTTTGCTATTATTCTGCCATGTAGACCCATCTATATACATGGACCATAAATCTTCTTTTGTTGGCGTGGTTGAATCAACCATTAAATTTGCTAATACTTGAGCCTTAATAGCAGTCATGAGGGCACGGTTTATGTCATACTCTCCCAAATCGACTGCCCATTTAACAAGCCTTTATGTAATATCAACTTTTCCCAAGGTCTACTTTAGGGGTTGATTTATTTAAACTATTGTAAGATGGCAAAGGAAATATAGTCTTAACCTTTGAGTTGTAGTTACCAAGTCCAACGCTAATGTCTCGATGTCTAGATAACTTAACTTAGTTGTATGCAAAATTTTGCTGACATATTAACTTACTTTTTGTATCACCCTCTTTCTCCTAACCAGCAGAGAGCTAACTACTTGTTTGAACATGGCCAAATAAAGAAAAAATGTTTCTCCAAGTATAGGCTTTGTCAACAATAGTATCTCATTAAAAGCTTTTTATGCTTCATTTTCCCACTTAAATTTTTGTCTTTCTTAATACCCCAAAGAAAGGTAGGCTTCTATTGGCAAACTGAGAAATAAATCTATGCAGAGTGGCTATTAGTCCTATTAGCCTCTATATTTCACTAATGCTCCTAAGTAAACTCATATTTAAGATTGCTCAATTTTTTTATGGGCTCACTTCTATCCATCTCTCAATAACTAAATATCCAAGGAATTTCCATCTTTTAACACCAAACGCATATTTGTTAAGGTTGAGTTTCATCCTATACTTGTGTAGAGTTTCAAAAGTTCCACGTAAGTCTTGTACATGTTCAACATGCCCTGTGTGTTTTACTAGCATGCCATTTATGTATATCTCTACATGCATATCTATTTATGCTTTAAACATACAACCCACTAGTTTTTGATATGTTTGTATTTTTCAAGCAAAAAGGCATGACAAGATAAAACTAAGTTCCTTGGGCAGTGATAAAACTTGCTCGCTCGATTGCTAGGTTACAAGGGGATTTGATGATAAACCTGTGAAGTGTTTATCATGCTGAGCAATTTACACCCAAAGGTGGAGCCCACCAACTGATCAATTTTGGGTTGCAGGTAAAATCCTTAGGATAAGCTTTATTCAAGTCCCTAAAATCTATGTATACTCTCCACTTGCTTACATGTTTAAGTACTAGCACCATGCTAGAAGTCCATTCCGGGAATTGGATCTCGATAATGTACTTAGCATCTAGTGGTTTTTTAATCTCCTTCTAACTGATGAGGTATTTTTTTGGACCAAAATTCCTCCTCTTTTGCTTAATTCATTTGGCAAATGGATCAATGTTCAGCTTATGCTTGGCTATACATAGAACTACTCTTATCAAATTTTTCGCAAAGAATGCAAAGATGTTAGTACTCTCTAAGAACTATCGTTAACTATTTTGCTATGTTTGAGCTAAGGTGAGACCCTATCTACGTAGTTTTGCCTTTCTCTCATAGTAGTAGTTCTTAGGGCGACAACTCCCCTTCTAGTTCAAGTCGTTGGCATTGATCTATCTATAGGGATGTATTTGAGCTTTTTTACCTCTATTGCTACAAAGCCTTATCTGCATTATGGCTTCCCTATCAAAAAATATCCACATGGAATTTCCTTCATGCATATTATTGCCATAACTTCTCCCATCAGTTTTCCAACTACATACTTGAGTCTCATGTGGTAGGGCGAGGTAACTATCGAAAAATGCTGAAGCATAGGCCTACTAAAGATAACATTATATGATGAAAAACTTTACTATGCAAGTTGTTTAATGGATCTTTAAGCCCAAGAAACAGGCAAAGTGATTGTCCTAATCGCTTTGCAACTTTTCCTAAAAATTCTAATAGTGACATCTCTACTAGATCCAGTAGAGTGATTCCCAAATCCATTCATTGAAAGGCATTTAGAAATAAAACGTCAGCTGAGCTGTCGCAGTCAATGAAGATTTGAGCTATTTTATAGTTGGTGATGGTCATCGTTATCACTAAAGCATTTTTATGTGGGAGATGTATATTTTTAGGTTTTTTTTAGCCCAAACTGAGTAATGGATGTGTTGTCCTTAGTAGAGATAGTAGCAATCTCCATATTTCTTTTGTGCATTAATGCTCTAGCTCATGCTCTCCAAGTTTTGTGGGTGTCGCTATCTACTGGCCCTATTAAAATCATATGAATCACCTCTCTTATTGATATGTCTCTCTTAAGTTTTTTTTCCTTGCCAGGTCTGTCTCTTTTTGCTAGTCGTTTGTCGGAGTCCATTCAAGTTGGTTGGGATTCTTAATAGTTATGGGATTCTCTATAAATTCATCCAAGTATTCATTCCACACTAAGTATTCCAACTCATTTTTAAGATGCTTACACTCATCCATTACATGTGCATACTCATTATTAAAATAACAGAACTTATCAAACTTAGGTCATCTAAGTACATTTGGATAACTGCATGGCCATCTTAACAAGTGTCGATGCTCAATAGCTTGCAAGACCTACTCTCGAGGCATCTTCAAATGGGTATAATGTTAACACTTAAAGCCCATATATGCTGTCTATGAGGGATGGAGAGTCATTTGCTATGGTTGTCCTCCTACTTAGATTTTTTTGTCGCTTGACTTGATTCTTCATTCTCCCCTATCTTCTCAGCCAAGTCTTTCTCTTTTAATTCACAAGCCTTTTTCTCATGTATATATTCCTTTGCTCAACATAATAAGTCATCATAACTTTTGGTGGGCATCCAACCTAATGACCTAAAGAAGGAGCTACACTTGAGCTCCTAAGTAAAGGAACTAGCCACCAATTCCAAATTAGTAGAGGGAGCCTCCACAGTGGCTGTGGTAAAATACTTTATAAAGCTTCGCAAAGTCTCATTTTTTTCCTATCAAAAAGACAATAGACACTAGGCACTTTAGTGATGTTGCTTATTGCCAATAAATTGACAAAAAAACTTGTGGGAAAAATTGTTCATAGCATGCATAGAGCATATGGGCACTCCCACTAATGCAGTTAAAAAGATCCAACATTTCACCCCCTTTAAAATTAAGTGTAGCAAGGTTAAATTCTTAAACTCATAAAGGAGATCAACAGGATCACATCCTCCTATGTATTTAGGTATAGAAAAGGACTTATGATTCTTAGGGAAGGGATCAAGTAAGATAGATTCTCCAAAGGGAGAGGCTTTAACTAAGGGTGCAATCGAGTTGAGTAGAGCCAAGTTTTAGCAAAATTTTTTATCACGAGCTTGAGCATAATTTGGCTTAAATTGACAAATGAGTTGTAAATAACTATGGGCTTGAGCTTGAGCTCAAATTTAAATAAAAAAATAGTAATAAAATATATTTTTAAAAAAATAAAAAATAATAGTTAATTATATATTGGCTCACAAGCCTTGATTCTAGATGTAGGTGGCTTGAGATCGGTTTGAATCGAGCTCTTGACTTGAGATCAAAATAACTCGAGCTCAAGCTCAACTTGTAAGGCTTGCAAGCCAGCTCAACTCATCTGCACCTCCTAGCTTTGACACCTTTCTTTTTTCTCTCTTGCTATTTATCACTTTATTTCTCTAAATTCATTATGCATGTCTTCCATCTCTGATATAATGTCTGCTTAAGGCTCTTTTCTTCCATATTGCGATTAGGGCGCACTAACACTAGGCTTTTTACCATGATCTCTGGCTCATTTTCTATCTAACTAGGGATTTTGAGTTCTATCTCTTTAGGAAGATTACCCATATTAGGCTATTTTATAAGCTTATCTTGCGATGGACCTACGAGTGTGAAAGTTAGTTTTGGTCTTCTTGGCAAAGCTATATTTGGATTACCATAGAGAGGCTGTCCATCCACTATTATGCCTTGTGCTACCATTCTTAAAATAGGCATAATTACCAAAGGGCGTACTGTTGGCACCCTACTCATGGGTCGTACAACAAATGGAATAGGAGTTCTTTCTGAAGTAGCCTAAACTAGTACAGGTGGCATTCTAATTATAGACAATAGGCTGTAAAAATAGGTGCTACAACGAGGGGCATTGATGGAGGAATTAGCAGCCTTGCTAGTGGAATTCCTAGCAAGATTGGCATGATTACCATATAAGGTGAGGTAATTAGAAACATAGTTAGTCCAGCCCTATAGTTTGATTAGTTAGCTAAGAATTAATTGTAGAGAGTACAAAACTTGTCCATTGATTGTTGTTATCTATCCCATGGTCGAGGATGGGATAGGAAACATTTCTCCCTCTAGTGGTAAAGTTGCAGTCGGGTAATCGATGAACACCCAATTATTGGAACATCTACGGAATTAGTTTGGGCATTGTTGTTGGTGTATTTTCATTAATATTCTTCCCTATTTCACTCATATTCTCACAGCTTAGCCCTTAAGTTCCATAGACGACACCAATTGATGCAAAATAAAATTAAAGCACCAATTAAGAAAAATCACATAAACTCAAAATAAATGCTCTAATCTTTTATTGCCAATTAGTCTCATCTTTGTATAGTACATTGAGGCTTAAAAGTGTATAAAATATTTACTGCTTGGGCTTAACTACCCACTACCATCAATATAGGCATAGCTAACCACCATGATCCTAATTACTATGTGATCTATTGACACATGTAATGTTTATTCTCTCCCAAACTCTTAACTCTGAGGCGCAAAGCATCCTTTGTAGAAAATACCTTCTTTTTAGCTCAGCTTGATTGTTGACAGACTTTAACTAACTGGGCTTATGTCTATAACTTGGCGTTTGGAGGATTTAGGTATGGCTTAGGGTAGTTAAATCTTTGTCTAAGTTGCTTCCACCTGGATTGTAATTGGGTTGTTATGTTTAGCTCGAACCTTGAATATTATCCCAACACTCCTTATTCTCTCCTTAGTTTCTTTTTATTTTGTTGGCTTTTGTATTTTAAAGGTGAAAGAAATTAGGGAAGATTATGAAAAAATGGTTGCGGTGGTAAGAGTTAGGACAGCAGAGTATAGTTGCATGATAAAAAAGGGAAATGGATAAGGAGGTTGATAGGGGATAGGTTTGTGGATAGTGGGAAAAAGTGAGATCGCAGCAAGCAATTGTGGCCATAGCCTATGTTTATCACCAAAACCTCATTTTATTCTTTAAAATTGATCTATGTTATTGTATTATTCTAAACTTGCATATTTATGCATGACTTGTAAACTTATACTAAGACTATGTAAATTGTTTTTATGGCCTTTCATTTATTACTTCTCATTATTTAGTTGTTGTTTGCTTTATTGTCTTGAAAAGGAACATCACACTCACCTTGGCTTAGTATTTACCAACTTTATCGAGCATTTTATTTTGTTCTTGTTGAAAATTTTTGACCTTAGAAGTTGATTTTAGGAGTCCAAGGTGTATATATTAATTATCTTTTGATCTTAGAAAAACAAATTATCTATTGATCTTAGAGAAATCTCTTCTAACTTTAGGGATCTTTAGAAGAAATTTAAATTTAGTATAGTTCAACTGAAGCTTCCTTGATTTTAGGTAAACTTCCTTTGTTTAATTGAGTTACAATATAGCATTAGCAATATTATCATTAAATATGACAAAACAAGTTAATTTATTCTATGATAACTTAAATATCTCAATTGTTATGGGTCTTATATTTATGCTACATATTTATAGTAAGGTTGTAGATATATCCATTTTTTCTTTAGAAAGAAAATTTTCATCTTCATGAGTAGAACTTTTGGAGTTAGCCACATTTCAAGTGCATGGAATGTCTTCTCTATCAAAATGTTTCAATTTAGAAGCTCTACCAAAGATGATTTTGGAATCCCTATAGGGGCCTTCTAATCTTACTTCTAACTTTCTCATATGGATTAAGACCTCTATCTTCATCATCATTACTTTTTTTATTTGAAAACTTCTTTGCCTTGATTTGGAATTGGAAGGTACAGCCATATTCGATTTATACATTTGGTTCCTAAAGTAAGCTTTCTCTCTATCTTAAGCTATTAGGTCTAGATTCATCTTTATATCCTATAGGCTGTCATGAGATTCTTTGTGCTTTACCCTCTTACTTAGCTCTCTTATCTCAATGGGGTAGATCATTTATGTATCATATGTTAAGCTAAATGGTGATTCCCATATTGCCACTCTTAATACAGTCTAGTTTGCTGAAAACACTTTGAGAAGTTCATCTACCCATACTCATTTGGCTTCTCTAGCTAGATTTGCAAGTATTGTAGGATAGTATATATGTCATGTTGGGGATTGCATAGAAGTGAAAAATGTCTTTTGATTGCTAACTCTTAAAACCAATTTTTGATTTTAGTTCCTTGGGACTGAGTGCTATTATTCAATATCAAGGATCAAGGTATTCCAAGTTTGTAATACAAACAAAATTTCTTTTTCTAAGATTCTTTCCAAGGTGGGTTCCACCCACTTGGTGAAGTAGCTCATTATGACAATTAGAAACTTTTGTTAATCTATCGGCGAGGGAAATAAGCCAAAAATATTCATTTTTCATTGAGCAAAAGTGCATGGGCTATCCATTTCCCTAAGGGCATTCTTAGTTGGTAATGGTATTTGTATTCTCTTAATGTGTGCAACTCCATTTAACTAGTTCTTAGGCTTCTTTAGAATGATGGATTAAAAAATATCTTATTATAGCATTTTTCTTGCAACAACTTTTCTTACTAAGTGATTGCTGCAAATTCCTTCAAGAATTTGTCTCAACACATAATTTGCTTTCTCTAGAGAGAGAGACATATCCTCGCTAGATAATTCTCTACCAATCATCACAAAATAAATAGCTTTTTGTATCATGGACCTAGCTTTCTTTCAATTCTCCATATATTGTGAGGTATTTAACAATGGGATTATGTAGTTTATAGTCTCATGCTATCTAGAAAGGACTTCCAACTCCAACCCTTCTTATCCTTCAAAGCCATGGGTGACTTCAATCTCTAATTTGTCGAATATATATATATATATATATATATATAAGCATGGTAATCTTTTAACTCTGGACCAAACTTGCTAGCCATGCCAATTGGTCTATTGCTAAATTGTCTTCCCTTGCTATTTTGTCTTGGGGGTAAACTTTTTGAACTTTTTTTGTAATTCTTTAACATAAGCCAAATAATTGATTATCCTCCTGCCTTACTTTATAGAATCAACTCACTTAACTCACCGTAAGTTAGGACTTACATTTACATTGAGTTTTCTTAACCTAACAACAAGGCCCAACTTACTTCCCACTATTAGAGCTTTATACTCTGTCTTGTTGTTTGATATCAGAAACCTAGCTTGATGACATATTTGAATCTATCTTCATTAGAACTTTCCAACATTATGTTGTTTCTCTCCAATTAGCTAATATAGCTCAAGATTCCTATTGATGAAGAAGTAGACTTAGTTGTTTCCAGAACAATCATTGAACTCTTCAAGGATTCCTATCTAAGTAGGTCTACATGTGCTTCTCTTTATAAACTCCAATGGAAGACTATTTTCTTATTGTTCTAAAGAGAAAAACTCATACCAAAACCAAGCATACCTTAGGCCACACACTACAAAAGGCTTAGGAACTGGACCTATCTCACACTATTTTAGTGATCTAAGCGATTCTCCTCTAATATAACCCACACATTGAGGCCCATTTTTGAAATATTTTTTTATGCTAGAATAAAAATACTCTGACTTAAGTATGTATAGAAAAGAATAGAGAAGAAAGATGAATGATAAGCATCTATTCTTAATAATTAGATCAATTGAACTCAACTTCGAAAACCTTGTTTTCAAATTATCACAAGGATTTTTAGAATTGAGCATCATAAAAAATATAGGAGATTAACTCATTCAACAAGATGAATAATAAATCCTTTATTAGTTCTCGTAGACCTCCATACACAAGTAAATTATACCCAACAAAAACTCCACACAATTCACTATGTGGTTGGGTCCAATATCAAAGCATAGTATCAATGCACAAAGTTAACATTAAACCTCAAGCAAACTTATTACATGCACTATCATAAGTAGGAGTTATTATTGATATACCACTACAACTTTCTTATAGATTTTGTAGAACTAGAGCTATCTAGCGAACTAGTTTTCTGTCAAATACCCACATATGTGCACTCATGTCTCTATATGAATCTTTCATGAAATAGAGAATCTTCCAATTATTTGAGCATGCATCATAGTTCAAGTTTATTTGAATATATCGATGCTTTATTTCGAAAGATTTTGTGAGTGGGAATGATTTTAAATTTCAAATTATATAACCATGTTCCATGCTTTCTATCATATGTGTGACCATACACTAGGGTTGTAAAAGGATATTGAACAGATTGGATAGACAGTGTCCATGTTCGTATTTGTTTAAATTTTGTAGTATCCGTATCTAACAGATATTTTTTTATACATCTAAATTTGTATCCATTGAATTTTATCCAAATTTGGATGTATCCATATTTGTAGCATCTCACCTTGGGATAGCACCTAAACTAAGGCACTACTCTGATTCAGACTTAATTCTCAAAGTTACAATTCAACAATAGGCCCATAAATTTCAAACGTCTTAAAGGTAAAGTCCGATTCAATTTAAATGAGACTAATTAAAATTGCAAAATAAATATATCATAAGAGATTCAGAAAACTTAGTTAAATTACAACCTCTGATAGTTCATGCCATCAATGCAATCTTACACTATAACCTTCAAAATAAAATTTCCACATCACCACATCTCTAAGGTCAACGACACATTCATAAGTTCCATACTTAACTTTGGCATTAGTATTATTACAAAACAACCATGCACTTCATTCCAAGCCTGACATCTATTAAAGCCCATCCTTATCTAAGAGATTATGAAATATAGGGGGTAAGTCCAAAGACTTAGTGAGAGATAAGTAAAATAATAATAGGGTTTATCGAGGAGAAACTCAACTCGATAAAACATAATTTATATCAGGCTTAATATAACAAATCCAAAAAACAAGCAATACAGAAAAGCATACAGAAAACTCTCCTGCCTTATTGCTCCAAAAACATATTACAGATAGACAGAAGTCATTTAGGTAATTCAAACCCAAAGCATATGCATTCCTAGAAAATGCTATAAGACATGCATTGTAGGTTCGCCTTATACCAGATAGATAGATAATCTACCTAAGCATAATAGCTTGGTATATTATAGATGCTTATACAAAACTATATAGCATACTACTGATACCTAAGGGAAATCTTTAGCATATTGCTCGTTCCTAGGGGGAAATCCCAGTGTACCAGTGACCACCAGGGGAAAATCCTTAGCATGCCCTTGTATAACCAAACAGATAACCCAGTATGGCCCTTGGCCCACATAATCACCATACAGCTAATAGAATAACCGCTTATACAGATGCTTAGGGGGAACTCCCTAGCACAATGTCGACTTCAGATCAATAGTTTAGAATAAAACAGAGTAAAAATGCTACTGAGGTAACAAAAAATAGTAAACGAAACATAGATAAGCCAACACGACTGATAAACACATAATTGATAGCAGATATGCCGACAAGGCAATAGATACGATACAAATAGTAAAGATACGGAATAGACAAATATTAGAATAATAGATAACAGACAGAAGTTTTGGGCATCAAAATGAACAGAAAATAGAACCAACATCAGAGATAACCCTCACAGAGGTATTCAAATCAAATAACAGATAACAGATAATAGATGAATTTCAAATACAGTTCAGAGTACGGTTCAAAAATAGTAAAACCTACATAGGGGCTTATTACAACCACAAATAAGAAAAGAAGTGCTAAATTGGCAGACCCTTATAGGGGTTTTCAATAAACATGAGTAAGCTTAACAAAGTAATAACCCAAGTGGTAAGCTCTCATCTCTTGTAGTGTCAATTATCAACAGTCAAAATCAAAATCTATTGCTCATCAGTGCCAAGCTCATCGTCATCTAATCAGGAAAATATTCCAAGAATCAAAATTCCTATTCAATCTTAGTAACCTTATAGAAATGCATCCATCATTCTATTGCCTTATCTATCATTAGGATAGTACAAATTAAGATCATTCTTTACAACATTCTCCAAAATTAATATTTTTGAATTATCTACGACGTCCTAGGTTAAATATAGAATAACACAATTTTCATGATAACAAATCAAGGTATTACAATCTTAAGAAATATTTATGCATATATCTTTAGTCGAATTCCCATTTTAATACTATTTAACTTATAATGGTTCTTGATATCAAAATTAATATTCAACTTATTATTAATCGATATTTGAGTCCAAAATTCATATCTCCCATCTCCCTATTCTCTGCATAGGTAAACAGTCATAGAGGTACATATATCGATTCAAAAGCTAATTTCGGACAAAATCTAACATTTACATACATGCATGTATATATATAACATGCAAAAATTGATTAAAATCTAATTTTTACTATCGAGGGTTTAGAATCACAAACTAATAGCACAGGGATGATTACCGTGTTGAGATAAGTAGACTGTCTCTCTGCTGCCGGCCACCATCTACTGTCATTGGAAAACTTAATGCCACCACAAATTTTTTCCTCTCGATGAGAGGATTCCAATGCTACCTTCTATTTCAAAATCTGAGCAACGTAGTCATTCGAATGGGTCAAAAATAGCTGCGATTTCTCTATCTCTACTATTCTCTAATCGGCAATCTGCCATCGTCGAAGCTACCATGCAACACCTCCATCGTGTTCCCCTTGTTGAGTGCTACTTAATGCACCCCTTATAATCGTCAATGGTCACCAAAAAATGATAAACCCAGCTACCACCGTGAGTCTCTTCTCTCGGTCTTCTTCACTACCGCTGCTCCATCGCCATGAGTGGATATTGGTATGGCTGGGAGTGGAGGTAATGGTGTGGAGAGAAAGTTCTTGGGTTTAGGGGGATAAGATGATCGCTATGAGGGCTTAGCCAAAGGTGATAGTATCTCGACCATGAAGAAAAAAGAGAAAGAAAGAAAGAAGAAAAGAAAGAAGGAAAAGTGAAGATGAAAGGAAAAAAAGAAATAGGGAGGAAAAAAAGTGTTGCTGATTTTTTTGTGAAATCCCATTTTCATATTTTTTTATTATTTCAATTTAATCCCTCAAAATTTTAAGTTATGCAATTTTACCCCAAGTTTTTAGAAAATTGTGATTAGTCCCAAATTATTCAAATGTTTACACAATTAAGACTACAAAAATTATAATTTAGCCCACAAAACTTTTTTAAAATAATTAATAATATAAAATTCATAAAATTTTCAAATAATAACAAAATTATATATTATAATAAAATCAATAAAATTCTATGCGTGTTACAAACCTCTCCCTCTAAAGGAATTTAGTCCCCAAATTCTCACATAAATATTGAAACAGCTCGGGATATTGTTGGCACATCTGATCCTCATGTTCCTAGGTTGCTTCTTCAACATTATGATTGCGCCACAACACCTTTACTTGAGGAATTTGTCAATTCCTAAGTTCTTGAAACTTTCTATCTATGATACGAACTAGTTGCTTCTCGTATGTTTGGTCACCTTTTAGTTCCATGTGTTTATGATATATGATATGAGATAGATCTGGTTAGTATTTTTGTGGCTGCAACACATGAAAAATGTCATGTATTCCAACTAGACTCTAGGGTAACATCAGACAATAAGCCGCTGGTCCAATTCTTTTGCATATCTCATATATCCCTACATATCTTGGACTTAGTTTTCCACCTTTGCCTATTCTTCTAATCATTTTCACAACGATACCTTGAGAAACACTTGATTGCTAACCTTAAATTCCAGGTCCTTTCTTCATTTATCAACATAGCTTTCTATCAGTCTTGAGCAGCCTTCATCTGCTGTTTTATAATATGTACTTTTTCTATAGTCTCTTAGATTAGTACATGCCTTATAATTTCTAGAGACTCTTCAGTAGTACCTTTACATTTTGCTAAATCCCAATATAGCAAGGACTGACATTTTTGACCATACAGTACTTCATATGGTGCTATTTGAATAATGGACATATAGCTATTGTTATAGGCAAATTCAATTAAAGGTAGATGTTGAGTCCAACTTCCACCAAAGTCCATAACATATTTCCGCAACATATCCTCCAAAATCTAAATAACTCTTGTCGGCTGTCCATTGATCTGAGGATAAGCTGTCGAACTAAATTGCAATCTTGTTCCCAGATGTCTCTGTAGACCTTTCCAAAGTATCGATGTAAATTTTAGGTCTCTATCAGACATAATACTTATTGGGATTCCATGTAACCTGATAATCTCCTTAATGTATAATTTTGCTAATTTCTCGACCTTATAGTTAGTTTCGATTGGTAGAAAATGTCAGGGCTTTATTAATCGATCTACTACTATCCAAATACCATTTTAACCTTCTCTGACCTTTGATAGACTGGTCACAAAGTTCATAGTCACTTGTTCTCATTTCCAGTCTGGAATGGGAGGTAGCTACAATAAACCTGATGGTTGCTGGTGTTTCATCTTTACCAACTGATGGGTCAAGCATTTCTGCATAAAGTTTACTACATCCTTCTTCATCCTATTCCACCAAAACTATTTCTTTAAGTCCTGGTACATTTTTGTTCCTCCAAGATGTACGATGTACCTTGCTCGATGTGTTTTTTCCAATAACCTTTCTTTCATCTTTTTTGATATGCAGATTCTATTTTGATAAAGTAGGATACCTTAGCTATTCATTTTAAACTCAGAATCTCCTGAGCCTCTAATCATTTCTTTCTATTTCAACATCCAGTTCTCTCTGGCTTTAGCTTGTTGAATTTCTTCATATAGTTCAGGCAGTACTCTCACCCTGCAATCTAGACTTCTTGTTTTAATATTATCATAACACTTGCTTTCAACGTTTCTGATATCTTTGTGCCTTGCAGATGAGCCATTCCTACCTTCTGGCTCAAAGCATTTGCTATTACATTCACTTTCTCAGGATGATAATTGATGGAAAAGTTATAATCTTCTAGAATTTCATCTATCTTCGCTATCTCATGTTCAACTCGTTTTGCGAATATAGATACTTGAGGCTTTTATGATCTGTGTACACTTCAAATATAGCCCCATAAAGGTAGTACCTCAATTTTGACAATGTAAAGATAACCGCTGCCGACTTTAGATCATGTGTGGGGTTGTTTTCCTTATGAAGTTTTAGCTTCCAAGATGTATAGGCAATAACACATCCTTTCTACATCAACACGTATCCTAAACCCTTATATGAGGCATCTATATACACCATAAAATCTTTCAACCCATCTAGGAAGGCTGATATTGGAGCCGTAGTCAAACGGTTCTTTAGTTCTTGGAAGCTCTTCTCACATTCTTTATTCTAAACAAATGATGCATTTTTTTGGGTTAACTTGGTTAATGGGCCGATTATCTTGGAGAAGTCTTGAACTAATCTTTGGTAGTAATCGGCCAATCCCAAAAGGCTTCAAATCTTCATAAAACTCTCAGGTCTCTTCCAATTGACAATCATTTCTACCTTGGAGGGGTCAATTTCTATCCCATTTTGAGCGATTACATGGCCTAGGAAAGTTACTTTCTCTATCCAAAACTCGCACTTATTGAGCTTGGCATACATATGATGTTCTCTTAGAGTTTTCAAAACTATTTGTAAGTGCTTTATGTGCACCTCTCTAGACTTAGAGAAAATCAAGATATCGTTAATGAAAATGACCACAAATTGATCTAAATAGGGTCTGAAAATTCGGTGCATCAAATCCATGAATGTTGTTGAGGCATTGTTTAAGCCGAATGGCATCACCATAAATTTTTAGTAGCCATATTGAGAATTAAAAGCCATTTTGGGATATCCTCTTCTCTAATCTTTAGCTGGTAATACCATTACCTCAAATCCAGCTTTGAGAAGATTTTTTATCCTTGTAGGAAGTCAAATAACTTTTCCACATGGGGTAGTGGATACTTGTTCCTGATGGTGACCTTGTTTAATTCTCGATAATCGATGTACATTCTCAAAGACCCATATTTTTTCTTCATAAATAGCATTAGAGCTCCCCAATGAGACATGTTGGGTCTGATAAACTTCTTCTCTAACAACTCTTGTAGCTAACTTTTCAATTCTTTAAGTTCAGTAGGCGTCATCTGATACAAAGTCTTGGAAAATGGTGTAGCCCTCGAGAAAGTGTGAATAACAAACTCTATCTCTCTATTAGGGGGTAGTGAGTTTAACTTTTCAAGAAATACCTTAGGGAATTCCACTATCACTTCTACTTCTTCAATCCTGACTATATCCCGAGGTTTGTTGATGAGGTATGCTAAGAATCCTTACCCAGCCTTATTTTGAATCTGCCTAGCTTCTATAGCTGATATGATTAGTATCAGTGGAGTTTTATTTATGGAAGGATGTGAAGATATCAATGTCCCTCCATTGAGTGTAATGCACTTAGTGAAATAATTCACTTGAGCTTTGTGGTTGTACATCCAATCCATTCTAAGAATTAAATCATATCCTTGAATGGGTATCTGTATTAAATTAGCTGGACATACTCGGCTTTCACTCATAATTGTGCAATCTCAATACATGACATCAGTGACTAACCCCACTTCTAAAGGTGTTTTCACTTCTACTTGTATGCCATGGTTTCAGGTTTCATGTTCAGTTTTGCAAAGAATTCAACAAATATAAAAAAATAGGAATACTTTACCAAGAGTTTTGGAGATAGTAATCATACCTTCTACTACCTCATTGGGGTTCGATTTGTCTTTTTCGGTGAGGGCATAGGCATGGACTTGGATTTTCTATTTTTTTTTCTTGTTAGAACTAGGCCTTTCTTCGCTGGGCAATCTTTTAGAAGATGATGGCTACTACCGCACCGTAATTATTTACCCTATTTTCACTAATAGTTTGCTTTCTCATGCCTTGCTAACCCACAGAACCTATATAGTGTCAGTACCTTTTCTTGAGCTGGGTTCACCATCCTATCTGCCTAAGTAGTCCTCTGAGCCGCACCCTCAGCTTGTGGCCTCCACTGTTTCTTATAGGTGCCACTCGGTCCACTAGGAGACGGTCTCCCTTTTTTACCTTTTTCTTTGATTTTCTTGATTTCCTACAGCTTCGTTCCAATTGCAGTGCCTTACTGACTACTATGTTGAAATTTGGCAAATTGAAAAAGACTAAACCATATCTCAACTCTGGCCGTAATCCTTAAGTAAATCATTGAATTTGTCGACTTTCATCATTCTGGACATAGGGCATATATTGAATGCGCCTGCTGAAGATTGCTTCATACTGACTAACAGTTTGATTTCCTTGAATCAAATTAATGAACTCACATTTCTTAGACTGCTTGACCACTAGGGGTATATATTTATCCATGAATTCTTTAGTGAAATTATCCCATGTCCTCTAGGTTGCTAAGGCTGCCTAACGATGATCTATTATTTTCCACCAACTTCTAGCAGATCTTACTAGGATGAATGTGGTGAACCACACCTTTTGTTCATTAGGGTAATGTAAAGTATCAAATATGACCTTAAAGTCTTCAACCCATTCTTCGATCTTTTAATCGTCTGGTTCTCCATAAAACGTAAGGGGCTAAAAATGAAGAAATCTTTCTAGAGCTCAATCTTTAGCCACGGGTTGAGCTAGTGGCCTAACTTCTGGCTCCTTCTGATAAGTATGTCCTATTGGCTACCCAACTGAAGGAGTTTGTGACACCTCCTTTCTCTGCTCAGCCCAAGAATAAGTTAGGACCCCTTGTCTAGGAGCACGATGGTTTTGAAACCACTGCCTAGGAGGTTTTCCTTGCTGACTAAATTGGGGTAGTACAGGTCCAGGGATACTACTATGGGATGCCATCACAATCTCAAGATTTCAGGAATATCTCAACATGTAATTAAAAGTTGAAGTCAACATCCCTTAAACAATTCAGGTTTTAATAAAGAAAATAATAAAAGTTAAGTAAACTTTCAAAACTCATAATAGGAAAGAAAGATTAAAAATAATTTCCCCAAAAGTTATACATTATCATAATATAAGTTAGCAATAGCAGATTACAAAAGCGTATATACAAATCAAAGGTAGCAAAATTGGCTATGCTAACGATATGCCCAGTCTTAGACAAAATGATAAGGCCTTCGAAGGAAAATGGGAAAAAATGATATTAGTCATAGTCACAAACTTATCAGCCGGGGTTACAAGGTTTGATAATTGGAAGCCATCAATTACTGTCCTACTGACATACTATGATACTACAATGCCAAAACTGGTATCTAATCTTCCTCGTTAGTAATGTCAAATAGCTTGCTCCCCTCATCTGTCATCTATTGATCTTCTTCATTATCTATCTCAAGTGGTACCACGACTGGAGGTTCTGGAATGACATCTGCATTAGGGGCTTCTTCAGGTTCTTTCTTAGACTCCTCATTTAATTCTTCCTTTGGTTCAGCCTCTAGTTTTGCCTCAAGTTTCGGTGCTCGTTCCTATTGTTGCCAAACCTATCCTTGATTAGAAGCGGGGATCCGATGAATACTTAATGGATAGGCCTCTATATCTACCCTAAGGCCAACACCATGGCTTGATTGATAGCCTTGCAATAGTAGTTCATCGTTCAATCTATCTCATTTGCCACTAGGTGAGGAACCTATACCAATCTCCTATAATCAGAATGCAAAGCCTGAAATGTTGCCTCCATGTTAGCCTACAAGGATCAAAGCTCTTGGATTTGTGCTTCCACGATACTAACTCGAAGGCACTCTCACTCGAGGTCACCCACAACCTGATCATATAGGTAGTCCTGAGCACCCATCATTCCTTTCAAAGTATGCACCTCTTCCTGAACCTGATAAAGATGTTCATTTTGCCTATAACATTTTTCTTCCAAAGTCCTACAAATCTTTCAAAAGTTCTTCCTTTCTTCTTTCAACTTCTTCTTCTCGTCCTCTAGAGTTTCATCAATTTGGTCATTCGTAAGCGCCTTCCCTTTACCAGATCCACTGGTTATCCTATAATAATTCAAGAATTTTACCTCAACAAAATCAAGCAATATAATCTAAATCCAAGCTTTAGGATCCTACTATACTTTATTGGTCCTGCTATAACTTAACAGTCCTGACAGTACCTTAAGTGCACATTCGAAATAACCCAAATAAAGGTTACTATGAGTTCTATCACACGTTCATGCCTAGGTCATCTAAACCTAAGCTCTAATACCACCTCTATAGCACCCTACCTCGGAATAGCACCTAAACTGAGGTACTACTCTGATTCAAACTTAATTGTCAGAGTTACAATTCAACAGTAGGCCCATAAATTTCAAATGTCTCAAAGGTAAATACTGATTCAATTTAAAACAGATATATCATAAGAGATTCAGGAAACTTAGTTAAATTATAACCTCTAATAGTTCATGCCATCAATGCCATCTTACACTATAACCTTCAAAATAAAATTTACACATCATCATATCTCTAAGGTCAACGACACATTCATAAGTTCCATACTTAACTTTGTCATTAGTCCTATTACAAAACAACCATGCACTTCATTTTAAGCCTGGCATTCATTAGAGCCCATTCCTGTCTGAGAGATTATGAAATACATGGGGGTAAGTTCAAAGACTTAGTGAGGGATAAGTAAAATAATAGCAGGGTTTATCAAGAAGAAACTTAACTCAATAAAACATAATTTATATCAGGCTGAATATAACAAATCCAAAAAATAGATAGTATAGAAAAATATACAAGAAACTCCCCTACTTTATTACTCCAAGAATAGAATACAGGCAGATAGAAGTTATTTAGGCAATTCAAACTCAAAGCATATGCATTCCTAGAAAAGGCTATTAAACATGCATTGCAGATTCACCTTATACTAGACTGACAGATAATTTACCTAAGCATAACAGCTTGGTATATGGCAAATGCTTATACAAAATTGTATATCACACTGTTGATACCTAAGGAGAATTCCCTAGTGTATTGCTTGTACCCGGGGGGAAATCCTTAACATACGATTGACACCTTGGGGAAATCCCAGTGTACTAGTAACACCTAAGGGAAAATCCTTAACGTGCCCTTGCATAACTAAATAGATAACCTAATATAGCCCTTGGCCTATATAATCACTGTATAGAAAATAGAATAACCATTTAAACAAATGCTTAAGGAGAACTCCCTAGAACACTGTTGACTTCAAATTAATAGTTTAGAATATAACAGAGCAGAAATGCCACAAAGGTAATAGAAAATAGTAAATGAAACACATATAAGCTACCATGATCGATAAACACAGGACTGATAGTAGATATATCAATAAGGCAATAGATATGGTACAAGCAGAACAAATACGATATAGATAAATATCAGAATAATAGATAACAGATAGAAGTTTTGGATTCCAAAATAGACAAAAATAGAATCAACATCAGAGATAACCCTCATAGGGGTATTCAAATCAGATAACAGATAGTAGACAAATTTCAAACGTAATTCAAAGTACAATTCAAAAATAGTAAAACCCACATAAGGGCTTATTACAACCATAGATAAGAAAAGAAGTGCCAAATTGGTGGACCCTCACAGGGGTTTCTAACAAACACGAGTAAGCTTAACAAAGCAATAATCCAAGTGGGAGGACCTCACCTCTTGTAGTGTCAATTAGCAATAGTTAAAATTGAAATCTACTGTTAGTTAGTGCCCAACTCATCGTCACCTGATTAGAAAAATAATCCAAGAATCTAAATTCCTGTTCAATCCTAGTAACCTTATAGAAATGCATCCAGAATTTTAATACCTTATCTATTATCAGGATAATACAGATTATGATCCTTCTTTACAAAATTCTCCAAAATTAATATTTTTGAATTATCTACGATGGTCTAGGTTAAATCCAAAATAACACAATTTCCACAATAATAAATCAAGGTATTACAATCTTAAACAATATTTACACATACTTCTCTAGTCAAATTCCCATTTTAACATTATTTAACTATAATAGTTCTCAAAATCAAAATTAATATTCAACTTAGTATTAACCAATATTTGAGTCCAAAATTCATATCTCCCATTTCCCTATTCCTTGCATAGGTAAACAGTCATAAAGGTACATATATCGATTCAAAGGTTCATTCTGGACAAAATCCAACATTTGTATGCATGCATGCATGTATATATAACATGCAATAATCGATTAAAATCCAATTTTTACTATCAAGGGCTTGAAATCACAAACTGATAGCATAGGGATGATCACCACATTAAGACAAGTAGATTTCAACACTGCCATAATTTGTTCATCTTAATGAGAGGATTCCAATGTTACCTTTCGTTTCAAAATTCAAGCAACGTAGACACCAGAACAGGCCAAAAGTAACCACGGTTTCTCTTTCTCCGCCGTGCTATGATCACCGGTCTACTGTCATCAAAGTCGCCATGCAACACCTCCATTGTGTTCCCCTCATCGAGTAATATCTAATACACCCCTCAAAACCATCGATAGTTGTCGAAAAATGGTAAACCTAGCTACCATCGTGAGCCTCCTTTCTCGATCTTCTTCACCACCACTACTCCACCGCCGTGAGTGAGTGTTGGTAAAGCTGGGAGTGGAGATGATGGTGTGGAGAGCAAGCTGTTCGATTTAGGGGATGAGTTGATTGCTGGGAGGGCTTGGCCGGAGGTGATGGTGTCTTGGCCATGAAGAAAAAAGAGAAAGAAAGAAAGAAGTAAAGAAAGAAGGAAAAGTGAAGAAGAAAGGAAAGAAAGAAATGGGGAGGATAAAAAGAGCTTACAGTTTTTTTGTGAAATGCCATTTTCATATTTTTTTTAATTATTTTCAATTTAATCCCTCAAAATTTTAATTTATGAAATTTTACCCCAAGTTTTTAGAAATTTGTGATTAGCCCCAAATTATTCAAATGTTTATGCAATTAAGTCTACAAAAATTATAATTTAGCCCACAAAACGTTTTTAAAATAAGTAATAATATGAAATTCAGAAAATTTTCAAATAATAACAAAATTGTATATTATAATAAAATTAATAAAATTCTAGGGGTGTTACAATATCTGATTATAATTATTTTGAATATCCATTTATAAATATTCGAATATTTGTTCATGAATATCTGAATACCCGAATCTGTTAATTTATAATAAAATGCATATTTTTTTAAAATAAATATTATTAGAAAAATAATCATATAAATAACATAATAAGATCTAGGAACAAGACAACAAACAAACAATAAAATTAGAATACTCTAAAAATCAAACAAGCATACAAATCTCCTCAAGAATCAAAAGAAATAACGATTTTCAATGCATAATACAACAATCCAAAAGAAACAAAATGAAAGTTCATTTCAATACAAGAAAAATCTTCATATAGTCCAACAACACAAACATGCCTAAACTTCTCATCTATTTAACACTGCAAAACATAATAAGAAAAATATTAGTTATAAAGTTTAAAAGATTATTTATTAAGGAGGGGGAAAACTCTAAAAGAACTTATAATATATTTTACAAATAATATCAAAGAATAAAAAAAATAAAGAGAAAGTACACCAAAAGTAACTATTGAAATTTCACAATAAAAAAGTCAAACATATAAGAATATTTACCAATATATAAACAAAAAGCACAATTCATATAGTTATAACTTAAGGTATTGACTACATAATTCATAATCACAACTCATACAATTATAACTCTAACACTAAAATAATTTACCTTTTACAATGCCCAATAATTCAAAATTTCAAACCCGCACATTTAAATAAAACATTACTATAATTTATTAATTATAAAAAATGAAAAATAGGGGGTGGAGGAGATAAAAAATAAAAATAAAAATAAGATAGGCTTTGGGGGAGGGGGGCAATAGTTGTTGGCCCCTCCCTATAGCTAGCGACCAATAGAAACTGGCCTCGCAAGACTTGCTACTGTCGCAACTAGTCACAACCCTAGTAGCAACCCAGCAAATGTGACGTGGTTGGCCGATGAGGATGCTAGCCCCATCGCCTCTTGGCGAGAGCCAGTAAATCTACTGGCTCTCAGCTTTGGTGTCGTGGAGGCAAGCGAGCCTCCTCAATGGGATCTCATTGGTGAGATTTGTAAAATATATGGAAATATTAAAAAAAAATGAAAGAAAGGAAGAAGAACAAAGAAGAAGAGAGTACTTGGGATGGCCTGGCCTTCTCGATGGGATCTTACTGGCGCTTTTCTTGATCAGAGCTATAAAATACATGGAAATATTAAAAAAAAAATGAAAGAAAGGAAGAATAAGAAAGAGGATAAAAGTACCTAGGCTGGGCGGCGAGAGTGAACACTAAAGAGAGAAGTGAAATTAAAATAAATGGGAGGTAGGGCTTAGTGAATAGTGATTTGGTCTATTTTTTTTTTGACATTTGTTTTTATATTTTATTTTGATAATTTTTATTTAGTTGTAGTAATTATTTTTTTAATTTTAAAATTTTATTATTCATTAATTTATTATATATGACTCTGATTTATATTTTGATTTAATATATATATATATATATTATATTTTAATATAATTTTAAAAAATTAATTTTTACGATGATTGTTGGATATTGACATTTAATTTTAGATATGTAGATATAACAATGTTGATCAATAAAAATATTCTCTATTATTAATATTTTGGGGTTTAAAATTTATAAAGTTGTGAGATTTTGGGACATAGAGTTTAAGTTTTATATTTAGATAAATTTTATTAGTTTTCTAAATCAGTAATAGTACAAATCTACAAAATAAAATTATGAAATGATATGTTCATCTTATATTTTATGTATATGTTAGATATTGTAAAATATTTAAAAGTTGTTTGTATGAGTTTATAAAATTATCAAAATATTTTATAAGATATTAGTATTTTGTAATTTTTTAAAGAAAATAACTTATAAATTTCTAAAATAAGATGTAAGAAGCTTAGAAGCACTTTTTAAGAAAGTAAGGAGTTCTTAACTTATTTTTAAAATTTTAACAAGCTCCCTTAATTTTAATCATATTAATTACAAAATTATCATTACTAATATCTTATAAGCTCAAAGATCTTATTATTCAAACACTTTGAGAACTTATTTTTTAAAACAATCTAGCATCTTATAAATTCGAAAAATATCTTATAAAATGCAGGAGATCCAAATACATCTTATAACATGCTGGAGTTTATAAGACATTTTAAATAAATTTAACCAAATACCATCTTATAACATACAAGAGTTTATAAGACGTTTTAAATAAGTTTTGCCAAGGTGTTAATACTGGCAATTTTATAATTAATATGCTTAAAATTAAGAAAGTTTGTTAATATCCTAAAAATAAGTTAGGAATTTCTAACTTCTATAAGAAGAGTTTATAAACTTTTAACATTTTATTTTAAGAGCTCATAAGTTCCTTTTTGAAAAAATTTATCAAACACTTTTTAATATCTTATAAGCTCTCAAATATCTTATAAGATGCTTTAAGAAACATATAAACTCACCCAAACAGCTTCTTAAATCTTAATGTCCCCTTAGCTAGTTAATAATTTTGGTATTTTACTATTTTATTTTAGAATTAAAAAGTTAATTATTCTTAATTTAGTTAATTTTTTTAATTATTGATTCACTTTATGATTAATTAATATTAATGAAATGACACCAATACAAATTAATTATAAAGTAAAGCAACAATAATTTTATATTGATTAATTTTATCATTTATGTATTACTTTTCCAATTTTTTGATTTAATATTATTTAATTATCATCATTACATTCTAATTTTTTTATTTATTTTTTAATTACTAATTTATACATATATTCATTTATATATAGATTATGAAATGTCATATTGAAAAAAATAAAAATAATTTATTACGTATAATTATATATTATATATGATAATTTTTTAAAATATTATTTATATATATATTAAAATGCATAAAAATAGAATATATTATATATAATAATTTTTTAAATAATATTTATCATATATGGATAATGAATTTAATTAAATTACCAATAATTGAATATATAAATAGATATATCCAACGGATATGTATTCGGAGCAGATAGGCATTTACCATATTCTTATTCATTTACAGTCGGATGTCTACAAATCAAATATAGTTAATATTCACTTTAAACGAATACAGATAATAGTCCTATAAATGAATTCAAATACGAACAGTAAATAAAGTTTTGAATATCCATTTACAGCCTTACCATGCACCATAGTTATACATGATTTAAGGGCTTTGACAAAATATATTGTTCAAGTAACAATATAAAGTGAATAAAATGAAGATGACCAATAAATAATATATTAATTGAATAAGAAAATGCTTACAAGAGTAGTTTACATGCTAATTTTATTTGCTTGTCAAACACTACTCTAACAATTTTGCACTTGTCCTAAGGCTTATTACCCATGGTTCTTGGCTAATCTTCTAAAGTCATCTTTTATGTTAAGGACTTAGTTGGTTTGCTATACTCTTTTTTGGGGCGGGTGTTCACTCTAATTTCATATGTTCTAATGATCTCTTGAATCAAATAATATTGCCTCAATTGAGCTTAGAGCATTGATGATATCTAGCCTTATTCACTTATGCAGTAGGCTATGTTGTTATCACAATAGATGATAAACGGGTTCACAGTGCTAGATACTATCTCCAGTTCTTAGAGGAAGTTCTTCATCCAAATACACTCATTAGCCGTTTCTAATGTTGTAATGTACTTTGCTTCTATGGTAGTTGGTCATGGTATCTTACTTGAAACTTTTCCAACTCAATGCATTATCATTGAGGTAAAATAAAAACTAGACAAAGATCTGAAGTCATCTATATTAGATTGAAAGAATTCAAAAACCCTTTATGTTTAGCATAATGCATTATTTAAAGATTATTTTTATGGTGCTCTAGAAACTCGCACTAGGGTTAGCTTGGTAGCAGTTTGTAACACTTTAAAGTGTGACCTGCATCCTACCTCATATATAGTATATATTATTTTTCCAATAATCGATACATAAGATATGAGAAACATTATTTTTTTCTTCTTTGTTTGTGGGCCATAAGCTTAGAGAGATATACATATTAATTTTTCACATGCAGTGACAAAAGTAGTAAAAATGGATCTAAACCCCAAGAATTTCCCAAGTTGATCCTACTTCATTGCTAAATTTCTCACCATTAAATGCACCTTATTTGTTGACATTACCACCACCACCACTATCCTCGATTCTGATGTCGAGAACCTACTAAAGATAGTGCCTAAACCATGGGGGCCTTCCCTTGAGCTCACTGAGTGAATGCCACACCTAAAAAACTCCCAAATTTATCGTTGTCATGTCTTCTATTATGAGAGATGTTGCATAGATGCAATCTACTCCAAACCTTAGGTATATGACCAAATCGTGAGGTTGGGGCTAATAGCAATTTCCCCCCTCTGAAATTTGAAAGGGGCAAAAGACCTCCTAGTGAAAAAAAAGATAAAAAATTACCATTTGTTTTTAAAAATCATTTACACACCACGTCCTTTTTCATAGCTTTGCTCATTTAACCTTAATTTTAATATATAAAGACCAAATTACCCTCAATTAATTCCTATATTTTCAATTAACATTTTTTATTCACTATCTTAGTTTTTTTCTTTTTTCCTCATTTTATACATATTTATCTTTTCTTTTCTTTTCCATCATTTTCTTCATCCTACTATCACAAACGTCACCACCGTTATTGTCACTTGCCCTACCAGCCTAAAAAACCTCCACCATACATCAAAGTAGCCACCACCACCTAGTGTAGCCATGGCGGCTGCTGGTTCAAGATCTTACATGGCTACCTTTTTTAATGGTTGGCCCATTCTTCTTTGTAAATTTTTTTCATTAAGTCTCTCTTCCTACAATTACTATCGCCGCCAACGCGATTGACCAAATAGTCACTATCGTTGCATCAATATGTTGCTATAGTAAGATATGCCCATGGTGGCCATTAGCTAGTTTCTATTGTCCATATCATCACAGCAGACCATGGCTGCCATGATTGGACTGCGCTAGCCATTTTTTGAAGGATAGCCATGACCAATAATTTTCTTGTCTTGGTTGTCGTGGTAGCCAGCACTGGTTTAAGTTGAGCAAGGGATAGGGAGGGGGCTGATGAGATATGGAGGTGGGGGATGGTGGTAAGTTAGGGTACAAAATATATTTATATATGTGTATATATTTATTCGATATATAGCTAGGGTTTGAGGGGAAAGGAACAGTGGGTGGGGGGTTGGGGCATTAATAAATATATAAATGTATAATATATATACATCTAATAGATATATAATATAATACCAGAACTGGTCTCTAGTCTGGATGGAGTGGTGGGTGGGTATAGGTTGTTAGGTTAGGAATGGTGGGTGGTGGGTTGGGATGTAAAATATGTATATATATACCCGCTCTGAGTTTCTTCTTTGAACCTCAAAGTCACTAAATGGGGAATTCGTCCTCAAAAAGTTAAATACTTAAAATATCTCTATCATCCCAAAAACCTAAAGACATATAATTATTTTGATTATATGAAGGCTTGGGAAGGGGCTCTCTTATATGAGAATAAAGAGTCAATTTTAAAAAAAAAAATTTGTTCTATGTATTTGAGATTTGTAAGCAGTTTTTCTAGAAGTCCTCCAATTTATATAAGTTCTTATTCTTATGAAATATATTAAATTTTTATTATATTGCACACTCTTAAATTCATATAGATTTCATTATACCCCACTTATAGTCGGCAAAATATTATATGCTGGTACCATATTAGTATTAGAGCCAAGTTCAATCTAAGACTTATCAATCCATAAGGGTCTTGTACACTAGATCAAGGATAAAAAATCCTAATTTTACTATTTGAAGCAAAAAAATCCATAGTCACGTATTGCCAAACAGTAAGGCCCATTTTGGCAGAAAGCCATTGAAGGGCATGAGAGGCATATAAATTGTTGACAGCAGTAAAAGTTGAACAATGGAAAGATTATTTTGATATGCGCCTAGAAGATCTAATGGATCTGATGAGGAAGAATCTTATCGAGCTAATAGCCCAAAAATAAATGAGGAGATTATAATCTCTAAAGATTTTTAGTAAAATCTCTAGCATTGAAAGCTGCCAAAATATAGGCTTAATTAGCTATATGAAATTGGATCTTTTGATTTCAGATTAGACTATATCATTAAGACAGTCGAGAAACGAATATCCTTAAAAGGAAGAAATGAGACAATTTATTTGCTCTCTAAAAGCCTTATTGAGGCACATAGAAAAAAGTATTACTATTTGAATACTAGGTTGGTTCAAGTTGAACTATAACCTTTAACTAAAAAAAGGCTTAATATAGCTACTTTAATTATGGTTTGTGATCAATGCCATAATAAATTTGGAGATTCCTTATTAAGAGTTGTGGGAACGACCTTATGTGAAGGACCTATTCACTTCAAGTGTTTTTTATATTTTTCTATGGAAATCCATGATTTAAATTTGCTTGACGCATTAGTATTAAATACGAAAGCCCATGGGCATACCAAAACCCATGGGTATGACTTAAATAAAGCTACTAGTCATGTCTCCTAGTATACCAAGTTCATAATAAAGTAATAAACACTATCTTCCCTAAATTAAGGATAAATCTAGAGCAAATAAGCTCAGAAAGGAGAGAAACCACTCTCTTTATAATAGATAGTGTTAAAAGCAATGTTACGGTTCGTATGTCTATTTCTTGGGATCAAGTCAAACTCCTTAACTCTTGGATGATGGAAAGCATTGTTGAACCTAAAAAGGTAGAACCTAAAACCCAAACAGGTACAACAAATCATCTAGTATATTGATGGGGATGTAGAAATTAAATTTTCACATAACAGAAAAGTGAGGCTTAATATGGGAGGTAGATCACAGCCATCAAATCCACCAAGGTTCTCCACCTCTTTAGTACTTCTTTCAAAAAAGAAAAAAACCCTTCTAGATATATTTAGGGTTAGTAAAACTAAAGAACAAGTGAACCAATGAAAATATTTAGTTGAGATGCCTAAATCTAGTTGAGGATGAACATGCAGGTCAACATCTCCAATATAATCAAATATGGGATATAATATGTTCACTACATCTAAAGAAGTTGTCTTCCCAAGAAGAGTTCAAACAGGCTTTGACAAGCTTGCTAATGAGCTGAAGAAAAAATAGTTCTTGACTTATTATAGTCCAAGACAACAACTGTGCTATATTAAGCATTATATGGAAGATCAAGTCCATCAAGATTTCTTTGACTGGGTTAAAGAAAAGTGGGAAAGTAAAGAGAGAATTTTCCTCAATTTCTCTTAAAGAAGTTTATAAACTTCTTAGAAACATCTTATGAGACGTATTTAATAGAGAATGGAAAGCCATTAAGATCTATTCATCTTCTATGCACAGGCATAAAAATATGTAATGATAATCGTGAAGCTAGTGCAGTCCCTTATAAGGGAAAGCTCAATGGTGATATTAATCATCTTGCTGAGCAAAACAACTATACTAATATGTGTTTACAATCCATTGGTCAACAAACCTTTAGAATTAAAGAAATTGTAGCTAATATGAGCTACGATCCAACAAAGTTTGTCAAAAAAAGAGAATATTCTAAATTTGCAGCCTCAACAGTAGTAAAAGTGGATTTAGTCCCATTAAAATCCCTTCCTAATCTTAAAGATGGAAGATTTCATTTAAAGACCCGAACGGATTCCAAATTCATGGAGAACTAATGGTCCAACTTTAGAAATTTAAAGTTTCTAAAGAAAAGCAAAAGGAAACTATTACTACTCTTAACCAAGGAAAGTAATAGTACTCCCTTCAAAGAATCTAACCTTATAGGTCAAGTTGAGGTCAACAAACTAGCATTCAAAAAGAATGTCTCAATGGTTAAACCGTTCTATCTCAGACCAACTCCAATAGATCTTTAGATCGAAGAAAAACTAGAGTTTGCTCAATTCGATGGAACTTCTATTTTCAAATGAAACATTGATGGCATGTTAAAATATAAGCAACAACAAAATTAAAAGTTAACGATGATAGACAAATTGCTATGGCCATTGTTACTGGATTCATCGGACAACTATAAGGATGGTAGGATTTCTACTTATTAGAAATTGCCAAAATTCAAATCTTTGGTGCAGTTACAAGAGATCCTAACACTCAACAAGAAATTAGGGACGTTGTCAACATGCTTATTTAAATTATAGCATTTCATTTCATTGGAACTAATGAGCTCCAAAAGGATCAAACACAAGAGCAGTTGATGAATCTTAGATGTCCAACCTTATCCTATTTCTCTTGGTATATGGATGTGTTCTTCTCAAGGTTTATGACAAGAGTTGATTACCACATAGACTTTCAGAAAGAAAAGTTCATATTAGGTCTACCTCTAATCTTTGCAGAAAGGATAAGAAACAAGCTTAAAGCTAAGTTGGATGGGATAATCCTATATTCATTATGGAGACCTAGCCTTTGAAGTCTTGGCAGAAGGAATTAGCCTCTGCAACGATGTTAAATTGAAACAACAACTAAAGCAACAAGCTCTCTATAATAAGGAGATGCTAGGAAACTTCTGTGAACAAATTGGATATCAACCAATCAAAATTCCTAAAAGGGAAAAACATAAGAAACATAAAGATACTTATCAGCATCATAAACATAAAGAGCCTGTAGGCATCATAAAAAGAAAAAGAAGTGTCATAAAGAGTAGAAGGATGCTAAGCATCATGAAGCTCAACCTTCTTCTTATAAAAAGAAAAGAAAATAGTAGTGTGTAGGGTTGTAAATGGATATTTAAAAATTTGTTTATCGTTCGCATTCATATTCATTTATACAAAATTTATCTGTATCCATTTAAAGTGGACATTATTCGTATTCGATTAATATATATCAATTATAAATGGATACATATATGGTAAATGCGTATCCGATCCGTTTAAAATCCGTTCCGAATACATAATTATTAATAATATATTATTTAAACTTTGTAATAAAAATCTCATAATCTATATATATATGTATATATATAAATTATAATTGAAGAATTGGGAAGGAAAAAGAATAAATTTAAAAAATTATTGTAATATAGAGAAAACATTGAAGAATAAAGTTAATCAACACAATTATTGTTGGTTGACTTTATAGTCAATATATTTAAATGCCATTATTATTATTATTATTATTATTATTATTATTATTATTATTATTATTATTATCATTATTATTATTATCATTATTATTATTATTATTATTATTATTATTATTATTATTATTATTATTATTATTATTATTAAATACTAACAATCAATTATAAAGTCAATTATTAATTAGAAATTATGCTATTTGTTTGATTGTTTTCTTTTTTATGAAATTACATAGGTGCTTTTATTCATTAAAATATGTATTTGTTATAGGTTCATAGATTTACGTATTTGAATATTTGTAAATAGATATCTAAATAATTTTTATCGAATATAAATATAAAAAATAATTTGAATGCAGATAAGTTTAATAAAATATAAATAAATATGAATAATTATAATCAAATATGAATATATTCAAATTCGATCGATATCCAATGGATACGAATTCGGATATTATTTTTTAATATTCGTTAAATCAGAATTCATATTCGAATATTCAAAAAGTTAAATAGATACAAATATGAAAACAGTGTATTCAATCCATTTAATATTTGTTTACACCCCTAGTAGTGTGCCATAGATGTGGCAAAATTACTCACTATGCCAACAAATGTTGGGTAAAATGAAAATTCCTATTACTGAGGATTAAAAGAAAGCCTTACAGGAAATTCTCTTAACTGAAGAAGAAAAAGTTGAGGTTCAAATTTTGGGAAGAAATTTAGAAAGAGTAGAATCTTCTGAAGAATCCTTAGATTCTCTTGAAGAGAAAATTGAAGAATAGTAGCCTAAACGCTGTAATGAAGGATGCAAATGTGAAAATTGTTTTGCTAAAGAATTTGGATTAAGCAATAATATGCTCACTAAAGATGAAGCTTCATCCTCAATTAAGCATTAATATGCTCAAAATTGACGATTTTATTAAGAAAAGAAAAGCTTTAGCGGTGTATTTGGTTTAAAAACCAAAAGAAATCAAAGAGACTAAGCTCTCTCAAAGGGTCAAAATTTTTTATGAATCATACACTTTCAAAAAAATCATAGAATGAGTGAAAAAGCCTATGGTTGAAGATCCAACTATACAAAAGCTTAAAGCTAAAATAAATCAAATTAAACCTGAAATAACAGGCTTAAGAGTCAAAGTTTCTTATCTAGAAACAAACTAAGCATCAACCTCTAAAAGAGAAGAATTCGAGACTTCTAATGATGAAGAAAAGGAAACTAGAGAGATAAATCATATCTCGAGTAAAGAGGTCGAAAAACACTAATAGATTAACACTATCAATCAAGTTATATCCCAAAAACGGTCTATTAAAGTTATCTGAGTAGTAAACAAAGAATTCACTTTGGAAGTTAAAACCATGGTAGATTCGGGTGCAAACATCAACTGTATTCAAAAGGAATAGTTCCAACAAGATACTATGAAAAAACAACTCAGGTGATCTGTTACCAACCTGCAACTACTTGTCATATAGTATAACTTTCAAATGCTGATATGTGCAACAATAGGATATGTATCCCTATGCTATTTATAATGGTCAAAGGATTATCTACATTAGTGATTTTGGGAAATCCATCCTTACATTTTCTTTTCCCAATTACCTCAATTGATGAGAAGAGAATCACCTCTAATTTAGATGAAAATTCCATCTACTTTCCCTTCACTACTACTCCTTGGTATCATACCATAAGTATGCTAAATTCTCTTATAGAAAAGAAGGAAATTTTTCTTAAATCCTTAAAGAATGAAGTTAGCATAAAACAACTTAAAAGCAAGCTAGAGTGCCCTAAAATTAAAGAAAATATTAAATATTTTCAAGGCCAGGCACAACAACAAATATGTGTTGAAGTTCCTAATGCCTACAGGTAAAGGAATAAATTTATTATTTCTATTCCTTATGAGGAAGGATTTGATTAAAAGAAAATTTCCACAACGGCAAGACCTATTGGCATGGGTCAACGCCACTTGGAGTTGTGTAAAAGAGAGATTAATGATCTCTTACAAAAGGGTCTTATTAGAAAAAGTTACAGTCCCTGGAGTTGTCCAACATTCTATGTTGAAATGCTCATGAACTCGAAAGAAGAGCTCCTAGACTAGTTATTAATTATAATAAAGTATTAAAATGGATTAGATATCCGCTGCCAAATAAGAGAGATCTCCTCAATAGGCTTTATCAAGATAAAATCTTTTCAAAATATGATACAAATTAGGCTGCTGACAAATCTAGATTAAAGAAGAAGATCAATACAAAACTAGATTCATTATACCGTTTGGACACTTTGAATGGAATTTTATGCCATTCAAGATTAAAAATGCCGCATCTAATTTCAACACGTTATGAATGAAATATTCAATCCGTATGTGAAATTCACTATTGTGTATATTGACGATGTTCTTGTATATTCACAAGACATTGATCAACATTTCAAATATTTGAGAATATTTCTTGATGTTGTGAAAAAGGCAGGATTTGTAGTCTTTGCTAAGAAAATAAGCTTATTCTAGCTTGAGGCCGAATTTTTAGGCCATTATATTGAAAATGGCCTTATCAATCCAATTGAAAGAGCAATCACATTTGCTAAAAAATTACCAAATGAAATAACTGATAAAAATTAGTTACAAAGATTCTTGGGAAGTTTGAATTATATTTCATACTTTTATAAAGAAATGACTTTGGATTGTAAACTGCTATTCCTAAGGCTTCAAAAGAATCCATCACCTTTGACAAAATCACATTTGAATGCTATTAAGAAAATCAAAGCTAAGGCCAAAGAGCTTCCCTGTTTGGCTATTGCCAATCTAAACCTTTATAAGGTTGTTGAAATAGATGCCTCAGATATTGGTTATGGAGGAGTTTTAAAACAAAAGATTTTAGAAACCAATACTAAGAAACTTATTCAGTATAAATTGGGTTTATGGAACCCAACACAACAAAATTACTCTACTGTCAAGAAAGAAATTCTTTCGATTGTATAATGTGTCACTAAATTTGAAAATGACTTATTAAATAGGAAGTTCTTTATTAGAACTGATTGTAAACCTACTAAAAGCGTTCCTGAAAAAGATGTTAAAAATATCACATCTAAGCAAAATTTGCTAGATGGCAAGTATTATTATCATGCATTGAATTTGAAATTGAGCACCAAAATGGTTGTAAAAATGTTGTTGCTAATTTTCTCGCCCCAAGAATTTTTGCGGGGATAAAAAATTGCCTAGAAAACCATTTATTAGGGATAAAGAAACTAGACAGTCCAAAAGGGACAAAACCTTCGCTAATATAGCAAAAGAGGTAGCGAAAGCAATTGAGCCTTATAAGGCGACTTAATATGAAAAGAAGAAGACTCTTATTCCAGCAGAAGCTTATGAGCTTGCCATGCCACCAAAGGATGTTAAGGAAAAAATATTTCATTTTATCCCACATTCTTAGATTAATCTCTATCTAGTCAATCATGTTCTTAAAGGCATGCATCCGGGTTACTTTGCTAATATGCATCTTGACAAACATTTCCTTTCCATCCACAGTGACAAAAATGTTTATTATTTTCAAGCGATCTTAATAGAGATAAGGTCGATCTTAATTGAGTCTGTTGGACAAAACAAGAATTCAACCTCGCTTATTAATCATGCTTATAGCAAACTCATCATTAAGAAGGTGAAGACATTAATTGAATAGGGAATTTGTCCTCAAGAAGTCATATACTTAAAGCATCTCTATCACCCCAAAATTCCAAAGACATTTAATTATTTTGATTATGTGAAGGCTTGGGATGGGGCTCTCTTATATGAGAGTAAAGAGTCAGTCTAAAAAAAAAAATTGTTCTATGTGTTTGAGATTTGTAAGCAGTTCTTCCAGAAATTCTCCAATTTATGTAAGCTCTTAATTTTATTGAATCTATTAAATTTTTATTATATTCTGCGCATTCTTAAATTCATATAGATTTCATTATGCCTGACTTATAGTCGGCAAAATATTTTATCCTAGGTTGGGACATAAAATATGTATATATATAAATGTATAATACATATTTATTAAATATATATATTATATATGGTAATATATATCTATTTATTAAATCAAAAACATATATATTTTTATATAACCTTTTATTATATGATTTAATCTGAACCCTTGATTTTCCTCAAAGCATTCAAGGTTGATGTTAAAGTTGATGTTGAAGGCATAATAGTCATTTTATACATAAAAAAATCTTTAAAAATTTGCACACATATGCACGTGAGCTTCACCTTCTATCATAAGGGTATTCCTTACATGATTTTTAAAAATGGCAGGGAGGTATTTGATTTTTTTTTTTTCACACAGTGTCCTCTTATACATTACTATCTTTCACCACAATAAAAAAATATAATGTATGTAGTAGTTACTTACCAAACTTCTGAAAAGGTAGTAAATATTTAAATTATTTCTCACAACAATTAAATGTAGTAAATACTACATATTATTATAATTTTTAGGTATAGTGAATACAAATTAATCATTTATATGTATTTTGCATGTTACCTTACTACTATAATTTTAGGCATAGCCAGAGTTTATAATGACTCGGACCCGTAGACTTAACTTGTATCCAGGAGGATAATTCCATTGTTAGCAAGTATATTAATTTATACACACACACACACACACACACACATATATATATATATTCCATTATAGTTTGTCATATGCTATAATTTATAGCATAGCAATAAATATTTTTCAGTTTATCTTTTGTAAAAAATTGTTGTAATATTAATTATTTTATATTTACTTAGTTTGTTTCTATTTTTGTTTTAATACTTCTTTTGATACAATGAGGAATTATTTTCAATAATGGAATCAACATATAAAAAGATAAAACATCTATAAAAACAAATCATTAACAAATAATTTTTGGGGGATTTTATTAATTAAACGAGCACTTGATTAATTAATTATAACAATTATATATTAATAAAAATTGAAGGCAATTTTTTATTTACTTTCAATTTCATTGATAAAACCTTCCTTCCCAATATATTTTGCCTCCTTTTTTTAGTGAAAGAGATTTGCTTTCACACTTGAATTTTTAATTGCTGCTAAATTTTCAGTAATATTCATGGTTTTTGCCTCACTAAAGAAAAAGTATAGTAACTTCAATAATGTTTTACAACAATTTGTGTACAATTATAGTAAATGTAATATATTATTTGCTTCGTATAAAAATTATAGTAAATAAATTTATTTTTTACTGCAATATAATGGAGCATAGTACTACACATTTGAAGAACTTATATTACAATAAAAAAATCATCGAAAATAGTTCTTTTTTACTACTTTTTAGAGTGAAGTGAAAAGTATTATATCAAAATATATTCTCTTGTAGGTTAAAAAAATCCGAAGTTCTAAAAATTCAAATTTTCACCAAAATAAGTTGCAATGAAACACTATTGTGCTATATACAATAGTATAAATACTGAATATTAATTAATAATAATTTTGAATACTTTAGCTAGGAAAAAAAATTATTGATTTATTATTTCAACCGTATTTAAATTCAAAAATATTTTTATTGATTTGAAAATATATGTTCCATGAATTTAGTATATATGAAACTTACTTGGTGAGATTAAGTTATTTGCCTTATTTTTTCTCTTCACTCTATGCAATATATTCAACTTTAATTTAGATAATGTGCTGATGAAAAACTACATGCAGAATATATATATTTTATCAATTTTATGGTTTTTGGTTATTTGAAAATTAAATCATTGCTATTTGAAGTTTTTTTTTCTTTCATCTATCTATTAATTGTATTTTGAATTATTTTCACTTTATTTTTTAATGATTTCATATAATTTTTAACTTTTCATAACACTCCATTAATTTTATTTCCTTAGAAATAGTTATCACAATATTTTTTTAATAGTAAAATGTCATTTTTTAATACAACTTTTCTTTAAATTTCTCAATTTATTTTAGTCTTTTGAGTAAGAATCTTTTTATTCAGTTGGTAACTATAAAAAATATTTATTTTTTTAATTATAAATCCTACTGATTTTGCTTGGAAATGAAGCAGGATTCTTTCCAGAAAACAACATAGTGCCGATTCGTCTTCTCTCAAACACACATATAGAGATTTCTCTTTCTCAAAAATTTTTGCCAATGATTTCTTGTGTTTCATTTCCCTTAGGACTCGATTTTTATATATTTTAGTCTTGATCAGCTTAAATCCATTAAAATTTTTATGCCCCTCTTTATGGGCTTGGCTTATTCTTTGGGCTTTCTGACCAATTTATTTAATTAATTAATTAATTTTAAATATATTATATTATATATATAATATATATATATATATATATTTAGTCTCTGACCCACTATTAGCAGCAGTCATAATATATATATTCCATGATAGCTTATTACATACTACAATTTATAGAATAGCAATAAATATTTTTCATTTTATCTACTGTAAAAAAATTTTGTATTATTAATTATTTTATATTTTTACTTAGTTTGTTTCTGTTTTTGTTTTGATACTTCTTTTGATGCAATGAGGATTTATTTTGAATAATGGAATCAACATATGAAAAGTTAAAACATCTATAAAATAATTGCTTCTTGAACAATAGAGGCTCTACAAAGAAATGAAAAAATCATTAACAAATAATTTTTGGGGGATTTTATTAATTAAATGAGCATTTGATTAATTAATTAAATAAATAAATATTAATAAAAATTGTAGGCCATTTTTTGCTTTATTTTCAATTTCATTGATAAAACCTTCCTTCCTAATATATTTTGCCTCCTTTTTTATTGAAAAAGTTTTGCTTTTACACCTGAATCTTTAGTTGCTGCTAAATTTTCACTAATATTCATGGTTTTTGCCTCACTAAAGAAAAAGTACAGTAACTTCATCAACGTTTTACCACAGTTTGTGTTTAATTATAGGAAATGTGATATATTGTTCACCTCATATAAAAATTATAGTAAATAAATTTATTTTTTACTACAATAAAATGGAGCGAAGTATTTAATATAATTTATACTACACATTTGGAGAACTTATATTACGATAGAAAATTCATAGAAAATAGCTCTTTTTCATAACTTTTTTTCAGTGAAGTAAAAAATATTGTAGCAAAATATATTTTCTTGTAATGTTTAAACATCCAAAGTTCTAAAAATTCAAATTTTGGCAGAAATTATTTGCAATTAAACATTTTTATCCTATATATAATAGTATTGATACTAAATATTAATTACTAATAATTTTGAATACTTTAGCTAGGAAAAAAATCATTGATTTTTATTTCAACCGTTTTTAAGTACAAAATATTTTTTATTGATTTGAAAATATATTTTCCATGAATTTAATATATATGAAACTTTGTGAGTTATTTGCCTTACTTCTTGAATTTCTTTTCTCCACGATTCTGTTGTTTATTTTTTTTTTCTTTATGCAATATATTCAACTTTAATCTGGATAATGTGCTGTTGGAAAACTACATGCAAGATACTTGTTTTTTTTTTTCAATTTTATGATTTTTGATTATTTGATAACTAAATCATTGCCATTTGAAGTTTTCTTTTTTCTTTCATCTATCTATTAATTGTATTTTGAATCATTTTCACCTTTTTTTTTTAATGATTTCGTATAATGTTTAACTTTTCATTTTTGTTCTACACTCCATTAATTTTATTTCCTTGGAAATAATGATCACAATATTTTTTCAATAGTAAGATGTCATTTTTTAATACATTTTTCTTTAAATTTCTCAATTTATTTTAGTCTTGGGAGAAAATATAATAATCTTTGTATTCAATTGGTAACAATAAAAATTATTTATTTTTTAAGGGTCAATTTCATCTACCTCCCATGAAGCTTGGTGTAATTACAAAAAAAAAATCCATTATTTTAAAAATTACACATACCCCATGAACTTTCAAACTAAAATGTAATACTAATGGAATCTGTGAAATGAACAAATTGCCTAGACATAAAAAAAAAAAAATAAAGAAAATAAGCAAAATATGTGAGGACAAATTTGCCTTTGTGTTTGGTGGGTGATTGAAACAAAAAAAAAAAAAAAAAAAAAAAAAAAAAAAAAAATCAAAAGGAAGTTTCATTTCAATTTTCACACTCACATTCTCCTCTTTCAAAATTTGAAAAGAAAACCCTAGACCTCAAAGCAAGCCATTCCTCTCCCTTGCAAAATCTGATCATTTTCATCCATAAAAGTCAGTGAATGTGGTGTATTCACATCCTAAGGCAACTGTAGGTCGTGCGATTTTAAAACTACGGCACAATTTTATTCATAAAAGGTAAGAAACCAAAACTCTTTGTAGTGGGTTGTGTGAAAATAGAAAAATCATTTTATTCTTTTGGTTTTCTTAGTACATTTCATTGGAGATAGCGTAAAATAAAACTTTTTGTCCTTCTAGTGTGTGGCATGGATTGTATGTGGCTGGGTTTTGTGATTATATTCTCTTTAGTTGATGATTGTAGTTTATATAAATGTTTTAGGTATTGATTTATGCATTTTTTAAGGAATGCTTATAGTTTTGTTGAAAACCTTAAAAACCCTAACTTTAAGTTCTATAATTCTATTGTGCTTGATGTTTTTGTGATGATGCATTGTAAAATATAAAATTTATGTTAGAAAAACCCTCCAACAACCTAAAATCTACTTGGCAATTTTTTTTTTCCAAGATTGTTAGTTTGTTAAAAGCCTCATGGAGTCGGTAACTAATTTAGCCTCATTCTAAAACTATATAGCAGACTTTCTCTACAAGCAGAAAAGGTTTTGGCTCCAATAAATTAATTTGTTACTATTATTTTTGTATTATTAAATGCCTTTGCTTGTTTTATGTAGTTTATGTTGAAATAGGTATAGCTAAGAAAGTGGATACACTTGTTATACACTACATAGGCAAGAAAAAAAGGATCAAGGATGTTGATCCTTATAGATACAGTTTCTTTGATCTCATGGATGATATAAAGGAGGCACATCAAATTGGTAAGGTCCCTTTAACTATTAGTTGTTGTGTAAGTGGTAGTGGTGATGTTATGCAAGTCTTAGATGATCAAGATGTTATAAATATGCTTTCTAATAAAATTGTTGTTTATGTTGATTGTGTTGATTATGGTCTTGATGAGGCTGAGGGAGATGGCGTTGTGAGAATGGTGAAGGGAGGTCAGAGTGAGGGTGAGGAGAGTGAGGAAAGTGAGGAAAGTGAGAGTGTATGTAAGAAGGGAGGGAGGTGAGAAGGGTAGGGGGGTGAGGGAGCAAAGAAAGCTAGGCATAGGATTGAGATTGAAACTATGGGAGAAAAGGTTGCGGATGGGAATGAAAGTGGCCTAGAGTTATTATATACACCTAACAATGAGGAGGGATATGAGGATAGTATAAGTTCAGTATTAGAAGGTAGCGATATTGATGAGCTTTCTGCTTATATCTCAGATGACCATTGTGAAACTCATCATGCAAGTGATGAGGAGTTTGTAGACAATCTAATGAAAGGGTGCTTGGCTAGAGATGCTACACAATATCCTAAAGATTATGGTAAAAAAATTATTTTAGAAAAAGGAATGGTGTTTATTGATGTGTATGCTTTTAAGGATATTTTAAGACATTTTGTAATTCAAGAAGGGTTTAAAATAGTAAGAGTGAAAAATGAAACCTTTAGGTTACTTGTCGTTATGCTGAAGAAAATTATCCTTAGAGAATACATGTTTCTTTGTTAGGTGACGGGGTGAGTTTTCAAATAAAAACATATAATAGCACACACAAGTGTAAGGGTTAATTGTACTAAGGAGGCTTCTACTAAGTGGATAGCTACAAAACTAGTTTCAATTTTGAGAAAGAACCATATATGAAGACTAGGGAAATTAGGAGTGAGATGCAAAATTATAGAGTGAATCCTCCATACATGTAGATTTATGGGGAAAAGAAGAAAGCTCTTGAGGAGATAAAAGGGAGTCATTCTGAGTCCTATGCCCTTTTACTATCATACTATAATATGTTGTGTTTTAAAAATATGGGAAGTATAGTTGGGTTGTAATGTGATCTTCATAAAGATAAAGATAGAGGCTTCTCTAGCATACAAACTTCACCTTCATTCAAAAAAACATTCATTGGCTTGGCTACTTTAAGAAGTGGCTTCATGGAAGGCTGTAGCCTATTCTTAGGCTTTGATGGATGCAACCTAAAAGGTCTATTTGGTGGTGCCTTGTTGGCTGCCATTGGTTTGGATGGTAATAATAGATTTTTCCCCATAACATTTGTTGTGGCTGAGACAGAATGTAAGGAAAGCTAGATGTTTTTCTTTGAACACTTGTTAGTTATGCTTGGAGGATTCTCACATGATTTTCCATGGACATTCATGAGTGATAGGCAAAAGGTATCAAATTTAGTACTTATTTTTTATGTACTTAATTTCATTGTTTCATGTCCTTATTTGAAGTCATTTTACCTTATGAAGTAGTCACTGTGGGGTGCACTATAGGTTAGGAAAGTCTTTATATTTTGAAAAACTATTGGGTGCTTCATACATGCAGACTGTGCTTATTGTATGCATCTAAAAGGGTATATTTGTTATGTTAATAATATGTTAGGGGGTAAAATGTAATGCATGGCATGTTAAAGGCTATAAAAGTAAACCTTATGCACTTCATTTTGTTCACTATATGTTAGGGTTTGAAGAATAACATATAGAAGTTTTAACTAATATTATAAACTCCTCTTTTGTAGGGACTAGTTAAGACAATAGATGAGCTTGTCCCTTATGCCATCAACAGAAGGTGTGCAAGGCATATATATTCATCAAACATTTCTGATGAGATCCATGGAGCAACTCTTAGATAGCAAGCACTAGCTCCCGGTGCGACTTCATAAAAAGCAATCTTGTAGGTGCTACTTTAAAAAGGTACTTTTGGCAAGCTGTAAGATCATATAATGCAGTAGACTTCAACTTTGCAATGTACAAGTTGAAAGAATTGAAGCCTGCTGCATATCATTGGCTTTTGAAAATTCCCTTTGAGCAGTAGTCTAGATATGCCTTTGATACTAGAATTAAGAATGATCACAAGACCAACAATATTTTTGAATCCTTTAATTGTTGGGTTAGAGATCTTAGGGGGAAACTTATTCTTGCTTTGTTAGATGGGTTGAGGGCAAAATTTATGAGCAAACTACATAAAAGGTATGAGAATGGATTAAGCTAGAGGGGTAATATAGTTCTTAATGTTGTTAAAATACTGAATGAGATAATTAATGAGTCCAAAAGATGTACTTTGCTTCTGGTTGGGCAGTGGGAGTATGAAGTGTAGGATGAAAACATGCACTGCATAGTTAATTTGCAAAATAGGACTCGTGATTGTAAAAGATGGGAGATTAGTAGCGTACTATGCAAACATGGTGCATTTACCATAGCTTCTAGGAGAGAAAGGATAAATAATTATGTTGACACTAGGTTTACAAAGGAGACATACATGATAGCCTATAGACATATGATTTATCAAATTACTAACCCTAGCTTTTGGCCTAAAGATATAGATGTCACCCTTAAAGACCTACAACCGCCTTTGACAAAAAGGTTGCCAAGAAGACCAAAGAAAAGTAGGAGGAAAAAGTTGGGAGAACTAATTGCTGTGAAGAGGTCAAGCATTTTGAGATGCAAGAAGTGGAATGGACAAGGTCATAATAGTAGGACTTGCAAAATGCAACCATAGAATATCTCTCAAAGTTCGAGCAAGAATGAGGTGAGCTGATTTATATGTTTTTAATTCTACTTATATTTTACTAAGTAAAATAATATGTTTAGCTATCTATAATTGTTTGACTTATTGTTGCTCTATTTAATGTTTTAGGTTAGTGGAAGAGTGAAGAAGGGAACCAACTAAAGCAAACGAGTGAGGGAAGGGAGAGTAAAAGCTAAAGCATGAGTGAGGTAACAAACTTCGATTTTTTCTTTTTACTTTTTCCTAATTCAAAGTTAAATTTTATAGAATGCATCCAATTAAAATTTTTGTAGGTCAATCAACCTGGTGAACTTGAGCCAATTTTAGATGCTTCTCAAATGGGCAGAGGGAAAGGAAAAGGGAGGAGAGGCAGGAGCCAGAGCCAAAATACTGTTGCAAATAGTCTTAAAAGGGAAATGAGAAGTCAGAGCAGAAATAAGGTTTGGAAAAACATTTTATTACTTTCAAACATAGTTGCATTACTCTCATTTCACATTTCTTTACTTGCTTTCACTTTATTTATTTCAGCAAATTAGAAAGACTATAGCCAAACATGCCGAAGTTGAAGCTGAAATTGAAGTTAAGGCTCAAAAAGGTGTTGAATCTACTAACTATGTTTCTGAACCTATTGACCCTTTTGGCGAACTTGGTACTTGAAGCAGCATCTCAGACTCTTATGCTAGCTAAGAAAAGGGGAAGACCAAAAGAGGTTGCTTTTGTGTCACTCTCTGCAGTGCAAAAGAAAAAGAAACTAAATGAGGGAAAAGAAAGAGCAACAATATTGGGGAGGCTGCACCTACTTAAGCAAAACATGTGGAAGCTACAAATGTTCAAATAGAACATATGGAAGCTACATCTGCTCAAACAAAACATGTGGAAGATGTAGTTGCTGAACCTGTTGCTTTTGTTGTATCCTCTGAGATTTCTCCAACTGAAGCGGCTACACAATCAATGCCCTCGAATGTGATGTTGCTTATTTTTTACTATAATATATACAATTGCATTGACTCTTTGTTTTCTAATTAATGTATTTTGATGAATGGATGGCTTTTGGAAGGTTGTTGGCTTATTTTTGGATCATCTTTTGGTGATTAGATGGATCATGCTTGAATAGATATTGGATGGATGGATATTAGGTGCATTTTCATTAGATGGATATTGGTTGGCCTGAATGGATTATTTTTTATTGTTAGGTGAACAAATTATGTAAGCTATATATATATATATATATATATAATGGAAGCATGACTCATTATTTGGATGGTTTACAATTATATATTGGTTCAACTGGTTGGCTTATTTTTCAAAATAGTTAGTTTTCCTTGATGTAAATAGAGCAAGGCATGACATTGCAATGGAAATGAAATGCATATCCTATTCAATAACATTTTGAAAGATAATTGACATTACATTTTGATAATTTCACCCACCAAGAAAAAGCTAAAAAGTAGTATATTTACTCTAGCAAGCTCATACAAACCTTAATGATTAGTAGATTGCCTTTGCATCAAACTAGTTGCTTCAAAATCTTCATGAACTCCTCCCAAACCATGACCACAACCTAGGTTTTCATCTTCTTTGGTAGGTTGACACCCATATGAGAAACTATGCTCCACACAACAATAAAAAAGCCTTCCTAGATTATTGCTAGTCTCAAACACCATAATTAATGTCTTTTTCCCACAATTTTGCCTTTTATGTCTCTCTTTTCTGTATTTTAATGCCCACAATTCACTAGATGATGTGCTCCATAATAAAGCAATATTATTAGGACAAGGAACTCAAGAAAAATGAGTGTGTATATATAGGCAACATAAGCAATGGATATAAACAGCTCGGTTGTTTTTTTTCTTTGTTTTATGCTATTAAGTCCTCAGACAAAACGATAATAACAAATAAACCCTTATCAAATTCAAAAACATTACAATACCACCCCTTAAGGGCATTTTTGGAATTTTTCTCAAATTTTTTAATAGCCATTCAGCAAAACCTTAACAACAACTAACGGTTGGGCTGAATTGTTAGATGGTGACAAAGTTTAGGGGGTAAATGTAATTTTCAAAATAATGGGATTTTTTTTGTAATTACACCAAACCTCAGGGGAGGTGGATGTAATTGACCGTATTTTTTTAATTATAAATCCTATTGGTTTTGCTTGGAAATGAAGCAGGTCCTTTTTAGAAAATAACAAAGTGTTAGTTTGTCTTCTGTCAAACACGCATAGAGAGATCTTTGTTTCTTAAAAGTTCTTTGACTTTGAGAATTTTTTCCAATGATTTCTCGTGTTGCTTTTCTCTCTAGGGCTTGTTATTTATAAATTTTAGTCTTGAATAGCTTAAACCTATTAAGACTTTTAAGCTCCTCTTCGTCAACTTAGCTTTTCCATTGGGCTCTGTGACCAATTTATTTAGTTAATTAATTTTAAATATATTATATTATATTTAATATATATTTAGTCTCCAACCAATTTTTTTTTCTCATTTGGGTAGGGGATCGTCAATCTGATATGAGTATCCCCACGACCTCAAACCCACACTCGATCTAGGGTTAGGATTGGTGCAACTGCAATTACTTTAGTGCGTATGTCACCCCAACTAGGGTCATAAGCCTACGCAACTGGGCTCAGCGAATTCTCTCTCTGACCCACTGTTAGCAATTACGGCTGTCAATATATTAGATTTTAACCCAAATTCAATTTGAATTTAATATGAACTTTAGAAACATTATCCGATTAAAATATTTAATGGATTATATCTGATCATAACTATCCGTAATTCGAAATAAGTGAATCGAATGTGGAATTAAACAATCCGATCTATTAAAGATCTAAATATGAATTTTAATAATTTTTTATTAAATTAATACTCTTATATATAATATTAATAAAGATTTTAAAATAACATTTATATATTATATTAACTTAATATCTATATTAACGTCTATATTATGCTATTGATTCTTTAACCTTGAAAATAAAAGGAATATTGATAAAATGTTAAATATAATAATGTGTAATAGTTCATCTATGCATTAATATAATATGAAATAGAGGTTTAGTATTCAAATATTTAACTTTTGGACCAATATATAATAAAAAGTTGTTGAAAATTTAAATATGACATGAATTTACTTTTTAAATACAATATTTTTATACAATACAAGAGAGAGAGAGAGAGAGAGAGAGAGAGAGAGAGAGATAAAATATTAAATCAGGTCAAATTTTTTTATCGAATTTGTATATGGTACTAACTAGCACAAATCCTATAGAATATCGGGTTGAATTTGGATTTACAAATTGATAATGGGATTCAGATTTAGATATGACTTATTTGATCCAAATTCGATTCATTGACAGTCCTATTAGCAATCATATTAATATATAAATATATCTATCTATATATATATTCCATTATAACTTATTATATACTACAATTTATCGCATAGCAATAAACAATTTTCATTTTATTTTTGTATAAAATTATTGTATTATTAATTATTTTATATTTTCTTAGTTTTTTTTGTTTTTGTTTTAATGCTTCTTTTGATACAATGAGAATTTTTTTTTCCAATAATGGAATCAACATATAAAAAGATAAAACATCTATAAAATGACTGCTTCTTGAACAATGGTGGCTCTACAAAGAAATGAAAAAATCACCGACAAATAATTTTTGGGAGATTTTATTAATCAATTGACCATTTGATTAATTAATTAAATAATTATATATTAATAAAAATTGGAGGCAATTTTTTGTTTTACTTTCAATTTAATTGATAAAACCTTCCTTCCTAATATATTTTCCCTCCTTTTTAGTGAAAAAGTTTTGCTTTCACGCTTGAATTTTTAATTGATGCTAAATTTTCAATGATATTCATGGTTTTTGCCTCACTAAAGAAAAAGTATAGCAACTTCATCAATATTTTACCACAGTTTGTGTAAAATTGTAGTAAATATAATATATTTTTCATCTCGTATAAAAATTATGGTAAATAAAAATATTTTTTACTACAATAAAATGGAACATAGTATTTAATATAATTTCAACCACACATTTGGAGAACTTATATTATGAAGAAAATTCATAGAAAATAGTTCTTTTTTATTAATTTTTTTTAGTGAAGTAAAAAATATTGTATCGAAAGATATTTTCTTATAGTGTTAAAAAATTCTAAAATTCTAAAAATTCAAAATTTGGCCAAAATTAATTGCAATTAAACACTATTGTATTATATGTAAAATTATAGATACTAATGACTAAAAATTTTGAATACTTTAGTTAGGAAAAAATCATTGATTTATTATTTCAACCATTTGTAATTTCAAAAAGATTTTTATTGACTTGAAATATATGTTCCATGACATTGTATATATGAAACTTTGTTGGTGAGATTAAGTTATAATGCCTTACTTCTTTTGAATTTCTTTTCTCCATGATTCCGTTGTTTATTTTTTCTCTTCATTCTATGCAATATATTCAACTTTAATCTAGATAATGTGCTGATGAAAAGCAACGTGCAAGATGCTTTTTTTTTTTTTTTTTCAATTTTAGATTTTTTATTATTTGAAAATTAAATCATTGCTATTTGAAAGTTTTTTTTTATTTCATATATCTGTTAATTGTATCACTCCATTAATTTTATTTTCTTGGAAATAATGATCATAATATTTTTTTAGTAGTAAGATGTCATTTTTTAATACATTTTTTTCTTCAAAATTTCTCAATTTATTTTAGTCTTTGGAGAAAATATAATAATCTTTTTATTTAGTTGGTAACTATAAAAATTATTTATTTATTTTATTGTAAATTTTACAGATGTTGCTTGGAAATGAAATAGGGTCCTTTTTGGAAAATAACAAAATGTTGGTTCATTTTCTCTCAAATACACATAGAGAGATCTTTGTTTCTCAAATTTTTTTATTTTTATTTTTTGACTTGGAGAGTTTTTGCTAATGATTTCTTATGTTTCATTTCTTTCTAGGACTTGGTATTTTTAAATTTTCATCTTGATCGGCTTAAGCCCATTAAGATTTTTATGCTTCTCTTTGTAGGCTTAGTTCGTCCTTTGAGCTCTTTGACATATTTACTTAGTTAATTAATTTTAAATACATTATCATTTTTAGCCAATTTATCAAATTGTTTCTATACTCAACTTTTGGCAGTATCATCAACCCCACTATTTTGGATGGAAAATTTTTTAATTTCACATAAAAAATATATAAATTTAATTTATTAAATTTTCTTTACGTTAATCTGAGCAATTATTCCTGAATTAGGTGTTTGCGAGTTTTCAACTGTTGTCTAAGTTGAGGTTGAGTAGGTCTCGAAGTCTTTAGGACCTCTAGGAGGTGTTCCATAAAGGCGGTCTTATTGGCACCAAGGGAGTTAACGAAAAGAAAGAAAGCACCATCTTGAAAAAGGAGAGAGAGAGAGAGAGAGAGAGAGAGAGAGAGAGA
>JACGDI010005671.1:1894575-1920534 GCA_014898725.1 Jacaranda copaia
TATGCTGGAGTTAGTTCGTACTCACAAGAGTCATCCTCTACATGGTATCATGGCATGTGTCAGTCTTCCACTTAATGTGTAGTTAGTCCAGGCCTTACAAAATTTTGAGGAGTCTCAAAGTAAGGCTAGAATTAACTAGTCATCTTCATCATCTAATTTTGATTCTAAAGAGGAGGTTCTTCTAATGAGGAATCTAAAAGCATTCCTGCTATGGATAGTAGCTTTGCAAAGGCGATAGAAATTAAGTTTTTATTTGAATTGGTGGAGTTAGATATTTTGAGGGTAGGATTTGTGTCTTCAATAAGTTTAAGTTCATCTTTTATTCTCAAAACAATATAATGTCATCTCTTAAGGGGTATCTTACTGGCTTTAGCAGTTACTTGTATTTTTTCCTTCCTTTAAACCCTTTTTTCTTAGATATAGCACACTTAACTTTTTCCCATCCTTTGTGAAGTTCAGACTACGTTTGAGTGAGTTAGGCCTACTAATATCTTTGGATAGTTATAACACTCTATTAGGGCGTGCAAAGTCCTAGACGAACCATTCTTCCATTCTTTCCCTAAACTAACTAGTAAATTTTTATGTATGTTACCTTTGTCAAGTGGTCCTTAAAAGAATAGTTTTTCTTTGTAAAAGACAAGGGTTGGGACGTTCCTCATGAGTCAATTGGTTTTTCTTATTTGATTCATCCTCGTCAAGTTTATTGCTATCTTTGCATGAGTTTTGTCAAAGTAAGGCTGTTTAATTCTCCTTTTGATGTCACTTATATGTTTCCTACTAATACTTAGCATATTTTCCTTTTTGATTCGTTATCTTTGCTTGCTTGTGTGTTTTTTAACTTTTTTCATGTATCCATGCATTGTTTGTGTCTAGACTTTATTTTGCTTCCCCTTTTTTTGATAGGAAAGAGGATTTATTTCACTAGGATTATGCTCGAAGAGCTGAGGGTGAAACACATGAGAGACATATTGTTGAGCAACATCCTAGGGAGGTGTCACCCAAGCCTCCCGAGTTGGTAGCCAAGTGAGACACACAATCTACTGGTGCTAGCAATGAGCATGCTTGCTATAGATGATGAACTTGAGGTGTTGCCTTTCAGACCTATGGGGAACGCATTCATGGATCTACTACACATCCATAGACTGCCTGTTCTTTTTATATTGGTAATGGCAAAGCACTTTTTTATTATGACTTGTGGCAAAGTTGTGGGATAGATTCCCACTAGGATGTAGATAAGACTACTTTCAGCACTGATCAGATATAAGGCATAGTGAACAAGTATGATCAAGGAAAGTTAGAGTTATTTTCCTTTTATTAGTTGGCTAAGATAGCTATTAACAATTCCACCCGCTATGAATCTATTTCATTATTTTGATTTGCTTTCATATTTTTTTATTTTTTTATGACATTGTAGTGATTTCTAACCTTTGAGCATTTTTTGCAATTCTGGCATGTAAGAATGGGACTTGGTTTAATAGGTATCTCATCGAGCAAAGGGAGTTTTAGCTACATCAAAATATCTTAAGGAGGAGTTGCAAAAATGGCTAAGCAATGGAGTTAAAAGGAGAAATAGGTGGCCAAGCTACTCAAGGAGCATGAGCGCTTGAATGCAAGGTATGCGAAGGATGTTAAGAGTAAAGAAAAGCTCATAGACCCTTCTATTGGAAGGATCCTCATGAATGCTACTCGCAAAGACACAATTAAAGAATTCAAGGGTCTTAATGAGCTTTTTGAGTAGTCGAAGCGAAGGCTATGGTGATCTATGAATAAACCATTCAAGAGTTGTTGTTGCATATTGAACAAGATTGAGTTACTACACAGAAGATTTGTTGATGTTGTATCCCACCATCCTAATCAACCTTCCTATCAAAGAATTCGATAAAGGCCTTGAGGTTGGGGTAGGGATTATAGTGGAGAAACTAGCAAAAGTAGCTCTACAAGGATGAGATATTTTGCATAGGATAGGAGTAGTAAATAGTATTCATATTTAGAAATTTGTTGCTACTTAACATTTTCTAGTTAGCTTAAGTAATACTTTGGCATAGTTTTTCTTTTCATATTGTTGTTTACTATCAGAGGCCAAGTGTTGGTTGGACATTTTTTTTTTCTCCTTAGATTCTAATGAAGTTTCTTTCTTTCTATATATGCTATGTTTATGCAAACACTCAGCTCATTGAATGGCTACTGATTTTGGGCACTTGTACTTTGAGAACTGAGTCATATGAAGCATAAAGATTCCAACATTAAGCATTAAGGGGAGAGGGTGCATTTTTGGTGCCCTATACTTAGGTACCTGTGCTAGGTGCTATTATCTCAGGCATCTACGCAAGCATGGCAACCATCTTATGCACCTGCATGGGGCACCTATCTCGAGCACCCACATGAGGTGCCCTCATGGGATGTTAATTTTAATTTTTTCTTATCACACTTGTTGACAACATGATGCTTTTGTTGAACACTTGAGGACTTAAAAAAAATGATTACTAAAGTAACGTAGACACTTTAGCAAGTTTATAGGTTTGAAGTGACTGTTGTACTTGTGAGTGTAACCGTATTAGTTGTCCTAAAGGGGCATGGAGCTTTCCTTTTTTCATCATTAATTAATTAACCTTGTGTGAAATGAATTCCTTTGAGGGAGGAAAACTAATTCCATGCTCGAGTTGGATGAATTTTGGATTTTAAATATCATGAAAAAGATAAATATGTTTATGGGTCTCCTAAGGTACTCCGTAATAAGCACATAGTGACATGCTGAGTCATTGGACTTAAGAGATTTTTTTTTTGTATTTTTGAAGTGTTAGGATGATACCACTCTCCTCTTTGAGAGAACTTAAAGTGGGTTTCTTTTGCTTGATTGTGTAGGTATCTTCCAAGGTGTTCCTTAGTAAGTTTCTCCACAGCGATTGCCATGTGCTCTTGAGGGGAGCCAATAATGAGTTGTTTAGAAGGTGCCACGTACTTTTGAGAAGAGTTGAAAGAAAGCTTTTTCAGAGGGTGCCATATACTCCTTGGGGGCCACGTACCTCCTTGGGGGCCTATAGTGGGATTACATTGGCAACCACGTACCTCAGAGGGTCTTTGTAGTAGAATTACGTCACGTGATTGCATACTCCTCAAGAGTCTTATAGTGGGCTTATGTCTAAAAGCTTACTAATGATTCCTTATAGATATTGGGTGGGTAGGCTTTATTCAAATTCCACAAAAGAGAAACTAACGACAAGAGTTAAAGTAGAAAAAAATGCTAAACTAAACTACTTATCATGACAAGGCATTGTCAACAATGCGATCCAGTTACCATTAGGAATATCTTGTGGTGTGTGCACTTCCACAAGGCTAACGTCTAGCAATAGACCTTTGCCTTTGTCTCCTCTTTGCCCTTTCTAGAGGCCTTTTGCTCAATCTACCTTGGAAGTGAGAGATTTCACACTTCTTAGAATGCATGCATAACATTTTCTGACTACCCTTAAATCGCCAACGACCTCTCCAACACCACCTAATGTAGGAAACTTTATCTTTAAGTGGTAAGTAAAAATCACATCTCTGGATAGGTTCAAGGTTGGCCTTCTTAAGATCACGTTATACGCAAATGAAACCTTCACCACCAAGAACCTTACAATCTTTGTTGCCTTCCGTAGGTAAGTATTTAACAAAAGATGCTGTGGTATCTCCCTAAATGCTTTTATGGTATCTCCCATAAATCCTACTAGAGAGGTATTGATCTTTTGCATTTGCGTGCTATCCACTCAAAGTTGGAGAAACGCGTCATAGAATAAGAAATCTACCAGATTGATGCTAACCACCAATATTTCTTAACCCAAAAGTTGGTAAAGGATGTTGCGGTCACTAAGGCACTATTGTGGTCTCCTCTTTTGAGTTTCTTATTTTATTCTTCAAAGGTGATGCAAGGTACAGGGCTGGCGTACTTCAAATATTCTTAGAATAGGATCAACTGCATAAGCTTATTGTGATGGACCTGTCCCTTACAAGCTATCGTGCGGCACTTAGCCCCTCATTTGTCCCTTGAGACATTAGCTAAGTTAGTCTCCCCTTTCCTTATTCAAGTGCTTTGTGTGCCAAGTGAGTTGGCAAATGTTAAAAGTAATAGAATTGAGAGAGAAACTTAAAGAGACTTATATCACTTGGTTTCGTTTTCCTTAGTTCTACCTGATTCTCACTTGGTTTCATTACAAATGAGCTCCTAACCTATTTATACCATCGTCTTCCAGAATGGACCCTGGAGATTAACTTAATCTTATCGTATAGATTATAAGTCTAGAACTTTCCCTACTTTGGAAATTTCCAAAAACTACTCTAGAAAATTATACACATCTTCAACAACTTTCTACAACTATGTACAAGATTCCAAAGTCTTGCAAGTCCTCATTTAGCCTCTGCCATCTTGTTCCCTTGCACATCTTCGACTGGGGTATGACATTGTGCCTACTTGGCCGCTCATACTAGCACTTTTCTTATGTTGAAGGAGTCTCCTCTAGATAGCCATCTAGATATCATCAAGGTGACTCCCATTGTGGGAAAATTTTTGGGGTCACGTTAGCACTAGTGCTCTTTGAGATTCGAATAGTTGCCTACCATTTATCTGTAGCTTTTGCTCTCATCTATATGCAAGTATTTCCTAGATTTGGACACCTTTTGAGCTATGTACGTCCTAAGATATCCTCTTTGAATTAACTTTTCAATTTCATCTTTCAACTCGCGACACTTTTCTGTGGTGTACTTACTTATGCGGTGGAAGTGACACCACTTATTTGGTCTCAACTTCTCAGGATCAAATAGGGTTTTCCACGGCTATTGTTGTATGAGACTACATTGCAATGCTATTGATAGAATTTTTGTTTGGGATGCATTAAGGGGTGTGTATACAATAACTATGTGAGGAGAGCTACATCTCCAATCTACTTGCCTCCTATTGTTGTATGTTACTGGCTCCTTACTCCTCTAGATGGTTGTGGCACTAAGGAATATATATGAACTTCTGTATGTATTGGGGCATGTTGAGCAAGACCCACTCATAGTGAAGAATGGGTGTCTCCTTAATGAGGTAGAGAAGGGGAAGCGATGTCACATTCTGAGTTTGATCTTCACTCAGATCTCTCTAGGGCAGATAAAGCCCTTCAGCTTCTATGGGATGATCGTTGTGGTTCTTGAGGGTGACTAAGCGTTGTTGCGACTTGGGTAATAACATTATCCAGCATAGTTATCCATGCCTTCTGCTTGATAGGCAGGACAATTTCTCCAAGAGGAAAAGCCTGTTGTATGGGTGCCTCCTCAGGTACTGGTTGCGTGTTGAGAGTAGGTTTGGACACTAGACAAGGTGGTACTTCCATTGATAACTCTCCACATGCTCCATGTTAGAGTCACTTGATTGTTAAATTTGCTAGATTTTGATCTCATTTGCATCCTTAGCATCCCTTCTTCTTCTTTTGAATTTTCCACACACAATGCCAAAATGATGTTGCTTGGAAATGGAGCATGATCCTTTTCAAAAATCTGCAGAGTGTTGCTCATCTTCTCTAGAATGCGCACAAAGGTCTTTGTTTTTGAAAAGTTCTTTGACTTTGAGAATTTTTGCCAATGATTTCTTGTGTCTCATTTCTCTCCAGATTTAATCTTGATGAGCATGAGACCCATTAGGGTCATATGCCCATCTTTACGGGCTTAGCTTAACCTTTGGGCTTTATTGCCCTTTTATTCTATTCTCATTTTTAGTCAATTTACCAAATTATTTTTATATTTAATTTTTAGTAGTATCACCTATATATTCGTAATGTAATTTGTGTACTACAATTACTTTATTTTATTATTTCTATATGATTCTCTAAATTAATCTTTCTGGGAGAAATAGTTTGGAGTTAAGAGAAAATATACAATTGCATGATGATTTTTATATTATAATTTGTCTTTAATAATATATTTTTAGGTTGTTTTGCATCATTTTATTTTTGAGATTTTTGTTTTTGTTTTTTTTTTAGTTTCGATCAAAACTTAAATAAGTGATAATTAATTGTTTTTTTACTTTCTACATCCAGTACCCATTTTTTACCACTGTCACTATGTTTTTATGATTTGACAATTTTTTACATTTTTTCTTTACTTTCATTCCTTTTTTATCCTATTACCTTTAATGTTGGGGATGCAATGCAATGGACTTGAGGTGAGTTTGCCAAAACATGAGATTGATTGCCCCAAATCCAGACTCGACGATTTGAACTTGTTAGACCTACTGCACACTTTATAATTTTAAAAATATCAAAACATAAAATTTTTTACCAAAAAAAAAATAGTATAATAACTTCTTAGATGGGAAGCTATTATTATTAATAATAAACTAGTTATTTAAAAATTTATATATGTATATTTTAATTCTTAAAAAATTTTAAATTGCTAATATATATTTTTGTTATTGTAATATATATTGAATATATAAACTATTTATTATGATTTATGTTAATATTACCAGTTTTACATAGTGCATACTCAAATAAATATATAATAAAGAACATTTGCACATATATATATATATATATATATAGGGCTGTTAATGGGTCAAATTTGGATCAAATCATGCTAGTTCCAAGTCCGAATCCAGAAGTAATATGCTATATCCAAATTCAATTCAATATCTATCGGATTGTAGTTGGTATAATTATATCTGGATCCAAATAAAAGTCGGATATCCAAAAAAACTCAAATCCGAATATTTTAAAAATCATCATATATTTATTATTTTTCTTAAAATTTAGTAGAGTCCAAATTCAAAACGTTCATCCTTAAAAAAAACATATACAACAAATTAATGAATAAATTTTCAACTCTATTGATCATTTAAAATCAACAATAGAATTTAACTCAATCACATTCATTACCAAATCATTACATTTTAGGTTCAATTGCTAATAATAATACTTATTTGATATTATAAATACATAGTTATACATGATTGTTAATCAATTAACTATAAACTCAAAGTTCTATAAAAAAGAAACTTATTCTAATCAAATCGAGATTTGTATTGCGTTTGCTATATTATGGCATTCGGTTCTTACTCATTATTCTTCCCACATAATTTTTGGTTATAAAAATTAAAAAAAAAAGTGATATAATTATTATGTAAATAAGCTAGAAATCTAGCAATTTATATAAAAAAACACATGATTTCATATATTACACAAGAATTCATTACTTCTTTAATCCAAGTATATACTTTGGCATTAGTATAGGACTATGTGTATATATATGTATAATAGTAAATATATTCAGATTCAGATTATTAATGAATCGGATCAAGCCATATTTGTATTCACTCCATTTATTTCGAATTTCGAACTTTTTTAATCGGACCACATCCATCGAATCTTTTATCTGTTAAAGATTCTAAATAATCAAATCGAATTCGGATTAAAATCCACTCCATTGCACGACATTATGCCCAGTTAATAGAATATAAAATTATTTAATTTCATTTAACTATCAGTTTTTTGATTAATTTACCAAATAACAGTGGAATTAGACAACTTCACTTACAGAATCAGCATGATCTAAACCTAAACAGATATAAAGATGTCGACATTAATTATGCTCTTTTGAACCGAATTTTCCCATAATGATCTCTCCATTGTAAAATAAATATATGAAAGTAAGATAGAAAGTGCATGGCAATAATTCGATGTAATTAAAATTATTAATATTTGCCCCCCTGTTTCGGATTTTCTATTAAGAATTGATACTTCAGCTTGAATCTCACAATAACTTTCTAACTTTATACGAAATCCAAGATGAAATCTCAGCATTTTCATCTATTCTAAGCGGATTATGCTTACACTTAAACTAATACTAGAAATATATTCACCAAAAAAACAAAAAATACTAATACTAAAAATATCATAGCCATATATATATATATATATATATATGTATGTGCTAGTTAGCGAGCTGAGGTAAAAAAGGAGAGATCCAAAATACCACAAAACTTTTATACAATGAGCAGAGCAGCAGGATGCCATACAGAGCACGGTTATTTTAACTCACAGGCAGCTTCCATACTCTCTCTCTCTCTCTCTCACACACACACACACACACACGCACGCGCGCGCGCGCACACACACACACAAAGACACAGACACAGACACAGACACAGACACGATCTCTCCGTGTCTCGGAAGAACAAGCGTCTAAATGATTGGCGGCTAAAACTTATATACAAAACCAACAAACTCTCCCCTAGGCCCTAGCTCTAGCTAGCTACGCTCTTAATTCAAATCTCACAGGTCATAAGGAGGAGGAGGGTTCCTGGGTCCGATTCCACTTGCCTTTTCGTATGCAAATGACGCCGACCTCCGCCTAAACCGAAATGCCTCTCTTCCTCCCCCACCTGATTACCATCCACCAACAAACAGAATCAAATTACGATCCATACCACACTCGAAAATGAATATTATCAACTACATGCTCTATGAAATTAAATGTACAATAACACATCAAACTGGCCACAAGAATTGAAAAAATGAGAGTTGAAAATTCGTTGGCAGTTTAAAAGCTTATATAGCATTATGTATAAGCATAGCATATGAATTCGGCGTCAAACGTGCTGGCATGTTGTAGTTCTAACTCGAAACTCATCAAGGAAAAAGTGTGATCTTATTTTTAACTCAGAATTAATATCTTTCTTTCAATGCAATGCAATGCAATGCAACGCAACATACCATGGGCAGTGTTGTAAATAGTATAAATAATAATAATAGTAGTAGTAGTAGAAGAAGAAAATTTTCCTAAGAAATTCTGCAGGTGCAGTGCACACACACACCACTCCACAAATGTCGCTCTCTAAGAGACCCACTAAAACTAAAATAATTGTACCCAACTCAACCAACACATCTGGCCATTATTATTGCCTTGCAAGTTGCATCATCCGTAGAAAATTCTCATTCCTTCTAAATGACCAAAAAACCCTTCCCTCTCCTCCCTTAATTACAGGGTGCAAAATGACTTAATTACCCTAATTTAGATCCCTAGCACTCGTCTAGACGAGGGCAGTCTCAACCCTCAACTGGAAGAGCATGTACACCATGAGATCTTCCTAGTCGTGCAGACGCCATTTGATTCAATGCATAAGAATGATCCAGATTTAAATCCAAAGCTTACCGGCAAAAGGGGATACCGGAGGTGTGCTTCCGGCGGGGGAAACCGGCGGCGAATCTTTCTGACTTGCCTGCGGCGGCTTTACGATCATTATGCTTCTCGTCACTCTTGTTGCATCCTCCGCAGCCTCTTCTCCAAACGGTTTTCCTTTGTTCGCAACTTCTGATTCTGCTGAAAAGAGAGAAAAACGGGAGAACAAGTGATTAAAGCATACTCAGATTATGCAACAGTTCGCATCAGATCCCATTATTCACATAGGTTCCGAACAAAGTTATGTCAAGATTGACTTTTGTTGTTGACAACGTTGAGACAGCAGAAAAATTGATGAAGCCTGTGGATTCAATATATATGAAGAGCAGAAAGACCACAAGTTTCGCTTAATTTTCGCTAATCAGAGATGATTGATCAATTCTTATGGAAAAATTGCAAAATAATCATAATAATCACTTAAAAAACTAATCCGACCAGCCGAAAAATTATGAAAGGTTGAACAAATTATCGTAATAGTTTGCTTAATCAAGATTATATTTGTTAACACTTCCGACATAAGACATCAACAGCTGCGTACCCTTTCCGGAGTTTGGTCGGAAGCTAAACGTTGCATGTTTTCTCAGTTTCCCGAGGCCACTTTCGGGCAGGGGGCCAGCGAGGGTGTCGTCCCAGAGCTGGTCAAGCAACCCCATAGGGAGCAGTTTAAGAGAGCTAGCGAAGGTTAGCAATTAGGGCTTACGCAGAGCTTCTATTGTTCACTTACTATCGTTTGACCGAGTGAGCAGTGGCAGGTGCGGGTGCTGGTGCTGGTTCTTTAAGAAGGAACGGGCGTTAAACATCGAGCAGATATTTTGGATCGAGACGAGAGATGGACCGTCAGATCTTGAAGATATGATCGATGTAATGTGGACGGACGACCGACAAGCCCGTGAAAAGTAGATAAGATCGACGTACCAGGACCAGGATGTAAGTCCCGACACGTGTCAGTATTTCAATGAGAGGATGGAGCATGTCACGTGATAGGTTGTTGGTGAAATGTAAAATTACAAATGCGACTGATTTTATCAAGTAAGGCTGTTGCTGGTCTTGGATTATTGTGCGGGAGGAGAGAGCATTGATTGATCCGGTAAATTAATTGATTAAATTAATTAGTTAATTTATTAAAAATATATAAAAATTATTAAGTATTTATAATATTGGATTTTTTGGTTAATTGACTATAGTAATAAAAAATTTTAAGTTAGATTCAGATAATTTATCAATTAATTAATTTTTATTTAATATTTTTTTCAATATTATTATTCAACAACATAATTGATATGGGATAACCAAGTAGGCCCAACATGCCCAATATCAAGTGGGATATCCTAAGAGGCCCAACATCAAGTCTAGGCTAAATCGTCTATCAAGGATTATTTGGTCGACCTGTATCGACCTTACCTAGTAGGATGCACGGTCGACTTGCATCGACCTCAGGACCATTATAGATATTCCAACAGGCCCAACATCAAGTCTGAGATCTATGATCGATCAATTAGGTCTGGCCGACATATATCGACCTCAAAACCCACTCTAGCATTGAATCAAATCTCCGCCGCATTTATTAGTCTGACAAGCAGCATGCCTTCGCATTAATAACGCGTGAAAACCCGTACAGTCGCTGCCACCAACCCTACCACCACCTTTGGTAGGGAGACGCCTCCAGAGATACTATTCATCCTGAAAAATAGGAGATTCAGCCACTTAGAACAGTACCAGAATCTGGATATGGAATAACCATCAACCTCCTGACAAAGACAAAAGTCAGTACACTTGATAAGGGCACCATGGATAAATCATGCTTGGAAAAAGCTATAAGTACTTCACACTCAACTACGCTCAAAGTAATACAAAGCACGCTATAAACCTTCTATACTCTCAATCTTCTGTTCGATTATTACATCTCAACCAGAACTAATTTGACCGTCGAAGTGTCTTAACTGGGGGCATCTCGGCTAGCCTAACGTGTGTTGTGATTGCAAATCTCAGACCTCGAGAGAAATACAGCTTTGAATACTCGACCTCTCTGGTCAAATTCATCCCAAACACTACCCTTTCACTATAAACGACTTTCAACTGCATCAGTTTTGGCGCCGTCTGTGGGAAGCTATTGAGATTGCAACAAAAAGATGGTAAACACACACAGAGTAGCATCTAGAAGAGAGGAGAGTAGGAGGTCCACTTCTTTGCCTCCCCTTCTCCCCTAGCAAAGTATACATGCTCTGGTGCCCCTCAGGAGTAGGTAGTGACGTTAACAATGCCCCAATTAATGCAGCTGATAAGTAAGTAGATTTTAGTTCAAATATCAACCCAACTATCTACAGCTTTGAACTAACACATTATAGTGCATGCTCCTGCTGCCAGTGCCACTCCGCAGCTGCCCCCGCCAGAGAATAGATCTCTTGAGAAAAGCCGTCACCATAGAGAATCCAGGCAACCACCTGCTAAGCGCAAAATCAGTCCCAAACGCCCGTAGAAGGAGAGGAGATGACCAAAATGCAGGAAACGATAGTGAATTCGTTAATCACGCCAGACCTAATCGAGCCATGTATTGCGATAAGGTTAAACGCTCTAGGCATGACTACTGCGAAGAAAGGGGAAAGCCTATAGACCTTGTGCCTCGGCCCATTTGAGCCTCGTAGTGCAATAAGGCCCAGTGTGTTAAATTGGGTCTTAATCAAAATGCCACCCAGGTAGATCGGGATGAGTGGGAAGAAGTGTCTCATCAAGTCCAGCAGCTGAACAGGCACCTCGATGAGATTTTGAATAGAAACACTGACAGAGCACCAAACTTGATGCTCCTTAGAGATCTCGTCGAGAGAGAGGGTCCCCTTTCATTCAAGATATCAACGATGAGCGTATCACCGTCAACGCAAAAGTCCCAACAGGTCTGCTGAGGTATGGGCATATGATGTAATTGCATGGACACAACAAATATATCCATGCCAAAATGTTGGTGACCACCTTCCAAGGTATCGCACTAGACTGGTTCGTGAAGCTTGAACCATCATCAATTTATTCTTATGACCAGTTGTGGGACAAGTTCTTGCACTAGTTTGCTAGCGGAGGAAAGGTGAAACTCTCCCATACCCATCTCCATACTGTCATGCAAGGCGATGGGGAGTCCCTCCGTGATTTCTTCACTAGATTTAACACGAAGGTCCTAAAAATAGATAACCCCAGGATTGAGTTCTTGATTGATGTATTATTCCTAGGGCTCAGACACAAAGAGTGCACCAATGCATTGGTGCGGGAATATCTCAGGTCGATGGAGGAGCTGCTCAACCTGACAGAAAGGTACATGACATAGGAAGAAATAAACAGGTTCAAGTTTGGATCCTCCGAAGTCTAGAAGAAAAAGAAGGAAAGAGACAACCAAAAATATAAGAAGCGAGGTCGATCTCCGATCAAGCGTTTCCACGACTATACACCATTGAACATCCCGAGGAAGGAGGTCCTTAATGCTATTTAGCATGATAACCTCCTTAAAAAGCCCAGAACGTTGATGGAGACTGAAGCCATGAAAAAATTAAAGAAATACTGCCACTTCCACAAGTAGAAGGGGCACAACATGAATGAATGCTTTAATCTCCAAGATGAGATCGAGAGGTTGATTAGGTAGAGCCACCTCAAAAAGTTCATAGCCATAGATGCTCAGGCTGAAGGGGGCAAAATCAACCGAACTCCCCATAGAGAAAGATCAGTTAGCCCCAGAAGAGAAGATAAAGGAAAAAAGCCCACCCAGGAGGATCGCCCACCTATCAGAGGTGTAATTAAGATGATCATAGGGGTTCCTACTGGGGGGACTCTAAATCTGCTCGGAGGCAAACACAGAGGAGGCTTAAGTCTAATAAAGTTTTACCTATTGAGATAACTTTCCATCTCACAATGAGCGCAGAACCTATCTCCTTTACTGATGCCGACCTGGACCACCTCAAGGGCAAGAATGTCGATCACAAGATAGATTGTCCAATGATAGTCTCTGTGGAAATTGCAAACTTTGAAGTGCGCAAGGTTCTGATTGAAAATGGTAGCTTGGTGAATGTCATCTTCCTATCCACCATAAAGAGAATAAACAAGGGCAAATTAAAGTTTGAACCTGTGCGCATGCTGTTGGTTGAATTCAGGGGGTCAAAGATCATACCAGAGAGATCGATCAGCTTGTCCACATCTTTTGGAGAGGCTCCTTGGAGGAAAACCTTAATGCTGAACTATCTGGTGGTTGATGCCCCATTTGCCTATAATGTCATCATAGACTGACCTGCCCTCAATGACTTCCATGCTCTTGTGTCTACTTATCACCTGAGGTCAAGTTTTCAACCCAGCAGGCACGGGTGAGCTTTTGTGCAACCTGAAAGAGACCTAGAGATGTTACAACATCTCGATCAAGTCATTCGAGCAAAAAGCTCAACCGCAGCTAAAGATTTCGGGGGATGCCGCTATAGCAAAACCCAAAGAGTCCCAAGCTAGCAAGAAGTGAAAACTAGAAGACACTAGAGTTGAGCCCATCGGGGAGTTTAAGGCTATTGAGCTTGAACAGGGTAATCCCAAAAAGACGAGCTATATTGGAACATACTTGAGCCCCCACTTGGAGTGTTTTATGGTCGATTTCCTAAGGAAGAATATCGACGTCTTTGCTTGGAAGGCATCCAACCTTCAAAGTATTGACCCCAACATCATTGTGCACTGCCTCAACACTGATCCCTCGTACAAACCGATCAGACAAAAGATGAGGATGTTCAACTCATAGAGGACACAAATCATCAAGGAGAAGGTCAGAAAACTCTTAGATGTAGGATACATTATAGAAATTCAGTATCCCTCTTGGCTTTGTAATGTTATCCTAGTCCCGAAAAATGAGGGACAGTAGTGGATGTGTAATAATTTACTAACTTGAATAAAGCATGCTCTAAGGATCCTTACCCCCTGCCTTGGATAGTTTACTAGTCGATTCAACTATTGGGTATGAGTTATTAAGTATGATGGATGCATTTCAAGGCTATCATCAAATTTTCATGGCACTCAATGATAGGGATAAAACCTCTTTCGTTGTTCCTAATGGGTTATATTGCTTTCTGGTCATGCTTTTCAGATTGAAAAATATTGGGGCAACTTATCAGCTGCTAGTTAAATTTATGTTCAAAGATGAGATTAAAAAATTGATGGAAGTTCACGTTAATGACATGATAGTAAAGACGAAAAAAGCCCATGACCACTTGCTCGACCTCAGTCATACTTTTGGGATTCTAAGAGCATTTGGATTGAAGCTAAACTCAAACAAATGTACGTTCGAGGTCCGAGGAGGAAAATTTCTAGGTTATATGGTTAGCCAAAGAGGTATTGAGATGAATCCATAGAAAATTCAAGTAGTTTTAGATTTCATCCCTCCGAGAACAATTTGAGACGTTCAGAGATTGGTAAGAAGAATTATGGCCTTGTGAAGGTTCATTACGAGATTGGTCAACAAAAGCCTGCCCTTTTTCAAAATTCTCAGAAATGCGAGGAAGATGAGTTTCTAATGGATGGAACAACATGATTGGGGACTGATCGAGTTGAAGAAGTATTTGGCCTCACCCCTGATGTTGGCAAAACCTGAGCTGGGATAAGTACTCCACATATATTTAGCAATCTCTGAAGCATCGATTAGTTTAGTACTGGAATCGACTCAAGATAGCAGCCATCAACTAGTCTACTATTATAGTAAGTCACTCCAAGGGCCAAAATATAATTATTTGAAAATTGAAAAATTTGCGTTAGCCTTAGTGACTGCAGCTCAAAAGCTAAGACTGTACTTATAGTCTCATTATATCATAGTGCTAACCAACCAACCGTTGAAGTAAGTGTTGGCAAAGCTCGATACGTCAGGCAGATTGACCAAGTGGGCAATCAACTTAGGGGAGTTCGATATTAGTTTTTAACCTCGAATGACCATCAAAACGTAGGTTCTTACCGACTTCATTACAGAGCGAGTTGATTTGCCCAAGAAGAGTGTCCCAACCTTTCTTGTTTGGACCTTGCACGTCAATCGATCATCAGCTACATCTGAAGGTGGGAAAGGGATTGCTCTTCGCTCCCCAAATGCTGAGGAGTACAATTTTGCAATCAAATTGGATTATACAATCACAAATAATAAGGTTGAGTATGAGGCCCTGCTAGTAGGAATGAAAATAGCGCTTGAGCGAGGGGTTGAACACTTGATCACGATTATGGACTTTCAGTTAGTAGCGGAATACGTCGAGGGAAATTTTGAAGTCAAGGAACAATCAATGACCCGATACTTGGCTAAAGTAAAGAAGTTGCAGCAATCATTCAAAAGGTTTACTTTCAGCCAGATCCCCCAATTTGAGAATGAACGGGTAGATGCTCTATCCAAGTTTGCCAGCTCCATAAGAGGAACAAGAGACAAGAAAATCACATTTTTGGTCTTAGATAGGTCGTCGATTACACTCTCCAATAAGAACTTCGTAACAATAATTCAGGAGACGATAGTTTCTTGGCAGACCCTAATAAAACTATATTTCAGCCAAAATATGGTCCTAGATGACAGGAACAAGGCTCGGCGCCTTTAAGGTCAAGCCTCTAAATTCACCCTCGATGAGCATGGTCAGTTGTATAAGAGATCCTTCATCGGACCCCCTTTGAGATGCCTAGATCAGGATCAGGCGCTAGAAGTATTACATGATGTTCATGCGGGCATGTGTGGCAACCATTTTGGAGAGAGGTCCCTTGCCTACAAAATAATCAAGTATAGGTATTTTTAGCCAACATTGTTGAAAGACTCCATGGATTTCACACACAAATGTGCATCATATCAAGTTCATTCCAATCTACAGCACCAACTGGCCGCGCCAATGGTTAATGTCCAGATTTTTTGGCCATTTGATCAATGGGGAATCGATATAGTGGGCTCTTTGTCGAAATTAATGGGACAACAAAAGTTTATAATTGTAGCGGTCGAATATTTTACCAAGTGGGTTGAAGCAAAGGTTGTCCCTAGAATAACGGACACGGCCATCAAAAGTTTTATATGAAAAAATATCATTTGCCATTTTGGCCTGCCTAAAGTCCTTATTTCAAATAATGGTACTCAATTCTAGAGTAAGAGTATAAGGGGCTAGTACAAGGCCTCATGGATTGCATAATATTTCATTTCGATGGACAACCCTCAGTCTAACGGTCAGATCGAGGTGACCAACCATATTGTCCTCGACCAGTTGAAGGCTAAAATTTAGGACACCAGTGTGAATTGGATAGATGACCTGCCCAGTGTGCTATGGGCTTACAGGACAACTCCTCGAACAGCCACCAGTCATACCTCTTACAGCCTAGTTTATGGGTTAGAAGCAATCACCCCTTCTGAATTGATCCAACATACTACTCGGGTCATCTATTTCCACCTACTAAAAAACATGTCGGAGAGGAAAGCTTGATCTCAAAACTATTGATGAGCGTCGATAAGAGGCTTTTAACTCTATGCAGCGCTACAGGTCAAAGATTGCTGAGAATTATAATAAAAGGATCAGAGAGCACTGTTTCAGTGTTAGAGATCTCATCCTCAAAATGGTAGAGGTCTCTAAGAATGTGGGCATGCTCAAGCCAAAATTGGAAGGGTCATATTCTGTTATCAAGATAGCAAAACATAATGCCTATAGGCTGGCCAACATGCGAGGAGAGGAACTCTCCCACCCGTGGAACACCGTTAATCTCTGGAAGTTTTATATTGAAATTGTATAGTACTTATCTTAGCAGCTCTTTAACTTGAATAAAATCCCAACTACATTGAGTTAATTGTTATCTTTCAAGTTTCTAGTTGACCCCATAGTCGATGACTAAGCAGCCTCTTGCTGCCACCTAAACAGCTCCTAGCCGTCAAGTTTCTAGTTGACACCTAAATGGCTCTTGGCTGTCAAGTTTCTAGTCAATCCCATAGTCGATAACTAAGTAGCCCCTTGCTGCCACCTAAATGGCCCCTGGCCATCAAGTTTTTAATCGACCCTATAGTCGACGAATAAGCAGCCCCTTGTTGTCACTCAAATAGCTCCTAACTGTCCAAGCTTTTAATCAACCCCGCAATCAACAATGTAATATTCTCTCGTCGACCATCTAGTTGACCTCCTTGCCAACAAATGAGCTATTCTAGATAACCATCCAATTTTTGTCAACCCATAGTTGGCAAAGAATACAATTCCTTCTAATGGATAGTTAAATCCAAAGGTTGAACAAATAGTCGATCAGGAGTATTAATCAATCAATGACACAGTTGTGCAACATAATTGCTACGCAACAGGAAATTAAATATTCTCCACATTATCACAATAAAAATCAAAGGCTATGTATGGCACAACAGGATGGAAATGAAAAGGAAAATATGCCTTTATTCATCAATCACTTGTAGGTTACAAACAAGAAAAAAAAAGAGACAAAGGCTAATTCAGTTTTGGTTCAGCTCTTTCTGGTCGCCTTTCGCCCATTCTAAGTCCAGTTCTAGCACCACTCAGACGAGCGGCGAAACTGCTTGGGAAGGTTTAAAAAGTCCCACGATGTTGCCTATAAAGTTAGTCGATCGCAGCATGTACTATTCCAAATCAACCTCTTCTTCCCTCATTTAGGCCATAAGGTCCCCGGCGAATGCAAATTCAATAGATAGTTACTCCAACCTTGCGTTAACCTTGGCCTTCTTCTTTTGCGCCTCAATTAGTGGCACATCGGGTGCAGCACCTGTAGGTTTGACCTCTGTGGTCTGCTCGATGCCGCTCTCCTCTAGGTCTGGGTAGGGCTCCAGTCTCTCATTTAGTGTGAGGCTCATTCTGCTCTTATCCTCAGCTTGAAACATATAGCCCAAGTACTTGAGCTGCTTGATAGCCCTGTGGAACGCTTCATGAGCATCATCAAGCGATGAAACCGCGTTGACATCCTGAAAGGCCATACTCACTATAAACTATTCAACCACCTTGCGCTGAGACACAGGCAGATGTTGGAGAAAGGCCTCTTTAGCTTGGTTGGTTGCCTCCACATGACCTTGGTGAGCCAGTTTAGAACTGTAGCTCACTTGCAGGTCCAGCTGGGCCTTCTTGATAATGTTGTCCATTCAACTCCAATCCTCGATGGCTTGGACCAACTGTTGATCCTTCAAGTCGAGCTGCTCCTGAAGGTTGGCTATTTTCTTGTTCAGTTGCTCTACTTGGAACTGGGAGGACTCAAGCTATACCTTGAGTGTTTCTATATCCCTGCAAGCCTCCTATTCTTCCTTGGCAGCCAGAGCTATCTCGAATCGCCAGTACATATTGTAGCCTAGCTATCCTATTTAAAACACAACAATGTCATTTTTTAAACTAATATATAAAAAGAAAATTGGGGTCGAGACTATCGATCTCATATTTACCACATTGCAGTAGTAGGACATCGCTTTTATTGTTCTACGCTAGCTAAGGCTCATCAGCTTCTGTTGGTTAGCCACGAATTGTCCTGACGTCATCCACTTTAGAGCCTCAATACCCGTCGTCCCTCTTTGGATAATGGAGGTTGAGTTGGTTATCTCTTTGTTTGGGTTGGTGGCGAATCGGGGAGGGGACAGCTGGGGAAGTTGGAACATCGCACCATCACTGGGTTTACCAAATAGGTCGTAACTTGTTGCAGCCTTCTACTTCTTTTTGCTCCCTGCTATCTTTTTTGTTGTCGAACCTCCCTATTTGACCATTTGCCTCTTACCCCGACCTGTGGGGCTACTGCAAATGGGCTTCTTCTGGCGAGCAGATTGAGTTTTGAGAGCCTGCTCGATTTGTGGTGGTGGTAATGCAAATGTCGACCTTATCGAGCTTGCTTATTCAGTGAGAGCACCTTCTCATTGACCAGTAGCAGCTCGATGACACTCCTTGTTCTTCAATGCCTGAACTTGGGATTCGTTATGGCTACGGGCCATTACTTCATTGTGATCTGCACATGTAAACAAATTAAGCAAACATCAAACTTGAGCAAAAAGATTAGTGTTCAATCAAAATAGTCAACGAAAAGTCTCTACCTAGTTGATTGCCCACAGGTAGGTCGAGTTGGGCAGGTAATAGGCTAGCCAAAACTAAACACCTCTCTTCGATCAGAACTGAGGCCTTTATTTGCTCAAATCTTATCAAATCCCGAATGAATGTGTTGGGCTAACTAGGTGTTTAGTTTTCGGGCATTTCCATAGGTCTTCTCTATTAGCCCCTTGGAATGGCAAAAAACCCCAACCCCCGAACATAAAAGAAATATTTTTTCCACTCTTGCCTATAAAAAGAGGCAAGGGACACCAAAAATTTCCGCCAGGATCGAGCAATTAGGTAATAAAAACCAGACTCTTTAGTGCTACCCGACTTTCGGGACATAGGTAAGTGGAATAAGTTTGAGAGGTTGGCAAAAGATGCGAGTTGGTTTTACAAGTGCATTAGCACGGCAAAACTATAGAGTGTGGTAAAATAGTTCGGGAATAGTTGGGTGATGCAAACTTCTAGACCTAGTAAGAGGTTGACTATTGGTTGGGCAAGCTAAAACCTAAGACTGTATTTTAACCCCTCTTCAAACACAATTATATACCCCCAGGGAGGTCGATGCATCCTACCCTAAGTCCCTATCGCTATCAGTTCGTATTCTTTAGGGATGTGATATGCTGCCCTAATACGGATTAGGTCAGTAGGGGCTATCTTAGAGGCTATTTTAGTGTAGTGGTTGAGAGTAAACAATCGACCCTAGGTTATAGGCGCATCACAAGGGCTAGCATCTCCCTCTGAAATAACTTTAACATCACTCGCGCTACTGAAACTGCTCAAGCTAGAGCTATTGCTCATGGATGAACTTGATTCACTCTCACGAGATGTTTGAGATATATTTTCTGCCCTAGCATCCAATTCGATACTTTGTTAGGCTGGGCCTATTGGGCTATCCCATATCATGAGTCCTCCCCATTTACATAGCTTCAAAATTTTCCTCAATCTTCTTTGCCACCAGCTGTGAGTCTATAATTGCAGCTAGGTGCTCGACACCCCGATTGAGTGCCATCCTCATTCGAGTGAGAAAGGCCTTATATTCTGCCTGTTTATTAATGACTGCATAGTCAAATTTTATTACAAAATCAGATTATTCCATTGTTGGGGAATGGAGAGCTACTCCTACTTTCCCTCCAAATGTGATCAACAATCCAATAACATGCAAAGTCCAAATGAGAGGGGCTTCGCAATTTTTCTCTAGTAGGTCCACTCACTCGGCAATAAAGTCCACCAACACCAGTGCTTTGATGGCTGTTTTCAGCTGAAAGGTAATGTTAAATTTTTCAAATTCGATAGCTTATTTAGTTAACCTTCCAGAGGTGTTTGGCTTCGACAAGACTTGTTTCAACAGTTGGTTGGTCAGCACTACCATGGCATGAGAGTGAAAGTATGGGCACAACTTTTAAGTAGCAGTGACTAGTGCCAAGGTAAATTTCTTGATCCCCAAATAGTTGTGCTCTGGTCTTTAGAGTAACTTACTGTAGTAGTAGACTGGTCGATAGCTTCCATCTCTAGTTAAGGCCAATACCGAGCTGATAGATACTTCGGAGACAGCCAAGTATATCTGAAGTACCTTTCCTAGTTTGGGTTTTGCAAGCATAGGGGGTGAGGACAAGTACTGCTTCTACTTGGCTAGTGCTTGATCACATTGTTCACTCCACTAGAAACCCAGCTTCTTTGCATTTCTAAGAATTTTGAAGAAAGGTAAGCTTTTGTCTACCAATTTTGCGATGAATTTGCCTAAGACAATAATCCTTCCAACTAGCCTCTGTATATCCATGATTGTTCAAGAAGAAGCGATGTTGAGAATGGCTTGAATCTTCTTCGAATTAGCCTTAATGCCACGTTAATTGACCATGTAATCCAAAATTTTATCTCCTAGAACCCTGAACATACACTTGTTTGAATTTAGATTTCGACCAATGCTCTCAAAATTGCAAAAGTGTGATTGAGGTCAAGCAAATGGTCCTAGGACTTTTTCATCTTTACAATCATGTCGTCGACGTACACCTCCATCGACTTGCCAATTTCATCTTTAAACATAAAGTTGACCAGCCTTTGGTAAGTTGCTCCAGCATTTTTTAGTTTAAAAGGCATGAACAAAAAGCAATAAACCCTATTGGGAACAACAAAAAAAGTTTTATCCTTATTCTCAGGGGCCATGAATATTTGATGATAGCCTTGGATCACATCTATCATGTTTAACAACTCACAACTAGTAGTGGAGTCCACAAATAAATCTATTCGAGAAATGAGGTAAGGATCCTTAGGGCATGCTTTATTCAAATTTGTAAAATTATTACACGTATGCCATTATCCTTCATTTTTTGGAGCGGGTAAAACATTACAAAGCCAAGAAAGATATTGAATTTCTACAATGTAATCTGCATTTAGGGGTTTCCTGACTTTCTCCTTAATGATTTAGGTTCTCTTAGCATTAAATATCCTCATCTTCTATCTGATCGACTTGTATGAGGGATCGATATTGAGATTGCGCACGATTATGCTGGGGTTGATTCCTTAGAGATTAGATTCTTTCTATGCAAAGACGTTAATGTTTCTTCTTAGAAAATTGACCATAAGGCACTCTAGGTGGGGGCCTATATCTATTTTGATGCGAGTTATCTTGTTGGGGTTTCCTTGTTCCAGCTTGATAGTTTTAAATTCATCGACGGGCTTCACCCAGGTATTCTCCATCTTTCTCTTCTTATTGGCTTGGGTCCCCTCAAGTTCTACTATAGAGGCGTTCGCCAAGATTTTTAATTGTGGTCAAGTCTTCTGTTCGCTTAACTCAACCAAAATATTGTAACACCTATAAGCCTCATTGATGTTACACAATAGTTCACTTGTGCTCGTTAGGATCGAAAATTTGATCTTCATGTGGTAGGTCGACACAATGGCACAAAAATTATTTACGACCGATTGATCAACTATGATATTATAAGCAAATGGGACATTAACCACTAGATGGTTAACCATCAAAGTCCTTCTTTGGGGTACTTTCCTAAATGACATCGATAAGTTGATGGATCCTTCTAGAATGATTTCTGACTCCCTAAACCCAACCAAAGGGGTACGCATAGGTTCAAACTTCAACTGCCCCATGTTTATTCTTTTGAAGATGGATGGGAAGATAATGTTGGCTGAGCTACCATTATCAACCAGAACCTTGCGCACTTTAAAGTTGGCAATCTTAACAGAGACTACTAGAAGATAATTAGCTTTGTGGTCGATATTATTTTCCTCGAGGTAGGCCAAGTCACTATCAGTGAAAGAAATGGGCTCTACACCTGTCGATAGATGGAATGTTATTTTGATGGGTGAGGCTTTGGTCGACTCTAGCTTTCTATGAGTTTGCCTTTTGGCTGATTTCAAGTCTCCCCCAGTAAGACCTTCCGTGATCATATCAATCACTCTTTAAATAGGTAAGCGATCTTCGTGGGTGGGTTTGTTATCCTTGTCTTTTCTCCTTTAGCTAACTGACTTTTCTTTATGAGGAGTCCAGTCAATTTTGCCTCTTTCGACTTGCGCATCCATGGCCACATACTTTTTGAGATGGCCCTGCCTGATAAGCCTCTTGATTTTGTCCAGGAGGTTGAAGCATTCATTAGTGTCATACCTCTTTTATTTGTGAAAGTGGCAGTACTTTTTTTATTTTTTCATCACTTCTGTCTTCGTTAGCATTCTTGGTTTTTTGAGGAGATTGTCATGTTGAATGGCAAACAGGACCTCTCTCCTCAAAATATTTAGTGGTGTGTAGTTGTAGAAGCACTTTATTGGAGATCGACCTCCTTCTTTGTGATTTTGTTCATCTCTTTCTTTTTTCTTTTTGTCGACCTCTAATGATCTGAACTTAAGCTTGTTCATCTAATCTTAGATCATATCTTTCCACCAGATTGAGTAGTTCCTCCATCGACCTCGAGCACTCACGCATCAGTACATTGGCTCATTTTTTATGTCTGAGTCCTAGAAACAACACATCGATTAGGAACTTGATCCTGGGGTTGTCTATTTTCAAGACCACTATGTTGAACCTCGTGAAGAAGTCATGGAGGGACTTTCCCTCATTCTACTTGACAGTATGGAGGTGAGTGTAGGGGAGTTTCACCTTTCTCTAGCTAGTGAACTGGTGTAAAAATTTATCACAAAGTTAATCATGGGAGTTTATCAACGAAGGCACTAGCTTTACAAACTAATCGAGTGCAACATCCTACAAAGTTGTCACTAGCATATTAGCATGGATATACTCGTTATGTCCATGCAACATCTTATGCTTGAATTGCATCAAATGCTCATTAGGGTCTATTGAGCCATTGTATCTTGGAAGTTCAGTAGGGACTTCGGCATTGACAGCAATGCACTCATCAACTATCTCCTGTATAAATGGGGAGTCTCTCTCTTGAGGAGACCTTTGGGGGCCCTCAGAATTGGGCGCTCACTTAATGTTTCTCCTCAGGATCTCATCAAGGCATCTGTTTCATTATTGAACTTAGTGGGAAACTTCTTACCACTTATCTCGATCAACTTCGGTGGCATTTCGATCAAAATAAGGTCTCTCGTGCTTGACTCTATCATGTTGTGCTGCTCGAATAGGTCAGGGCGTGAGGTTTGTAGATTTTTCTACTTTTTTGTGATGGTTGTGTTTGGAGCGTTCGACCCTATCACATTGTGGGCCTCGATTAGGTCAAACGTGGTGATCAATGGAGTCAATAATTTCCTCTCTTAGCTCTGATCGCCCCTTCTCTCCCTGGGGGCATCTAGGGCTGGCATCACATCTAACTGGTGGCTGCCTGGATTCTTAATGACCATAGTTGTCCAGTTGGGAATTTTCTTTTGATGAAGGCAGTTGCGGAGTGGCATTGCCAGCGAGGGCTAGCACGATGGTGTACCTGTTTAATGCAATGGAAAGTGGGGTGGAGATTTGAGCAAAGATTTGCACACTTATCAACTACATGAACTATGGCATGGTCAATGTTACAACTTGCTTTTGCGGGGTGCTAGGGCTTGGAGCATGTAAGTTTTACAGGGGCAAAGGGGAAGGTGGAGATATGGACCTTCCTCTCAGATGCGGCTCTTCTTGTATTCACCATTTTTCAATTACAATCTCAAGTTTTCCTACAGACGGCGCCAAAATGATGAGGTTGAAAGTCATTTATAGTAAATTGGATTATGTTTAGGCTAATCCAACTAGGGAGGTCGAATGATCCAATAGCAATATTCTTCAAGGTCTGAGATTGGCAACGAATAGCAAACATTAAACTAGCCAAGGTGCCCTCAGTGAAGGTACTCCGACGCTCAAATTAATTCTGGTTGAAATAAGATAATCGAGTAGAAGAGTAAGAGCATATAGTGTAAATGGTATTACCTGGAGTGTGGCTGGCAGTGAGATATTTATAACCTTCTCTTGGTGTATAATATGTCTGAGATACTCCTATCAAATGTACTCTAGGTAGGCGCTTCCCTGTCAAAATTGGTGGCAGAGACTGTACCAGGTAGCACGCGCCATTAATGCGGAGACATGTTGCTTGTTAGAACATTAAATGCGACAAGGGTATAAGTCAACGTCAAAGTGAGCACACTAATTGACAATGGTCGAACAGACATGGTGGTTGACTAGATAGATGATTGAATAGACGAAGTGGCTTGAAGCCTCTCGTTGAATATGGTCGAGAACAGTATGTTCGACCAAACAGTTTTAGTAGAGTGGATTGGCCCGATTGGGTCCAAAAGCGACGTTGGGCTGTGCTTGTTAAGCGGACCTGGGGGCCCTCTCTGAGGTCAATACTTTGTTGGGTTGGGTCTGTTGGATTATCCTGTATTAATATGATTAAAATTGAAGTACTTAATTGAAATTAAATAAAAAAATAGAACTCCTCATTTATTTTAAAAGAAATTATAAAATATGATATCTTATTTTATGACTTATAATCTGCTTTCTTAAGAATTTTACCATAATACGTTACGAGCTGTTAAAATCTGGTAAGATATATTAACGAGTTTGTAAAGTCATCAAAACTCCCTCTTGCTCAAAAGTCAAAACGAGGAAGTGAGGACGAGGGATGAAGAGCGTGGCGCGGAAGAGTAAAAGAGGAATCAGGGAACTTTGGGCACACGTACAACAACGCCGAAGGGAAAATTTGTCGTTTATATTTTTAATAGTTATTTTTTAAATTATGGAGTCAAGTCCAACCAAGGAGATTTTTAAGCTCAACCCTGTTTGATTGAAGCGGGGGTGAATTCAAAGCGTGCATAGATGAACCAGCCAGCCAGCCAGCCAGCCAGCCAGCCAGCCGCCCGCCTTAGTATATACGACGCACTTTGATAATTCATTTCATCATGGACTTTTAATCAATGAATGGATGAATTGTTCTGGATTCATCGAAAATTTTCCTTCAAATTAAAGAATGAATATTAATCATAATAACTTATCAAACTTGATCCATCCCGTTTGGTGAGGTCCCACTGATCTCCACAATAGCCCTTAATTATTGAGCTTTTGAAAGGTGCGGTCCCGCTAACTTTTGTCTTTGATATGGTTCAAAATAAATCCAACTTTATAAAATCATAAAATGCAGGTAAGTAGTGATGCAATAATTTCAGTTTTGGATACTTAGTAATTCCGGGGAAAGTTGAATGTGTGGCGGTGGGGCAACAGATAATGTCGCGTACTTATAATGGGACAGCACCACATTTTGGTACTTATTAAATGATCAAGCACCGAAATCTGATTTTCAAAAGCATCCATATTATTTGGAAG
>JACGDI010005671.1:1920634-1960800 GCA_014898725.1 Jacaranda copaia
AAAAAAAAAAAAACACATATCTTAAAGACTACTCTCACCTCATTAATATTAGAGCCACAGTACAATATAAAATTTTAACATAAAATTGAAAAAAAATATATAATTTTTTATGTTTTTTTTACACACTTTTATCATTAGAAATAATAATTAAGAGGTTATTTCAATTTAGAGTTTTTTTTAAAAGAAAAATCTATTTTTGAATATAAAGTTACATTCAATAACATTATCAAAATAAAAATAAAAATAAAAATGATGAATTTGAGATAGAGAAAATATTTAAAAAAGTAACGGAAAATAGATAGATAGCAAAACATTGAAAATGCATTCTTGCTTGGCAAGCCAAGTTTTTGAAATTATTTTTAAGTTTAATTTTTCTTTTTCTTTTGAACGAGAGCATTGTGGTTTAAAAGAGGGATTCTTGTACCAAAAACAGAACGTTAGGGAGCGGGCATAGGCGGTCATATTCAACTAAGAGAATATTTGGTTAACTTTAAAAAATGTTATAAATTTTTACATCTTATAAAATATTTTTAAAACTTATAAAATGTTAGATTTTATTTTTAAATAAGTTATTAAAGTGTTTGGATAAAATAAAATTTTGATTTGGAGCTTACAAGATGTTGTAATAATATTTTTGTAATTAAAAATATTATAATTAAAAAAAGACTATTAAATTTTAAAAATAAGTTAGGATCTACATATCTAAAATCTTGTAATCTCCTTTTTTTTTAAAAAAAAAATTACTAAATACTTTCTAACATCTTATTATATATTTTGAGGAGCTTATAACTCTCCCAAACACTCTCCAATGCTAACTTTGTCTGAATTTAGTATCTATTTCACCACAAGAAAATTGTCTTTTACCAATAGAAAAATCCATCGGTTATAGATTTTATTGGTGGAAATTATCTATTGCCAATAACCCCACTGGTAAATTTTACCAAAGGATTTTAAGTTCGTTGGTGATAATTACCAATGAATTTTCTAACGGATTTTTCGTTGGTAAATTTGGTATGGACATTGCTTATGTTACCAACAAAAATCCGTTGGTAAATTTAGTCTTTTTTCCATTGATAATCCGTGGGTGATATTTACCAAAAGATTTTTCGTCGTAAATGTAGTCTTTTTTTTTTATTTTGATTAACAATCGATTGGTAATTTTCATTGGAAAAATTTTCCTTTTTTTTTTGGGTATAATTTTGTAAATAAAATTTTAATAACCTATACCAATTAAATCTATTAATTAATGCTAAATACAACAAAAATTAAATGAACATTAAATATCAATTCTTCATCAAATCCATCATCAAATAATATTAATCATATTTGCAACAAACCAAATCTTCAAAAATCATCACAATTTTAGCAAACTAGTTCAACACAACCATAACTTAACAAACATAACTTCAATAAACTAAAAACTCCGATAAAACCACAACACAAATTTGCAATTTCAAAAAACTAAAACTTCAACAAACCTTTCAACAATTAAATCTACATAAAATGCCAATCATAAGTACCAAGTTCACAAAAACCGCAAACTCCATAAAACCACCAAACAAAACCATAACTTCCAAAAACTAAAACTTCAACAAACTATTAAAGGACTAGGTCACGTAAAATGCAACCCAAAAGTACCACAATATCCAAGTGAAAGCATATGCAACTATTCTCTTAACTTTTCTCTATTTATCAGTCTTTACCTCCTTGATCTTCTCTTGTTGAATTGCTCTTTCCAACATCTTGGATCAACTTCTTAGTAACTGCTTCATGTGAAGATGACACACTCTAGGTGGTTCTTGTTGTTGCAGAAACCTTTGAATATCTTCATCTCTTTTTTTAATTTCTTCATTTTTTTTTCTTGTAACTTCTAAAAGACTTGCCCCCCTCCTCTCAAAATGCTCAAAATAATCTTTCATTGTTTTCTCTAGTTGTTCAATCCTAGAGATAGACTCTATATGATCTGAATTGATAGATGCTGATAGACCAGATACAGATGATGAGGATCCGAATAACTCACAAGCAGTCCTATTGTGCCCAAATCCATATATGAAACCCTTAGATGAGCCACCAGTTGCCTCCATCCATAAATCTGCATCAAACAAGGGCTAAGAGAAAGTCGCATTGCCATGCTTCTTCAAAATATTTTCATGATATTCTTCCCACGTAAGTAAATTAAATGTAGTCAAAAATATTTTATTTGATCAGTAAAAAGGATCAAAATAAAGTCTATAAAAGATAATAAATGCACAATATTTCACTTACATGAACTCTTTTAGACTTGTTATCAATTAAATCACCTAGTCCATGCTTTGTCTTGTGGGTGTGGTCAAACACATCAAGTTGAGTTACATTTTCAAACCCTCATTCTCTTTTCTATTTTCAAATAAAATTAGTTCATTTCATTAACTTTCTAATTAAATGAAAATAAAAACCTTAAGGTAATTAAATATAATGCATTTGATAACTTAATATGAATTATTAACTTACCATCCTTTTCTCATGCTCCCTAAATGGAATAGAACTAGAAGTATGCTTTGTGATGGATCTAACTTTTACTATCATCCTATTTTTCCTAGCAACTTCTTGCTTTGCTAGAAATTCTGGAGTTGCAAAAACTTCATCAACTAATTGGTTCCACTCTTTACCATTCAACCATGTGGACCCATGGCCTTTCATTTTCCTAGGGTCTATCCAATCTCTGGCTTCAGTCATGGCAGCATTGTGAGCATCTAATAACATCGCACTCATGTTCTTTGCAGCTACATAGTTCCATTACTTCTTAAAACCTGGCTCAACTTCAGGTAACCATGTATAATACTCCTAAAACATTGTAAGCAAGCAAAAAATCAATAAACAATTAATCTTATAAATCAAGTAATTCATTAATGCACATTAATACTTACTTGAACATTTCCAAACATATTATCCTTAGCATGTTTTGGAACTTTTCCCGAGGTAGGCCATGGACCTATATAACCTTGCAAGATGTGTGTGATTCTTCTTGTCACACTTATGTCATTAAACTTGTTACAGTTATATCAAAATAAAATTAAAAAATCAAAATAAATAATAAAAACTTTCAAAATTATGCTAGCATAAATTACTAAAAATTCTTCAATAAGAGGGTAAATGCTAAACAATCTAAATAATGTAAAGATTTATAAATATTACTCATTCCCTTCTAGTTCTATCAAAAATCATGTGCCACTCTTATTTAGAATGTGATCACCTTGGTCAAGTCCTCTAGTTCTTAATAATGTAGAAGTATGAGTACCAAGTGAATATAAATATGCCTCAAATGCACATAAACCTAAATTTCCAACATTTTCATTCAATGTCTGTTGAACTATTTCATTAACCTGGGTGAGTGGACCTTTGACTTTGTTTTAGAATTAACTACTCTCTCCACATTTATGTCAGATGTTTTATGCTCTTCATTTGTATTAGATCTTGCCACACTTTGCTCTCGTCCATTACCCTTGGAGCCTCTTCCTCCTCTTCCTCTTGTTGCCATCTTGCAAAAAAGTGTAATAGATAAACAATAGTAGAAATTAGTTTCTACAATATTAGAAAAGTGTAAAAAGGTAAATATTCACTAATGTATAATGCCATAATACCAAACGTGGACATAAACAATTTTGAGTAAAATGGCATCATATAACTGAATGCAAACATGCAAGCATAAATTTAAAGAGAATAAAATGTTTAGAATGACATAGATTTTAATAAAATGACATCATACAAAACTTCCAACATTAAACAACCAAACTTCTACAAGCAAGATTTCAAGAGAATAAAAGACCAACTATGAATATAATGATTAAATCAATAACAACTTAATCTTCATATTCTAAGTTATTATCACTACTAAAATCTTCAACTATTTCTGCTTTGTCATCTTCCTCCTCACCCTTTTCTTCAACATCAACATCTTTACCTTCAACTAGTTAAACCTTCGGGAGATCAACTTCTAGTTCAACATCATTTTCATTCAACAAAATATTTATTAGATCCAAATCAACCGTAATGGGAACTTCATATAATGTGGATGTTTGATTATCTTGAAAAGCATCTTCTAGAATGATCTAAGAATTGTCAACATGTCTTTCTATCATTGGGATATTTGTTCTACTCTTAGCTTTTATTTTGCAGACAACCATCCAATCACGTCCTTCCCTAACTAGAGAAGGAAAACTAGAATATTACACTTGTTGAGCTTGTTGTGCCAAAATAAAAGAGTTATTTGTGTTGAGCTTTCTTTTTTGATTAATCTCCACAAGCCCAATGTGGATACACCTTAATCTCTCTATTAGAAATGTCATACCAATGACATTTAAACAAAACGACCTTATTTCTTGTACCTTAATATTCCAATTCTATCACCTCTTCCAACAAACCATAATAATCTACGTCATTTACATTCTATGAGCTCCCTAACACGAAAACACCACTATTCATTATTGATTTATTATTCCCATTTCTAAGGGTATGAAACTTGAATCCATTTGTAAAGTAACCTTTATAGGATTTGACCTATCGACTTGGTCCTTGGCATATAGATTTTACGCGCTCATCAATAATGTTGTGATTAGCCATGACCTGTTAAGAGCACACATTAATAAAAATATTTGATATATAATATATCTAATATATTGTGCATTGAATTATAACTATCACTTATACAAGATGTCAACCATTTTGGGAAGTCCCTATCGTGTAATATGCCAAGATTTTCATCAATCATCCTAGGATATTTTCTCATCATTTCTTCATCAAATTGGCTAAAAGGTTTGATTTTTAAAGATTAGTATCTATTGTCTACCATAGTACACACTTATCTCAAGTAATTTTGGAATCATACTTACTCTACAAATGGAGTGATCCAACACAATTCAACAGAACATATTTATGAGCAACACTCAAATCATCGGCAACCAGTATTTTCATAAGTTGTTGAGTGCCAAATGCTCTTTCTAGATGAGTGAAAATAGAAAGACAACCCCTATGTTTGAACTCACCACCACCATTATTTCTTGGAACTCAAGTTAATCTTGTTTCTACATTCGACTCAAAATATAAAGAGCAAAATGTTGAAACTTCCTTAATAATGTATGCCTTGATAATTGAGTCTTCCACGTGAGCTCGATTCTTCACTTTTTTCTTCAAATGATGAAGAAATTTAACTCATAGAAATCAATTAAAAATATATAAGAAAACATATTTTAAAAAGTTTACTAAATTAAATAACAATTTTATAATTATAATTAATATACCTCTCAAATGGATACATCCATTGATATTGTATTAGGCCGCCAACCTTAGCTTCATAAGCTAAATAGATTGGTAGGTGTTCCATGCAATCAAAGAATGCTAGTGGGAATATTTTTTCAAGTTTGCATATGATTTCCATGATATTCTTCTCCAATTGTTCCATATGATCGATGCACAATACAATTGAACATATATCTCTAAAAAAGATACTGAGCTCTAATATTGATTCCCAAATTGATTTTGGCAATAGATCATGAAATACAATTGGAAGCAATCTTTGCATGAACACATGGCAATCATGACTCTTTATCTCATAAAATTTGCATTCCTTTTTGTTTACACATCGAGCTATATTTGAAGCATGTCCATCAGGAACTTCAATTGTTTAGCCTAATTGCACACTTCTTTTACTTGTTCTTGACTTAATGTGTATGCTGCTTTATGCTTACAAGACTTCCCATTCTCATTATAAAATAAATGTAGTTCAAGCCGATTATAGTACAACTCTAAATCCTTTCTTGCATTATCATTATCCTTTGATTTTTCCTTTTAATCCAAAATTGTATGAAAAATATTTTCAAACACATTTGTTTTCTATGTGCGTAACATCTAAATTGGGATGAAGAAGATTTGAACACCAATAAGGTAATTCCCAAAATATGCTTTTCTTAAACCAATTATGAGTCTGGCTAAAATAGGATAAACTTTGAGGATTGTGAAGTCTATCATATGTCATAGGAGGAAACTGAGACACTCAACTCCATAATTCTTCACCTGATAAATGTGGAGAAGGGGAGCTTTCTTCTATTGTATCTTTTTTGAACTTGTTGGTCTACCTTCTATATGGATGGTGAGGAGATAAAAATTGCCAATGACAATCAAACCATGAAATTTTATGTCCATTTGAAAGATAAAATGACTTCATGTGCTCCATGCAATAAGGACATAATAGTCGACCATGAGTACTCCAGCAAGAAACCATGTCATAAGTAGGGAAATCATGTATTGTCCACAATAACACCGTTCTCATTTGAAAGTTTTATTTTTTGTATACATCATAAGTTTGAATTCCATCAGTCCAGAGTAATTTTAACTCATCAATCAAAGGACATAAAAACACATCCAACTTTTTCCTAGGAGACTTTGGACCTAGAATTACCACATTCAAGATTACGTAAGGTCTCTACATACACATTCCTAGAGAAAAATTGTATACAACTACCATTACAGGCCAATATGAATATGGACCACCAACATTATTAAATGGAGTAAACCCATCAGTGCATAATCCTAATCGTACGTTACGTGGTTCAAAAGAAAATGATAGGTGACATTGATCAAAGTGTCTCCATACTTCACCATATGCTGGGTCTGCCATACTTCCATCCTCATATTGATTTTTGTAGAGCCAAGTCATTTCCTTAGCAGTTAAATTTGACATATAAAATCTTTGAAGTCTCAGAGTTAGCGGCAAGTAACGCATGACCTTAAAAGGCACATCTTTCTTATAACCTAAATTCCTTAGCCTGTATTTGTCATGACCACATATTGTACAATTGATCAAATATTTATTTTCTTTGTAGTACAAGATACAATTATTGATGCATACATCAATTTTCTGATAACCAAGGCTAAAGTTTGCCACCATTTTTTCTGTACTATACAAGATGCTTGGCAACTTCTTATCTTCTAGCATCATATTTTTAACAATTGTAGTGAGGCAATCATAGCATGCTTTTGGTAAATTGAACTCTAATTTGAGATTCAATAATTGAGAGATAGCTGAGAGTTTAGTTTTTTTCTTGCAACCTTATCATAAAAGGCTCATCAACATCTTTCAAAAGGTCAATGAACTTTTGTGCATTAGGATTAGATATTTGTTCATTGCTTTTGGAATTTTCATCACTGCTGAAACCCCAACTAAAGTTGGGTCTAGCAGCATTCATCACCATTTCTCTCAAACCAAAATTTTCTTCACCCCTAGAGCATGATGGTCCTTCATAAGAAGGCCTGTTTTCATAAAACTCACCATGTGTGGCCCAGACAATGTAACCACACTCAAATCCATTTTTTTTAGATAAAAATGTACATCTTGTCGTCTCAAAAATTTCTTGTTGCAACATTTAGAATAAGGACATCTTATTTGACCATCATGCACTACTCTTAGTTGAGAGTAAGCAAAATCTAATAATTCAACCAATCCATTTTGAAATTCAAATGTTATATTTTCTCCATCATTGAATTAATGCCACATCCAACTACAATAACTAGCCATGATTATTACATTTTGAAAATATATTTAATAAAAAACTCTAAAATCCAATTTAAAAGGTAGCATGTTAAATAGGCCCAAAGTATTGCATAATTAAAGCTAATCATTGTAATTTAATGCTTAACATGGATGACAATTGCTACTATTATTTCATCTTGCAATAGAAATGTGGAAAATGGACATATTGAACAAAAATTGCTACTATTATTTCATTGCACAATTGCTACTATATTAGACAAGATTCATAAATTGCTACTGTTATTTCATTGCACAATTGCTACTATAATAGACAAGATTCATAAATGAGAGAAGGACAAGAGAAAGTAATTCAATTAACATTCAAGAGTGCTTAATTTATCCTATATTTTTTCTTAGACTAATTTTTATAAGGAAATTGTGAAGATTTTTGTGTCCTAGTTAACAAGGTACAAATTATAAGAAAAATGAAACCCTCGTTCAATGTCCACAAGTTCCCAACATAAGCCCACTACTATAGAAAAACTAACATTCAAGAGTGCTTAATTTATCTTATATTTTTTCTTAGACTAATTTTTTATAAGGAAATTATGAAGACTTTTTTGTCCTAATTAACTAAGTGCAAATTATAAGCAAAATGAATCCCTCAAATTCAATGTCCATATGTTCCCAACATAAGCCCACTAGTATAGAAAAACTCACAAATTGAAATAAACCAACACAATATCTAAAATAATTAACTAAATAATTTATCAACACAATTCATATAATTATACCACAATTTTTTAACACAATTCATAAGCAATAATTTATCTTTTACAATGCCCAAAGATGCAAAATCTTTAAACCTACATAATTAAATAAAACATTACTAAAATTATAAAATTACAAAAAAAAAAAAGAATAAATGTGTGGTTAGCAGCTGATAGGGAGGCCAATAGATCTGCTAACTCTTGTTTTTGGTTCCTACCAGCTTCTCGCCAATGCATTCGCTGGCAAGAATGTTGACAGAGAGAGAGAGAGAGAGAGAGAGAGAGAGAGAAGGGAGAAAACAAAGCAAAAGCACATACCTATTGTGGAAGTCAATAGTACACTTGGATGGTATATAGCTAGGGTTTAGTCATTTCTATTTTTATTTTTTATAGTATATAGCTAGGGTCTAGTTATTTCTATTTTTATTTTTTATATTTTATTTTAAAAATTTTATTTAATTATAGTAATTAATTTTTTAGTTTTAAAGTTTTTAAATTCAAAATTTAATTACCTTCATTAGAAAATCTTATTTCTCTCCGAAGCTCTCCATTCATATTTGAAATTAATGAACAAGCTAGTCAAATGTGCAGCAAAAGTATGTTACTATACATAAATAATATATATTGATTCTAAATCGCACCAATCCTTATCTCATTTTTATTTTTTATGTAAAGAATATGAGTTTCTATAATAAGTGAATTTTTTCTCATCTTATTAACAGATATATAATACAATTATGATAACTAAGAATCACTATAAAAGATATTATATTAGTGGTAAAATAATAAGTGATAATATAAAAATTATTAGTTATGATATATATTAAATGACAATAGTGTTTATTTTGTCACTAATGATATTTTATAAGTGATGACAATATTTTTTATTTTGTCACAATATGAGTTAATTGTAACAAAACTAGTATTTTTAGTTGTCACCATTAATAATAGTGCTACCACTATGGTCACAACTTAGTGATAATAAAAATTATCACTATAATTTGTGATAAAAATTTTGTTGTCCCTAAATTGTCACCATAAGTGTGTTACTAATTATAAATGGTGAAAACTTAAACTCCATTCTTATCACTATTTAATTTATAAAAATCATTAAGGTGATAAAAGCAAAATCTTTTATCACCTAAAATATATAATTACTAACAACTTTTGATTGTCACCCACCTTTTTGTCAATAATTTATCTTTTTCTTGTAGTGAATAATTATTAATTCAAATCATATTAAATGCTAATAAGTAAAAAAGTAATAATGCTTGTAATTACATCCTAGTACATAAAAAGGGCCTAATATATATCCATAAATCTCTGATCCCAGAAGTACCAAAAGGATTTTAGGATCAAAGATTTTAAAATACACAATTTTATCATTCTCAACAAGGTAATATCCAAAAGTATGCAGTTTCCTTCTACACAAAGACAAATTGAAATCCTTCTTATACAAATTGATTTTTGGGATTTAAGTTTAATATTTTATGAAAATGAATTTTGGGATTTTTTCCACAATTCAACGAAATGATAGACTCTTACTCCTAAAAAGCGCCGACATAGAATTAGTACTTGAATTGAAAAAATGATTGTTTACTTGCATTTTTTGTTGTGGGATTTGATATTTATACACTACTAAATTAATTATCTCCTATGAAAAAACTGCAATGAAATTAATTTCGTAGCTATAGCTACAAATATAGCTATGAATGTTTGTAATAAATATAATTTTTTTTAATTATAATCAACAAAAACTATTAATTATCAATCTATAACATTGTACTTTGAGAGCGTAATAGATTAATTATACCATTATCCAAACAAAAATTAATATATTTGTAAAAAACTGAATGACCATTAGCTATGGATTGGACATTGTGGGAGGAGCCGGGGCTTTGACCGCATGCCTATTGATGAATAAGTCGACTACTCATAGGCAGTGGCTTGGTTAAGGGAATCCACTAGAGTTGTAGTGGAAACGAGTCTTCATAGGGCAATTGTCACTACTTATAGATTCGATGACAATTTCATAACCAAAGCTACATATTTTTAGCATCAGCTATGGATTAGCCGTAATTGATGCCCTAGCTTTTTGTAGTGATACTAGTTAAATCATTGATAGGTATGAACCTACTCACATTGTGGAACTGATCTTGAGTGGATTTAATTAGGTGGTCTCTATAACACCCCCAACTGTGGGTACAAAATTTCATTTGATTTTGAAATTTACAAAATGAATTGGAATGTTAAGATTTAAAAATAATAATTATAATATTAAATTTGAAATAGACCTTAGATAAATCATGCTTAAGTTAATTACAGCTTTAGCATGATGGTGGAAAATTGTGGGGATCAAAATTTAATAAAAATCGAACTTAATTACATAAGTTGAGAACTAAATAGGGCCAATGTGTGAAAGAAGAAACGTTTTGGGACCAAAAGGAAAGATAGGAGGGCAAATGTGAGGCACTAAAGAGTCTAAGGATTGAATTGAATTTGAGAGAAACCTTTGGGGTCAAATTGCAATTCTTGAAACCTAAACATTATATATAGATTTCCACCCTTATTTTTCTTCAATTCCCACATGCAACCCATCACACTCTTTCCTAGCAACTTTCCACCAGTGCTGGCAAGACCCAAAAATAAAGCCGCCATCTTTTTCCTCTCAATGACATGAAAGTAATGGTACCTATTTTCTATAGGAACTCTTAATGAACGAACGGCGGAGGGCAATTGAATGAAGTGAATGGCAGTGATGATGGGTATATCGTTTCTCGCAACAATTGGGTATGGCCAAGGGGTAGAAATTGATGGGCTTAACGAGTAGAAGCATTTTGTAGCTTCAATTTGGGGTTTCAGGTGACAGTGATAAGAGTAATTTGAAAAAAAAAACAAAGCATAGCAGTAGCTAGTGGTAGGGTTGTTGATTTAGGTAAAATTGATCGGTGGAGCAGCGATGAAACCAAGAATTAACAAAAAGCTTTTGTTCAGCGTGAGGAGGTGCACAATTTGGTGGTGTTGCAACCCAATTTCAATGGTGGCGTGTAGCAAAGCTGCGCTAGCCTAAAGCAGCACTCTGGTGATAAAGGTCAATTTATTTCAGAGAGTGATCTGGATGCACGCAAGCTAGTTTTGAGTTGTGAATTGACCTCAAACTCCATTAATTTAGCAAAGTCTCCATTCAATCAGTTAAATGATTTTTGATTTGGTTTGATTAAATCGTTAAGCTAATATTCATTGTAAATTCAAGTTGATTGAACTGAAAATTGATAAAATGGATTGTAATTAATGAATGAGATTCAATTGTAAGTAATACATGGGCCTAGATCAATAATGGGAGGCTAATTATAATTAAGTTAAATGATGTAATTGTAAAATCTAAATTATATAATGCTTATATAGATTTAATAATAATAATAATATATTATTATTATTAGAAAAATATGCAAAATTCGTAGAGATGATCTAAATATAGTAATTATGGACTTATGACAATAAATTAGATATTATCTATAAAAATAACATTTTGATCCAAAACTAATAAATTGCTTGAATAATATTATTAAAGTGCAGTGGCCTACTTAGGAAGTCAAATTGTGAATTGACTTCAAAATAAAACCTTAATTGCTTGATTGAAAAAAATGCATAATGGATTTGGTAAAATAACTTAAACAAGTCAAAGGTATTAGATTACTATAGCGTAATACGTCGTACAAGAGCTAGATTGAGAATTAGAAGAGTAAAACATTTTGCATTAAATAAGAAAATTAACATCACTACAACATAAAAGTGATTGTAATTACCCTTAAAGAAATACTATGTAAATGTACTAATATTTATCCCGCATTTATTGATAATATGTGGCAAGGACCAAAGCTACCCCGATCAGTAGAGGATTGCTAGTTTCAACACTGAGACCTAAAGTGAGGTTACAGTTCCTATTATTGCTAGGAGAAGAATTACATCCATTTATCGTGACTTTTGACTTGTTCACACATGTTTTACTTGTTTGCCATCATTTTGCAATTATTGTTTACACTTGCATTACTTGCTTTGCAATCGTCCCGATGTTCGGTGCCTTCTATTATCTTCTGATAAACTCTTGTCCCTTGTATTCAATCAGCTTGGCGGCTAGTTTTGTGAATTATTTATTGATCTTTTATAATGTTATTGATGCGGTCTTGCCGACCAATTGTCTCGTTATTTTCTAAATCCATTAATTTAAACCATTATTGAAATGGTCTTACCGGCCAATCATTTTGTTATTTTCTTATTTTGTTATTTTGATCTATTATTGGAATGGTCTTGCCGATGGATTATTTCATTATTTTCTTAATTTGTTATTCTAAACTGTTATTATAATAGTCTTACCAACTAAATGGATTGTCATTCCCTATACTCATTGAATTTGACCATTTTTTAATTGCAATACCGTTGTGTACATCTAAAATTTATTATTGGAAAATTGACCATTTTACCGATGCCTCTTAGGGATGACCTTAGGAGAAATTAGGCCTAGGGACTAGGACTGAAACGATGACCTGGCGAAATGGATTGATAGTGATTGGTCTCCCAACTAGTACCCCTTGAGACCCTGACTTGCAAATAGTTAGAGGTAGCTTTCTGCGAGCACAGGATCAGCATGTGACTAGCTATGCTATATTGATCGACTGTTTGACTTGATCACTTAAAATTTGGAGGGATAAGGGATTTATTTCAAACCTACGTATGGGAGTCATAAGATTGAAAACCCACCACTAGCTCTATTGTTTAACTATATTTCTTATTAATTGTTGAGCTCCACAATTTGTATACCATATTTCTTACCGACTAGTTCTCACTTATGGTTGGTTCATTCTGAATTTTGGTTATCTGAGTCTATCCATATCAGTTCATGTCATCATGTAATTGGCTTCATGCTAATACTTTTATGAGTAACATGCTTCTTTGATTTCTTTCAAAGCATCAGCGCTATCCTTTTCTTATTTGATACATTTGCATGTGAATTTATTGTTACTTCACCTCACTAAGTCATTAGGACTTACACTTCTTCTATGTTCTTAATTCTTTTTCCTAAATAAGATGTGAAAGGTGATTGAAGATTTAGTTGTGCTCATATCTAATGTAAATAGTTTGTAAATAGCTACTAAATGTTCAAAACTGCTAGACTTATTATGTAAAATTTTGGGTATGTAAGCTTGAATTGCATCATATTATGTAAATGCTTTGTGTACTTATGGGTTTATGATGCTAGTAAGCATTCATTGTACAGGGTGTTTACATGTAAAATGAGAGCTCACTAAATTATATGTTGGGATGCTGGGATGTAAATATTATATATCAGAAGTAATGTAATGTTAGCATCTTATTTTGTTGAAATGGTTTTGTGCTTATGTGCAGTTTAGTTGTGATATGATATTGATGAATTGATATGAGTAGCATCTCGGTTAAAAAACAAGCACCTCTCAGGTAGGGGGCTACAGACCATTTACCCCTTTTTTATTTAATTCATTTGGCTTTTTATTTAGTTTTTACATTTATGCTCTTAGAATCTTAATTTGATATATAAAAATTATATAATGTATAGATAGCAAGCTTGAAAATCTTATTTCAAACTTGTAGCTATAATAATATGTTTACAAGAGGTTTGTAGGTAAATATTATAGGAAATAATGGAGATATTGACATATTGTATAGGAGCAAACTAAAATCTATTAGGACAAAAAATCATTTTCTTCAAATATCTATGTCAAACATGGTATTATTACATAAAATGTGATACTCTTTTATTCTATGCAAGGTTATTAGTGTCCAAATTTGATATGTCTCAAGTATTTTTCAAATAAACTTCACCCCCTTGAAGAGTTCAGTTGTTGCCATGAACTAATCTCAAAACGCCAAAAAGTGATATTTCCTTCTAAAATTATAAAATCTATAATCTTTTATCCTAAAAATGTACCTATACTCTTGTACATGCATGTCACTGGCATCTGGTTGAGGTAAAGTGAGATCAATTTTACAATTTTTGAGGTAAGGTCATTTTTTATATTTTTATGACCTGTAGAGCAAATGTTAAAATTTTTAAAGAGTACAAAGGTCAAATAGGCCTAAAATTGATCCAGCAAATTACAAAAATATCCTTTCACATGAGCAAGAAAACAATAGAATATTGAGTATAAAAGAATACCATGGAAAAAAATTTATAAAAATGATTGAAAACAAAAAACAAATATTGAATACAGTTGGAACAATAGAATTTTCAATTGATCTATAGTCTATTGAACTATATACTAGGAAAATAAACCTGTCTCATGAAATTGTATTCTACCTGTTCATAAATCAAAAAATTTGGCCACTTGAAATCTATTAATGAAGTCAAACAAATATATAGGCCACTTCTTCGCGGACTTTTGTCGGGCCAAATGTTCTAAATAAGTATTCATCTTTTATTTTATATTGGTATTTTTAAAGATGTCTAACAGTTTAAAAACTTTTAAACAAATTAATGTTTAATAAAATATTAAAATTGTGTAATTCAGAAGCGATACATTTAAGTGTAATCCCTTAAGAATTTATTTTTTGCACTATATCTCCAAAAAAACACCAAAAAGTTACATTCACCATAAAATTGTAAAATCAATTACAACTATACTCCAATAACATACTGGCCACAAGCATATGTGTCTTTATGAGGCAAAGTGCTAAATTCATAGAGAAAGATCTCTTTTTGGTCTTTGAGAGAGTTTTTAGTTCTAAATTTAAAAATTTTTAAGGATGGAAAGTGCATTTTGCTCTAAATTTTTATAAAATTTTAAACGAGAATGAAAAAATTGTAAGTCATAGAGTAGTGGGACATTCAACCCAAATGAATTAGAAGGTCATATGTCACAAAATTTTACCAAAGAAAGCATGTTGCTGGAAGGCCGGACTAGAGTTAAATTGCCAGCTTTGTGAAAGGGTTCTTCATTGACTCGTTGAGGCAACAGGTCCTTAAAGGGAACAAACTTTATATTTAGGGCCCACCAACCAAAAAATGCTTACTCCACATGTTAGGGTGAGGGAAAGCTAGAGCTGGTTGCTAGGAGGGTTGGATTGGATTAGGTTTTAAGTGAACCCTTTTCAATTGTTTTATAGTTTTTTGGTCTTAAAATTTAGAATTTATTTTGATCTCAATTTTAAAACATATAAATTTTTATATATTTTTAATTATACTATTTTTAAGATATAATTGAGATGTGTCACACCATTACTTTAATTAAAAAGCTATTTGGGAAAAATATTAAAATAATGTTCTATTTTAGAATATTAATTTTATTTTCTTTTTCCTCATTAACTCCACCCTACAATCCTATTAGTTTGTCAAAGGAATATTAATTTTTGATGTGGACCAAATAAGGGGTTGAAAATATATAAGGGAAAACGTTTTGGTCTTGTGATAGCGAGGTTTGCATATCAAATCATCAACAATTGCTCTCTATGTTTGATATTAAATGAGTATATGAAATACATGCCACAAAACTAAAGTGCAATTAAAAGAAAGCCACAAACCTAAATCTTACTTTCTGAAAAATATGTTTCAATACAATAATAATATGGATTTAACCTTGATTCATATGAGATTTTAAGTTTGTCAAATCTGGTGCATGTCTTTAGGTCAGATAGTTGCTATGACTTGAAATCACCAAAAGCCATTCAGGTCGCTAGGAGGGTTCTGGAGAAAACCCTCCTACGCTTAAGTCAGATCATGAGGTTGAGAATGAATAATTAAGCTAGGTATTTAAAAGTAGTTTCTAAATGTGGAATAAACTTCTATTTATAGTAATATCTAGTTACCAATTGGTGAATCAAGCAGTGGCATCCTAGCTAGCTGTCCACAAGAGAATCATCCAACAGATTATAGCATCTTCAAGTTGGATTTAGATGTTTGAGTCGGGCATGACCTAGATCAAGTGAACACAGGCATTTCTTTTTGTGGACCTATCTTATTAAAGTTGGGCCTAAAGGCTACAAACTAAGCTTTCCCAATCAAACTTATTAGCCACAACTAATTATCAGCTACCATTCCTCAAGAATGCCAAGTTGGGCATTACTGTCCTTGGATGAGAGATAAAAACACTACCTAAAACTAAGTATTTGCTACGAAAAAATTGTTACAAAATAAATTTCGTAGCTATAGCTACAAAATATAAATATGAATTTTCATAGTAAATATAATTTTTTAAATTATAATCAATACAAACTATCAATTATCAATCCGTAGCATTGTACTTTTTGAGTGTAACATATTAGTTATGTATTATTCATATGAAAACTATCAATTATCAATCCGTAGAAGTGTACCTTTTGAGTGTAACATATTAGTTATGTATTATTCATATGAAAATTAATATATATATATATATATATAAGAATGATCGTTAGCTATAAATTGATCATAGTGAGGGTTATTTATAAGAGCATTAGCTTTAAACTTAGCTAAGACAATTTTCTAGCAAAAACTACAAATTTTTTGCATCAGCTATGGATTGACTATAGTTGATACCTTAATTTTTTATAGTGAGAGAAGGCATAGAGGTTTGCCAAGCAAGACTTAAGTTGTGAATAATATAGCATATTTTAAGTACAACAAAAGTTCAACGTGACACTACTTTACATTTAAATATGAGGATCAATACTAAAATATGTTCATTTTGTTTCCCTTCATTATAATTTGTTCCACAGATAGCGACCCTTTAATTTCATAAAAATTATAACTAAATGTTATATTAGCTTATAATATTATTTCTTTTTGAATATTTCTTTGGTTCCCTTTGTATAACTTTCTAATTATTATTGTCTTAACCCAAGCCTCCTCGTGTGGAAAATGTTGTATACTAATTCTGGATGTGTATTGAAGCACTAGCTTCACATAAATACATACATATATATAAATTATAGGTGGTTATAAGCTAACTAATAGCTAACCTCTCTACTAACCTTCTATGTACATATATTAACAATTAAAATCATATGCATGGCTAATAGATAAATTATCTAACTTATTGCCTATTTATCCTGGTGTTTTGAAGTTGTGCTAATATCTTAAAATGGTATAACTTAAGAGTGGTTTGGTGTATATGTTAGCTAGTTGGTTTAAAGAAGTTCATGACATAAGATGGATGAAACCTAAATGAACTTTCTCCTTAATAATGTGATAATCTATCTTGATGTGCTTTATTCTTTTTGAAATGTTAGTTCTACATCAATATGTAGAGCCAACTAGTTGTCACAAAAGAGGAGTGATGGATTAAGATGATGCATATGGAGGTCCTGAAATGAGTACTTTATCTATTGTAATTCACAAGTGGTAAAGGTAAGGCCTTTATATGCTACTTGATTCTACTTTTAAAAAGTAACAAGACATAGTTTTCTATTTCTTGGCATGCCAATTGATTCTCTAGTATCCATACAGCTAATCTAATTAGAACTACTAAATGCTTTGAGAGCTAAGGAAGAATCAGCAGGAAAGAGTAAGCTTACGGTTGGAGATCATTGGATGAGTAAAAATATAATAATTGATCAATTAATCTATGATATAGAGAGTTGCCGAGTGGGGGTTCTCTATGATTTTTGCTCAATATCATTGAGGAATCCATATGCATCTTTGTAGATTGGGAGCCTAAGAAATAAGCATTGAAAAGTATTTAGAGAACACATTTGTGATGATGTAGTGTAAATTGTTGAGTTTTGGCCACCTCAAATCACATAAAGAACTTCAAATTTCCTAAGTCCTTAATTTTGAAGGCATTATGAGGATCGATTTTGAGCTAATTGATCTCTTCCAAGTCTATTTCATTAAGTAATAGGTTATCAACATAAATTAATATGATAGTGATTTATTCATGTGAAATTTCAAGAAATAAACATTACTTAGAATTGGATTGATTGTATCCTATAGAAAAGCGTGCAGAAGTTAATTGGAGAACTACTAACAACTAACTTGTTTAAGCCCATAAAGTGATTTCTTGAGTTTGCAGACTTGATGAGAATTTGTAGAAGGATAGCTAATAGAATGAATCATGTAGATTTTTTTGTGCAAATCTCTACGTAGAGAAATATTATTAACATAAAGTTGTTTGAAGTGTCAATGATTAGCTGCAGCTAAGGCTAATAGTAACCTAATAGTAGTTAGTTTTGTAATTGGTGAAAATATTTCAAAATGGTCCATACCTTCATATTTGATATACCTCTTTGCAACCAAACAAGCTTTATTCTTTTCTATAGAACCAAAAGCTTTGTATTTCACTTTGTATACCCATTTGTAGCTGATAGAAGTCTTGCCAAAGTGGAGATCAATGAGTGTCCAAGTGTTACTTTGCTCAAGAGTAGTAAGTTCGGCTTGCGTGGCCTTTTGCTAACATAGGTGTTTAATTGCTTGGTTGTAAGTTTTATGCTTTGTAATGGTAGAAATTGTTACACTAAATTGTGTGCAAAAGATAAATTTAATTGAGAAAGTACATGAGATAATGGATATGATGTGTTTAAATGAGAATGAATTTTGTTAGCTAAAGTGGCAAGATTGAAGTGGTAGTCTTGGGGACATCATGGAGGTTTACAAATTCTTTGTGAATGGCAATGTCTAAGGGAATTGTTTGCCAGTCAAGGAGATGGTAAGTTAGTTGCATGAGTGGCTAGAAATGAATCACAAAATATAAAGAAGGGTTTTGAGATAGATGAAGTGATTTGTTTATTGTTGTTAATGTCTTGAATGGAAAATATTTTCCTGAAATGAGATATTGTGAGAGAAAAATTTGTTATGTATTTATATCAAGGAGAATGAAACATTTAGAACCTTGTTAATAGCCAATGAAAATTTTTTGGCCTCAGGATCTATTGAGGTTCTTAGAGTGTGGAAGTGTAGTGAGAGTTTTAATGATATAAGAATAATGGGAAAGCTTTGAGTACAAAATAGATGCAGAAATTTGAAACAAGAGAGATATTTTTACTGCAAAAAATTTGGGTATTACTAGATTTTACTTGCATGTTACAATGTATTGCTTACTACTTATTTCAATTCTTTTATAGTATACAATATTTATATAAACATAACTACGTACAAGTTATTATGTATTACATTTTCCAGATAGTTGAAAATCTGAAAAGTCACCTTGAGATACACAAAGGCTACTACATAACTACTCAGACAGAGCATGCTTTTCATCTTTAAAGGTTTCTTTAAGTCTTCTTGCCTTTCCAAGAACATAGAAAATTACAAACTAACTTTCAACACCTCTCTTAATTTGTAATTTTCAGCTACTTCTTGAACTTAGATTTTTTAGTTGAGATGGCCCTGGTAAGAAAATCTGTTGCTTGATCATTTTGGATGGCAAACTCTAAGTTGATTTCTCTATTGCTTGCTAGATCATGAATCAAATGTCGTAGCTCAATGTGTTTTGACCTTCCATAAAAACTTGATTTTGAGTTATTGTAATGTCGACATGTTGTCATAAAAGAGAGTTATAGATTGCTTTTGCTTTTCTTGCAAATCTAATAGAATTCGCTTTAGCCATAGCTTCACTTGATGAAGATAATGCAAGTCTTTTGCTTTTTAGAACTCCAAGCAATCACTTTTGAACAAAGACAAAAAAAATAGCCTGAAGTTCTTTTCTGATCATTCAAAGAACTTGCCCAATCACTATCCGTCAAAAAAATCATGTCATTTTCTTTTTTCTCATATTTGATGCCTTGCTTCTTGGTACCTTGTAGATAATGAAAGATCCATCTTGCTACAGCATAATGAATCTTTCTTGTTTCACTCATGAATCAAGAAATGTAGTTAACAAGGTGAACAATATTGGGTTTTGTATTTGTGAGATAAATCAAAGAACCAACTACACTTTTGAATAATTTTGGATCAACATTTCCAAAACCATCATCAAGAAATGTAGCTAACAAAGTGAACAATATTGGGTTTTGTATTTGTGAGATAAATCAAAGAACCAACTACACTTTTGAATAATTTTGGATCAACTTTTCCAGCACCATCATCTTGTTGCAACTTCTCATTCAAGCTTAAAGGTTTTGCAACTAGTTTGCATTTTTTTGTGTGGAACTTTTTAAACAAATCATCAATATATTTTTCTTAAGAAATGAAGATCTCTCCTTTAGATTGCCTCACTTGAATTCTAAGAAAATATCTCGTGAGTCCCAAATCTATCATCTCAAATTCTTGCATCATATTTTTCTTAAGTTCTTCCACTATTTTCATGTTAGCTCCAAAATAGATAAGATCATTAACATACAAACACACAATCAAGAAATCTTTTATACCTTCTTTTTTCATATAAAGTGATGGTTCACTTGAATTTTCTTGAAGCTCATTCTTGTAAAAATATCCATTAATCTTGCTATTCCATGCTCTTGGTGCTTGTTTTAATCTATAGAGGGCCATTTCAATAGTTACATCTTTTTCTCCATTACTTTGATTTCATAGCCTTGAGGTTGTTGCACATAAACCTCTTCTGCAAGATCTCCATTGAGAAATGTAGATTTTACATTTAATTGGAAAACATTTAACTTCAATTATACTCCAAGTGCTAGAATAGTGCAGATTGTCTTCATTCTTAGTACCGGCACAAATGTTTCATTGAAATCAATTATGAGTTGTCGAGAATAACCCTTTGCAACCAATCTCACCTTGTTTTTCTGGATTGAACCATCTTCATTTAGCTTGATTTTGAACACCTATTTCAAACCAATCACCTCTTTTCCTTGGGAGTAAATCCACGAACTTCCAAGTTTTATTTTTCTTTTCTTAATTGTTTCAATCTCTTTATTCATGGTTTTTTTTATCAAACTTCTTGTTATAGCATCTTCAAAATTTCAAGGTTCATAGCCAAAGAAGGCAACATCATAATTTTCATAAATATTTCTCAAAGATTGTATCTTTCTCGAAAATGATTCAAAATCTGAACTTTTTTGACTTGAAGTGCTCACTTGCTGTGTATTTTTTGGACTTGCTATTACAATTGGTTTTTGTTGCTGTAACAGTTCTTGTGAAGTTGATGGTTGCAAAAATCCATTTGTTGGTGAACTTTATAAAGATTTTTCCTCTCAGATCCAAGTTGCCAACTCATAAAAAATCACATCTTTTGAAGCAATCAATTTGTTAGTCATTAGATTATAAAGGTCTATAACCTTTGACTTATCACTATACCTAGAGAAAATGAGTTTTTTCTCCTTTTTTGTCACATTTATCTCTATTTGGAGATGAAATATGAGAGTGTGCAATGCAATCAAGAATTTTAAATGATCAATAACTGCTTTTCTTTCATGCCATACTTCAAAAGGAGTTTTATTTGGTATCGCTTTGGTTGGAGAATGGTTGAGGATATAAATGGTTGTGTGAACAATTTCTACCCAAAATTTGTTGTGTTATCCCTTGCCTTTAAGCATGCTTCTATCCATTTCCACAATGGTTCAATTTTTACTTTTAGCTATTCCATTTTGTTGTGGGCTTCTTTATATTGTAAGCCGCCTTTGAATATTATTTTTCTTGCAATAATCCATTAATGGAGTGTGAAGAAATTTTCCTCCATGACTAGTTCTTAAAGTTTTGATTTCCCATCTTCTTTGTTTCTCCAAAAGAGATTTAAATTTGGAGAAAAACTGAAAATACCTTCAATTTTTCATGCAAAAAATACAACCACATCATTTTTGTAAAATCATCAACAAAGAAAATAAAATATCTTTTGTTACGAAGTGATGGAGTTCTTGAAGGACCACAAATATTGGCATGCACCAATGCAAGAGGGGTTTTGGCTCTCCAAAAGGTTTTAGGAAATGGTACCTTGTGCATATTCTTGTAGATGCACTCTTCACAAACTTTGTCTTTTCTTTCAATGGATGGAAGACCAACTACCATATTTTTTCTTTTTAGTAACTACGGCCCCTTGTTATCCTAGTGTTCATATTTCAACTGCCACAAGTGAAATTTATCAATGACTTAACTATTAAAGACCAATTTCTTTTTGAAAGGCATGACAAAAGGTAAAACTTTGTTTGAAAATCATTTCAATTGTAGCAACTAAGGTATTAGTTTTCTTGTAAACAAATCTGCACTTTTTATCATCAAGTGACAATGAATATACTTTTTGCAAGAGTTGTCCAACACTCAATAAGTTTTGAGCAAGATTGGGAACATAAAAAACCTCACTTATGAATTTCGTGTTACCTCCCTTTGTGTGGACTGCTATTACACTTTTTCCTTTTGCATCTCCAAGTTTTTTGTCAAAAGTAGGGGTGGAAATTTGTAGCCTAACCTAACAACCCAACACGAAACGAACATGAAATTAGTGGATTTATGTTGGAGCTTATTGGGTTGGATTAAAATTAGGATGACCCAAAAAACAACCTAAAAATTTTAGGTGGGTTTAGGTTGGGTCATGGGTTGACCCAACCAACCCAAAATCCACTAATATTAATTGTGTGGCTCTTGTCAAGCATCCCTTGACATTTTTAGGTTTCTCGACTACCTCTTTAAATAAGAAAATGACTATCTCACTTTCATCTCATTATGGTATTTTTCTATATAATATCAATTTGGGTCATTGGGGCATTGAAAGTAAAAGGAATGGAACATACCAAATTATACCCTATCTCAACTAGATCAAGAAAACTATTCATGTTGCAATCACCTTACATGGTTTCATTAAGCAGATGATCACCTTCATAGGCTTGCAAGCTCTCATCTGTCAAATCCTTCCCTATGTAGTCATCATCTAAATATCTCTCAGCTTTTTAGTTGATCAACTAGCTCCTTTAGGCTTTCAATTTTTTTGATGGATTAACCTTAATCTTGGCTTTTTATATTGTTGCAACTCCAATGATTAGTTGTTTTACCAAGACCGAAACAATTTGCTGGTCTTATCAAGGTGGTTTAATGACGATGGGCTTCTTTTTAAGTACATAAGTTCTTTTTGCTGCCTGAGATGAGATGTCAAAGGTATTAAATCTAAGTCACCTTGTTTGGATGTATAAAGAAACTTAGGATGTCTAGCAAGTATCTATCGGCCTTCAAGTACTTGAGCCTGTAGCTTCACATAATTTTAGTTAACATTTTATCCTTTGGCCAACTTCCTCTACATGATGGCGACAACTTCATATCTTACCTTTTAGGCCATCTCCTATCTCATTTTTAAGGAGAATTAAATTTCTATTTAGCTAGATGACACTCTAACTTGGAATTATTGTATGATTATCTTTGCACCTTAGGTGTTTATATGGGATAAAATAAATAGAGCCGATTAGTATAGATAAAATAAAAATCCTATCATTACATTAGCCCACAACACACAAGGGTTATATATACTTAGGGTGGAGCCTCTTGCACCTTAGGTGATAGTTCCTCTTTGCTTTTCCCGTTATTTTCTTCTAAATTTACCATTTGATCATGTTAACCTCCTTTTGTTCCTACAAGAATGGTTTCTTATTGATCCCCATTAGTACTTTGTTCTTTGTCCATTCAGGTAGGAACCTAAGGCTTCTATATCGAGATAATTTTGGATCACACACTTAAAAATAAGACAATAATTAATTGAATAAGCCCATATGTTATATGTTATGAAACTTGTAGTATTGCTTTCTTGAAGATTTTTGGCAAATGGCAGCCAGTAGCCTTGGATAATTTTGCTTTACCATTAGCCATGAGTTGGTCAAATAAAGCTTTAGTTTTAGGCACATTTAGTGAATATCTTCTCTTAAAATCATATTAAAATTCAGGTTGCTGGATCATATTAGGAGAAACTTTATTATGAAGTTATATCATTTTAGGCCTAACAAAAGCTTGAGAAATAGTGTTCTTTTTGTGAACTATGTTAGCAAGCCCTATCTTGTTCTCATGCAACTCTGTCAACATGTCACTCTGATTAGCATGTATATTAATTGTTCTAACTTGATAATATAAACCCTTGCTAGTCCCCATCCTATTGTTTTCTCACTCAAAAGTTTTTCATATTTTATTATTGTGTTTCTTAAATCAAAGATAGAATCTAACTTTTCACCAAATATTTTCTTTTTCAATTCAAAGTGCATCAAGCCATAACTAGGTCAATGTAACTATCCTTTGGCAATATGATTGGGCAAAAGTGTCTAGTTTTGACAAACCTTCCCATGTACTCTTGTACCTGTTCTCTTGAAAGTTGCTTTATGTTTGTCAATTCTGAGATTGAAACTTCCACGGGAACATGGTAAAAGTGGCTATGGAAAACGATTTGTTATAGTCTACCAATCTAAAATTAAGTATAGCATTAGTTTGATAAATGGAAGAAAAGGTACTCTTTAGTGAGTTTGGAAAAAGGTGTAGCTTTAAATTTCCATCCATACCTACTTCCCGATGTTGTGTGGTGAACTTAGCAATTTGTTTTGTAGTGGTTTGTAATCTAATCAACCCCAAAAAATAATGTGAAAATTGGTATTTGATATAACCTAGTTGAAAAGGATAAAATTAACATGGGTGGCAAAGTGGATTGCCTATGCTAAGTCAAAGCTTGGAGTATCTCCTCAATCTCTTGCCTAAAACAACTTGAGATTTGCCACTATTGGCATTGGTTTAGGACAACCCCGCCTCGATGTTAGTCACTCCAGCCAGTTTGAGTGCAACTTCTTGTCCAAATCTAAGCATTCGCCTTCTACAAAGATACTATTTGATTCGTAAACTACTTGATCACCCTGATCAGTGATCAAAAAAAGGCATTTAGCATATTTTCTCCTGTGAGGTGGCTAGTACTTACCGAGATCCTACCTAGACTAAATGTTACTTGTGTTAAGCCCTTTCATATAAGGCGCAAGATCTTTGGTTATGTTGCCTCTATCTTTCTTTCACGAAACCATAATATCTCTAACATTGACCAACGTTCTTTATTAGAAGGGGACAAATCTTGTGAGTTCTTCTTGAGCTAAGCAGGTATCAACTCAAGTGTCTAATTGATGAAACAATGGTTTCTTCTTCTTCTTCTTCTTTTTTCCCACATCTCTTTTTGTATTTCTTTCTAGTAATCTCAGTTGGAACTCATGGATTGCACTATCTCAACTTCATCAAACTCATTGTCAATCGCCATGTTGGCCTACTATTCTAGAGGCTTATCATTTAGTTTGAGGTATGATTGGTTGAAAGTGCTATTCTGTTCCTATCATAGACATGATTTCTCTTTTTATGTTTTGAATTTTATGATTTTTGGTGATTTTTGAATGGCAAAAATAGAGAAAAGAAGAAGGAAGAAAAAAGAATGTAGGAGATATAAACTCTAAAGAAACTTAAAAATGAAAAAAAAAAAAAAAAAAAAAAAAAAGACACATTATCCCACCAGGTGTACACCAAAATTGTTTGCTCAAAAATTAAAAATCAAAATGTGGAGGATCTTAAGGCATGCTAGTATATGTGTCTGCATACACAACAATAAATGAAAACACAAATTCACAAATTAAGTGCCCTTAAACCTAAAACTTGTTTAGGCAGTTGAGCCAAGTGCAAGAAACTAACACCTTTGAGGTTCTTTGTCTAGTTGACCATAGGACTTTCGAAATAAATGAAATTCAACATTAGTGCTTCCATTCTTTAAGTTTTGACTTGAACATATACAAAAAAAATTGAGTGAGTTTTCTAAGAAATACTTAATTAGATACAAAAATAAATAAATTAGGATGCGATAAATGTAAATCAAAATTTACAAAGTGCCAGAGAATTTAGTATTAAAACTTGTTGTACTTGATAAAAGAGTAATTATTTATATGAGTGGGTGTGTTGTTATGTGTATGTTTTATAATTATATTGAATTAATAGTACAATGATGATACAACAAATTGAGTCATAATAGATCTCTACTGTTTGAAATAATGCTTTCCTAATGGGACACTTTAACATCTTCAAGAATCTCCATAAGTGACATCTTAGAAACACTGGTATAGCATAAACATTTGGCTTATTTGTCTGGCGTCTCCATTAATGGGCTTTCGCAGAGAACCAGTCCTTCAAACATTCATGCACAAATTCTTTAAGACTCGCAGTACTTTGGACCTTCATCATTCGTGCTTTTGATGGGCTTTCCAGGCAGTTAGGTTTCCAGCGACGCCTATAAAGGTTCCAATAAATATTGGATTGTTGGGCCTCTTTCTATTGGGCACATGTGTTACAAAATACATCATATCGACTCTTTTCTTTGTGTAAAATCACGACCCTTTTCATAAGAACATAGCTCGCTGAGAGCAAGTGCATTTGCCCTAAAGTTTGATTTGCAACTTGAATGTCCATTCACAATCAAAGTTGAGCTAGCAGGTATTGATTCGATGATTCCTAATGAAAGGATCTTTTAACTTAATTTTGGAAGCAAAACACTACTCAAAAGATATGGGAATGATTCTTCTTGGTCTCAAGAACGAAAAAAAAATAAGAATACAAAAATCTAACTTAAACTTGGAGTCAAAACACTGCTCGAAAGTACATGGAAAATGATTCTTGTTTTTTGTTCTCAAGAAGAAAGAAAACAAGAACATAAAAATCACAATGGACAAGGAGATGGAGTGCACAATTTTCTTGTTGATCTTGGACAAAAATTAGGATGAAAATTCACTTGAATGTTCAATTACACTAATCTCTCTTCAAAGTGAAAACAATTCCACTTCTATAAAATAGTGTCCTATGTTCTACAGAACTTTAATGATTAGCGTCATACAAGAATCTAAGCTTTGTTTGGTTATGCATTTTCTGAAAAATATTTTGCGAAAATGTATTTTGGGAGTTAAATTTAAGGAATGTACCAACTGTTTGGTCTTGTTCTAAGAAAATATAGAGAATGAAATGGTTTGTTTCAAATTGTTTTGCAGGAGATAAATTTTACTATATATATCAAATTAGTTAATTTTTTGTGGGATTTGTATAATGAAATTGCATTTTTAAATTTTATATATATATGGATGATTGATGTATGTATATATATTTGTAATGATTAATATATATTTTGAGAAAATAATATGTAAATAATTTAGTTTTAAATATGTTTTAAAATATTTTATAATTAAAAAATTTATGACATAATAATTTGACAAAATAAATAAAAGCAAAGTAAATTGAAATAATAATATTTAATTATAAAACCATATTTAATGATAATTAAACAAAACATTTGTTAAACATATCATTATGCACTATTAATTAAATAAATTTTTAAAAATTTCTATAATTAATAATATTAACAATAATTAATTAAATAATATTTGAAATAATATAGAAAATATTTTAATTGGCACATAATCATTAATATATTTACTAATTTAAATAATATTTTAATTATATTTTAATTAATAACATATCTAGTGGTAAATATGAGTTAACAAAATTATTAATCATATTTTTATTAATATATTTACTATTTAAAAAATAATTTAATATAAATTGGTAATAATTAATATAAATACTAATATGGGATAATTCAATAGACCTAGCCCAACAAGCTATCGACCTCAGAAAAGACCCTTAGGCCCACTTAGCATACACAGCCTAGTGTCGCTTCTGAACCCAACTGGACCGGATCACTCGACCACAACCGCCTAGTTAAGTGGATTGTTCTTGTTCATACCCAACAGGAGGCCTCAAGCCATTTTGTCCATTCAACTATCCCTCTAGTCGATCACCTTATCTGTTCGATAATTATCAACCAAAGTACTCACTCCGATGCTGATTCATATCCTTACCACATTTAATGCTCTGACAAGCAGTGTGCCTCGCATTAATAGCGCGTGCCACCTAATACAGTCTTTGCCACCAACTCTGGCAGAGAAGTGCACCTCCAGAGTACTTTCACCTTGGGAAGCAAGAGATTATGCCACCTGAAATAGTACTAGAATGGAAAATGACCAATAACCCTCAGGTAAGGACAAGAGCCCAATACACTTAACAGGGGCATCTTAGACATATCATTCACCATGAAAAGGCTATAAATATCTCACTACTAGCCATCCTCCAGGTAATGCCATATATACTATATACTCTTACTCTTCTGTTCAATTATCTTATTTCGATTGGAACTAATTTGAGCGTCGGAGTGCCTTTATTGGAGGCACCTTGGCTAATTTAACATTTGTTATTCATTGCAAATCTCAGACCTCGAAGAATATCACTGTTAGATCATTCAACATCCCTAGTCGGATCAGCCCAAACACTACTCTTTTCACTAAATACAACTTTCAACCTCATCAAATACAATTAAATAAAAAATTAAATATAAATATGTAACAATTAGTATAAAAATTATTAAATAAACTTAAATTTATAAATAAAAAATTAATAAAATAATATTATATAATAACTATTAAATAAAATAACTACAATATATTTAACATATTTACTTGGTAATTAGTAAATAATACATTGAATTATAAACTAATTATTAGTAAATAATATATTTTATTCAAAAATGGAAAACTAAATAGAATCATATTTTTAAATTACAATTAATTTTTTAAATATTTGTGGATTTTAATGTTAATTTTTTAATTAATATTTTATTGAATGTTTTAGATTATTTAAAAAATTATTAGAGTATATTTAACTTTTTGGTTAAATTTATAACTAAATGCAAAAAAAAATCAAATAATTTTTTAATTAGTAAAATTTTAACATTTTCATATATAAATATATATTTATTATTATTTTATTTTATTACTATATAATATAAGCGGCGATGCACGTGTATGCACATGACTTTCTTCTAACCGTAGGTCAATTGTTTTTTTATATTTTCCTGCCTTTTAGCCTACAAAATGACATCGTTTCATATTGCTATGCTTTACTGAATTGTGTGTTCTGTTGCCAAAGTTGTTCTTCATTTTGTCCCTTTGCAGAATGATTGGAAGAAAGTTAAGGATATTTTATTTGCTCTCTCTCTCTCTCTCTCTCTCTCTCTCTCTCTCTCTCTCTCTTCCTTGCTGGTTTTCTTCTGTGTGTATTAGGGAGTGAAAGTCAAAAGGTCTTCCCAGACCTCTATCTTAATTCTTTCACACATAGAGAATGTCGTAGTTTTTGTTCATCTATATTATTTAATCTCTCCAAAGGTTTTGCATCATCGGTGAAGTCATTTTGCAATTCTAGCTAAATGGCTAGCAAAATTATGATCTCCGATGATGAAAGTGTAATCTTCACTCAAATATTTCCACCATTTTTGGCAAAAATTTAAAAAAACTACTTAAAATCTGGAAGTTCATTAGGTCTTTTCTTGGGAATCTTTTGTTTCACAATTGAGATTGGACCCAAAGAAGAAGAAGAAGAAGAAGAAGAAGAAGAGAGAGAGAGAGAGAGAGAGAGAGATGAGGAGCCCTATGGAGACCAAGTCAGTGGTAGGGATGATGATGAAGGTTAAGATGAAGAAGAAGGTGGTGCGACAAGTTTCTTCCCCCATTTTTTAGAAATGTTTACATAACACTGAGCTTCTTTTATTGCATATTATTTTGGAATTTTGAGAAATGGTCAAAAGAAATTAGTTTTTTTTAGTATTTTTTTTTGTTTGCTTTTCTTGGTGAAAAGAAGAAGCTTTACCTTTTGTCAGTGACAAAAGCATGTACTCACACACTTATAGTGCGTAGAAATCGACCATGAAAAAAGAAGAGAACAATGGAGCTCTCTAGAAAAGATAGAGGATGGAAATTCAAAGCCACCATCAGGTTTCTACATACTTCATTGCAAAAAGAGTATATCACATTGATTCTTTTTTTCATTGTCATCTGATATTGGCAAATTTGTGGTAGCAAGAAATGTAATTAGAGGGGCTAATAACATTCCACCCCTCCTCCCATGAAATATGAAATATTCTAAAAAACTCCCTCATGATTTTAGAAATATCTCACTACCTCTCGCCTATTACAATTATTTGTGAAAAGACTAGAATCCCCAAGTGAAATAACCTCAAACTTTGTTCATTTGTTCCAAACATTCAAATCGAAATCAATCATTCCTACCTTCTAACATAAATCCAGATGGTATACATTTTCTTTTTCTATCAAATTGTTGAGTATCTAAAGCTTATTGATGAAAGCTAACAAATCTTGGATGTTGTTTATGTTCATGTGTATTGTTATTTTCTTATGATTTATTATGTTTTGTTCCTAATTTGAGGTTTGTACCTTCAATTTGTTTTGTGTTCAACTGTTCATTGATTTTTTTTCTTTTTTTTTCCTATTAAAAATGTGAGGAAATTTGCTTTCTCTCTCACCATCTTTGATCTAAATAGAGAGAACATAGTGTAAATTATGTGAAAGATTCGTGCTTTTCAAAAGAAATAATGCTTATTCTTTGTTCATAAATTATTTTGGCTTTTCCATTGAACAATTTTCTTGCAAGATTTGGGCTTTTAGTTCTGTGCTTAAAATTCCTCTCAACATTGATTTAAAGTTAATTTTGTTTCTCTCTAATTTCTTTAAAAGTTTTAATATGAGATTAGAGTTCTTTTATGAGGAAGAGCATAGATGTTTATATTGAGTTGAAGTCTTTGGTTCCAGCTTAAAATTGTACTTTTGTGTATAGGAAGTTCAGTGATTATCAATTATCATTGTTTTATATGTTAAAGCAAATGGCCGGGGATAAAAAAGATGCAATCGTTTTCCTATTTCAGTCTATTGATACAAGTGAAGTTTCAAAATGACTAAATAGTCTTGTTTTTTTTCCAAGTGATGCAAGTTGCAAAAGGATAAACAAAAACATAATAACAAATTATGGCATTGAAAAGGAAATTACTAATCTTTCAAAATCTATTGTATCAAAAAACGAATGTTTTAACCTTTTAGGACCTTTACACTTGACAATAGTTGATTGGTGAGCCCTACACTCTATGATGATTTCTAATGTTTGCAAACTCCATGCGGATCGAATACATGTCTTCCCACTATTACCTATTGTAATACTCAATAAGTTGTTAGTGGTTATGGATAGTGCAGGAGCTGTTCTGGAATTATTTGCAGGCCATCAATCTACTGCAAAATTACTCCTTTTCTTAAATAAGGAGAGAGTGTTTTCTCAAAGCTTAAAAGAGCTTACGTTTTTGTTCATATCAGTTGTAGTACAGTTGGAGCAATGTAACTCAATTCTTTGACATTCTTGTAAACGATGATGGACACACACTTAAATCAGCCATTGTGTTATGTTAAAGTAGCTTATTTTAATTTGGATGAAGCACTACGACTTCTAGAAGCATTTTGAGCTTGTAAAGAATTAAGCTTTTAAAGGTCGATGATCGGAATAGTTTGGCATATTTTGTTTTATGTGGGAAATTTCAATATTCTATTTTGGAGATTGAGTGTTGGTGTTTTGGTTGTAACTAATTAAAGATGTTACCAATTGATGCCACTTTTTGATTTGCAATCTAATGAAAAACTAAGGGATTCTTACTTATGTTACTTTTATGTTTCGTTTGGTTCAAATTTTATTATTTGATCTTCGTTTTACTAATATGAAGTCACTCGAAAATTTGTAAAATACTTGAATGCAAGGAAGTGCTAATGTTGTAGACTTGATGTTAATTGATAGATTTAAATGTTTATGAGATTTTTCATGTGATTTGAGTGCCATCCGTCCATTATTGTTGGAATTTTATACGATTGCCAAAACAAGACATAAACCTAGTAGAGTCACCTTATTGAATGTTAGAATCCCTAGTAGCAATCACATTCTTCTTAGGGATAAAGAGCGCAAGTTACATGTTTAAATATCACTTATCCTTTGGTGCAAAGATTTTCATGTCAGACTTAATTCAACGATGAACTTTTCAAACTTCAAGTATACAAAAGATACAGAGAAGCACTTGCTTGCTCTAAAAAGTGGTTTGATGAAGAATCAAGTATGTAGAACTCCTATTGGTTTGAATTATTGAAATTCAAATGTTTCGTTCTTGTGGTAAATGCATGTTCTTTCCCTAGATTACAAGGTTTTGTTTAGTCAGGTTATGGCTTGCTTGGGAAGATTTGAAAAATTATTAACTGCAAATGGTAGGAAAAGATTTGAAGTTTATGTCTGTACCATGGTTAAAAGAGACTATGCACCAAAAATGTGGAGGCTACTTGATCCTGAAGCAGACTTAATTAAGCAACTACTGGACCATGTTGTATGCATCACATCATGCAAGCTCCATTTTCTTGTAGGTAGGAATTCTTTTTTTTTTTTTTTGGTCTATTATATGTGTTTTAAGGTTTTGTAAGTTATTTTAATTAGATTATTAGAGCATGTTGGAGTTGCAAATTATTTGTGATTGGCTAGATCATTTGTAGAAACAATATTCAAATACAAATCCGATTTCTATATACTCCCCATTTCGTTTTGAATTTTTCTTTTTCCTTCTTTTGGGCACTAAGTATGGAAAAAATCTTAATACTAAGTGTTTTACATTTCGTGTTAGTAGGGTATGGAAAAATGTAATGAGCATATATTTATAGATTTTCTTTTTAATCTCATGCAAAGTAAACAGTGAGCTGCTGCTTCTAACTTTTGAAATGGTATATAAATTGTACATTATTTTGACATAAGTTCATAAGATTCTCGCATTAGCCTACGAAGCAACATCATCCAAACTACATAAGTTTCATTACCAACATCCCATTTATTCCCTATATTCGGGGACTATTTAGATATTTGTATGGTGGTGTGAAAATCATTTGTAACATACTATCAATTTTTGTTTGCTATTTCCAATGCTCTCATGCTAGTTTTTGGTTGAACATTTCGAACTAAAGTTTTTAACTTGATTGGGTATCTCTTTGTTTGTGTTATGTGTTTTGTGTTTGAAAGCACATACATACATGGAGATATAGAAAAGGAGTAAAGGTAAAATCTTTTTCCTTTATGTTGTTTGGTATATTTTCTCGTATGTTGATATTCAATTTTGTGTTATGTCCATTTTATGTCATCATTTTTCTCTTTAGTTCTTGCTTTCTATGATATTTAGTTTAGACACACATTTACGGTAGTTAAAGAGGTTATGTTTTACCTTTTCTTTTTTCTTTTTTTTTCCAAAACTTGGTATATATTTTTTTTACTACATATGATTGCTTCAATATTTAGGTGTTTGTACAAGAAGCATAAGAGCTCAAAGATGGATGAGGTGGTAGCAATAAATGTTGAATGCTGAAAATTGTTGCTTGATCTTTTAATGTTGTAATGACATGAAGTTAAGAATTGAGTGATTCTTTGCTTGCTGGCATCAAGTTATCTATAGTATATAATTACTTATTAGTGAAAACGTATTTCTGCCATCTTGCTTCTATCTTATTAATTCTAAAATTACAAGCTTCCTAGTATAGTAGTCAAGTTAAAAGTATCAAAAGACCTTTTTTCTTGATTTATAATTAAGTTGGCTGATCTAGGTATGTAATAAGCTCAACCTAGCTAAATCAAATGAGCAAAACTAAGACATCATATAATTTAAGAGTGCTCCTTGATTGAGATAACTCACTCTACACAATCAAAATTCAAATTGCTATTTCCTATTCATTATTCATTTTGAATAAGCAAAGAATGAATCAAGTAAAATTTAGGAATATCTCACTCTGTAGTTATCTCTCGTCAGAGTCCCATGCTTTTAATTTTTGTAACTCCACCTAACCCTTCCCCCATCCCACACCACATCACTCACTACTCCTAGTTAGTGAAGTAGTTCATTCACATCACTTGTGCAAAGCAAAAGTGAGCCCTAACTACAACAGGGTGCTTAATGTGGTTAATAATGGTATGAACACAGTAGAAAAGGATATATATTGAGACTTTATATTGATTTGAAGTTATTATTTGAGGAATTCGCTCCAACTTTTATGTGGTTGTTCTATTTCTTATTAGTTTAAGATAGTCTTTCTACAACTTGTTGACATTGTGCACTACTATTTTGTCTACTTTTGGGTTAAATTCTATTTGCTTTAAATTATTTTCTTTCTTTAACCAACTTAACTAGCTGTCTGTTCTTAGTTGTCAATTTGCTGCATCCTAAGTTTATGTTTCATATGTTGAATTGTTGTCAAGACATGAATCGACTTAAATTCAGATCGTCTCATTTTTTAAGGTTTAATATTTAGATACATTGGGCACTAACACATGTAGTGTGCCGAATTAATGAGAATGCCTATCAGTTATTACAAATTAGGTGTTGATGCTAAACTTTTTGTTTTATGTATTCTTTTGAAGAAGTTCTCATTTTCCTTTCACTCTCTTAAGGTAAAAATTATTTGAAATGCTTAATGAGTGAAGGGAGATGAGCATGCTTGCCATCTAATCTTAGTTAGTACAAATTGAATTTTCTTTGGCTTTCTCAAAATTTGATTTTGCCCTTTCATTGTGTTTGGATATTTGTATTTTTGGACTTTTGTAGCCAAGTTCATAAGCCATATTCAACACTCCTACCCCCATGTAACATGACTGTGAAAAGGACATGGCAAGTAAGAAAGGGTCTCTTCTTAAGTTTAAGATAAACTAAGCTCTTACCTCAACCACAACAGCCTGTAAACTCATATTTGAAATGGTTTCTTAACTTTTCTTTTTGAGTTAGCATAATAGAGTTACATAATATTGTTATTGGCATACTTTCTTTAACTTACACATTTGAAACTTCTGTTCTAGTGATAGATGAAGTGACTTTGCCTAATATGCTTTATCCACACAGGCTACGAAGCAAAGAATTTATCCATTCCTTTTCTCCAACTTTAGCTTTGTGATCTAAATTTCTTTGAAGTGCATTTCTTTACTAGATTTTGAACTTGGTTGTTAAGGTTCTATTTGAAATATTTATAACTATTGATATGTTCTCTTTGTTTTTTTCAGCCATTATTGCTGCAATAGCAAGCAATCATAGAGCACTTGAGCTAATATTTATAATAAGATCCCATTAGGTGATGAATCACAATATAAGGAACTTGAAGAGCAAAAACAATAGGTCTAGGCTTTTTAATGATGCAAAGAATTTTGTAGAATGTGCTTTCACATATTTAATAACTTACAAGTAACACATTCAACTGTAAAATCATAGTTACAACTTCATACATAGACTATTCATTTAACATTTGTCAGTTCTTTTGATCAAATGCACTTATGTTTATAGAACAAGAGCTATGACTTACTTTTGATTTGCAACTTTCACATGGTTACCTCTTTTGCCTCTTTCCCCTTTCTTTCTCTTACTTGGAGGGGCACATTGGACGAATTCATTTTAATGGCATCCCAACTCATCATACTCTCTATTTATTGAACTGCTTATTGTGTCCACTATAAAAGGTTTCAGTTCTTATGTTGAGCTTATAAATGACTTCAAATGGGATTCTTGTGTACTCTTTCTCCTTGATGGCTATTTGTGGAGTTTGTGGTTAAAAAGTACTGGGGGTTTGTTGATTTACTTGATGAATTGATGCAGGGAGCTACTCGAAATGAGTTAAAATGTCGAGACATAAAACCTGCTTGGATTCTAAATTTTGCATGGTTGAAATGAGTTGATGGCATGGGAGGTGTTTCAGGTGTATAGAATTTGTCAAACCAGAATAGTTTGTGCTAGATTAAGGAAGTGTTCAATCATGACGTAATGCACAGTTGACAATCTACTAAAATTTGATTAAAATTAACTTTTTGGCGTCAACTAAAATTTGATTAAAATTGACTTTTTGCCAAACTTTTGTGTAAGTTAACTTTTCTTTTTATTTCAAAATACTAGTGAAATAGTTTTGTAAATTCTTTATATTTGAAGAACAATATGCAGGTTAGAAAATCATGTTTAAATAAGCTCCTTATTTATGTTATTGTACTTAATTATCAACATTTCTTTTTTATATTTTCTATAGGGTTGTTTTATATAAATAAGTTATGTCGGAAAATCATCAAATTAAATAAAAATTTTATTTACTTATCTTTTTTAATTATTTAAAAAAAATTTCAGAAAAAATCCTTTCAAAATAATGTTTTTTAATATCTAAATTTAAGAATAAACTATGATCAAATACAAAATAATTTTTTTTAACAAAAAATAAATTATCAAAAAATATTATATATAATATAAATATGTATTTAATTAGATACCGCGCAAACACGTGGTGCCCTTCACTAGTGTGTGTGTGTATATATATATATAAATGAAGTGAATTGAAAGGGAGAAATGAATGATAGATGTGAAAAGTAAAATGAGAAAAGAAAGGGCATGTTTGTTTCTTTTTTGACTTTTTGAAGGTATTTTGAATAGAAAAAATATGTTTTGAAAGTATAATTCAAAGAATGAAATTAATTGTTTAATATTGTTTTGAAAGTTGAAAAATGTTTTAAGAAAACATAACCAAACAACCCCCTAGTTACCTTATTTCTTCTCCGTGTCATAATAATTATATGTTCCTAGTGGGTCGATCACAAACCCATGTCCATCGGACTTAGGGCCTACTAGTTAGGCCCAACAAAATTGTTCATCAAATTAATTAATTAAAAGCCTTTGTCAATTGTTGATCCAGTCAATAAATTGATTAAACTTTTAATTATCAAATGAATTTGTCCAAATAAGTGTATGACCCCTTATCTTTATCAATAAGCAGTAATAAACTCATAAATGACTAAAAGACCAAGATAATGTTCAGATATGAATTGTAAGTTTTGGATTATATGTTTTATAAGAATGAGTTTTGGGAGTTGGAGAATGTAAAATTTGTGTTGGAAAATAAGATGTATATTTGTTTATGTTTTGGAAATAATTAGAAAATTATTTTGAAAAATTTTTGTATGTTTGTTATATTTTGGGAAGAGATAATTTCTACTGTAACAGTCAAATTAATACTTTTTTGTTAGGATTTTTAAGTGAAAATGGAATTAAATAATATTTTTTATTGTAAAAATAATAGTAAAATATATAATATATATGTGATTATTGGATATGATTTTTTAATTGTAAATATAATAATAAAATATTATGGTATGTATATGTATGTATATGGGATTTTTGGTAATGAAGCAATTGATATGAAGGGATATTTTGGTAATTAGAATGTGTTGTTTTAGCAAAAAAGTGATACATATATTCAGTTATATTTTGACAAAATATAATTAAACATAGACTAAAGATTTCTTTTATTACTTAATTCATTTAATTAATCCTCTAAGTCTTAGCCCCTTGATTCTAAAAACCCACGTCATTGTTAGAGTCTAATATCATGAAGACCCAAATAAAGGTGAAGTAGCCAACCTTTCGGACGACTATGAACACCATGCAAGTGAGCTTCATTTGCATACTATCTCCGGGTGGGTGAGAGGTGTAAACGGATTGAATATATTATTTTTATATTTATATTCAATTAATTTTATAAATATTTAGATATGAATATAGATTTGATAAATATTTAAGTATGATATTCGAATTCGTATTCATTGAATATCAGTCGAATTCGAATATATTTATATTCAATTATAACTATTTAGATGCATTCAGATTTGGTCAAACTTACCTACATTCAAATTATTTTTTTGATATTTATATTCAATAATAATTGTTTAGATATTCATTTACGAATATTCAAATATGTGAATCTATTAACTAATAATAAATATATATTTTTTATTAATAGAAGGAACCAAACAATTTTATTAAAAAAAGAAAGAAAGAAAGCAATCACACAAATAACATAATTTTTATTTAATAATTAACTTTATAATTGATTATTAGCACTAATTAATATTAATAACAATATTTAAATATATTAGTTATAAAGTCAACCATCAACAATTATGTTGATTAACTTCATTCTTCAATTTTTTTCTATATTACAATAATTTATTCTTTTTTCTTCTCAATTCTTAATTATAATTTATATACACACATATATGGATTATGAAATTTTTATTGAAAAATATAAATAATATATTATTTAATAAGTATATATATTTGGAGCGGATATTAAACGGATCAAATACGCATTCACCATATTCGTATCTATTTATAATCAAATATAAATAATATCCGCTTTAAACTTATATGAATGAATACAAATACAAATAATAAATGAATTTTCGAATGTTCATTTATCGTCTAAATAGTTCTAGATAAGAATAATGCCTTGAAACCCAATTAACTGAATAATTATTACATAACAATTCTTAGTGACTTGACTCAATGATGAAATTAGAAAACCTATTATCTTAAATTTCATCTGACATTGGGGAACGATTCCAAACTAAGAAGAGTGGAGTACACAATAGACGGCTTATTCATCCAGATAGGGGGTGGATCCTCTATTACCAACCTATATATGATCAAATTGCACCAAAATCATGGAGAAAAGCAGTCATCTACAACACAAATTATGTACATGAATCGAGTTATCTATACATACATGTCAAAAGAATGTATAGATGTATGCACACACATGTTACCATATATGTATCCTCATATATACATATATATATATATATGTATGTGCATATGCATACATCTTTATATGTGTGTGTGTGTATTTAAATGTCCTTTCACTCTATTGAAAAATTTGAAAAATGTGGACGCGTCAAACTACTTAATCTCTTCCCATTTAATATTTTTTAAAAGGGAGATTAAAGCATTAAGCTCATTAATGCCTTTTTTTTTCTCTAAAATAAATTAAGAAAAAATATTTTCAGAAAAATATTTTAGATAAATCTTCCAACTTGAATTTTTCCAAAATTTTATCATAAAAATCATTTTTATGAAAACAAAAAAAGAAAGAAAGAAAGAAAACATTGCATCCAATCCCAGGTTAATACTAGATGATTCCAGAGTTTTACTTCTGTCCTTCTCAACTAGGAAAATTTGGGAGGAACAAAAAAAAAAATAGTGTTCAACCAAATAGAGGATAGCTGGTTGAAATATATGAAAAGTTGGAGGGTATTTGGTTTTTGGTAGCACGATGAATGAGCAACTCGCGCACAACACGCAACTTCTACGTGCATAATTCTTACACTGCTTTTTCACTGCTTCCATCCATCATTTCCTTTTCCTAGTCAATGAACTTTATTGTCACCCTTCTTTTCTTCTTTCATCAGTTTCTTGTACTTGCTTGAGAAATTTGAAGCCAACCCGCATTTAATCTTGTGTGCTTACTCACTCAATAGTACTACTTCACAATATTTTTATGCAACTCTTGTATGCTTCTCGGTAATGATTATTAACCTAATTTACAAAATAATTTGTTTCAGGTAAAAATTGTATTTTTTTGTTTTATGTTCAACATTTTATCATATGTATGGGCCCGGATAACTTTATTAGAATTTTTCGCCCAATATTGGAAGGGACATCAGTATCAAAAATCCAACTTCAAAGGATATGGTTGCCTAATTTGGAAGTTGAAAAAAAATGTTAATACCCATAACCATTCATGTAAGTTAATTAATTTTGACAGCAAGCCTAGTGTTTATATAATCATATACTAACGTGAGTTGATTTTGACCCAATTTGATTTCTATTAGTTGTGTTGGCACATGAATAGTCGTTCTTAATTTTTCAAAGAATTGTAAACACAATAATTAATGAATTTAGTTTATATTATAGAAATTTATCCAAATATTATACGTTGGTTGAATTATGGTGGGCATAGTATAGTTTAAGTATTTAAGAAAGGAAAATTTTTATTTGCCACTCACTAATCATGTGTAAGTGCGGTAGCCATAATCAAATAATAGACTATTCTTTCTAAATTGTAGTCCCATCATTGTATAAATATAATGTATTTATTATGTGATTCATTTAAATATTATATATTGATGTGAACATAGGTTTCGGGTTCTTTTGATTAGCACAATAATAATAACAAATCTCCAAGGAAAATGAGAGAGAGAGAGAGAGAGAGATTATGAGAGGGGAAAAAATGAGAAAATGTAATGAGGAGAGAGGAAAGATTGA
>JACGDI010005671.1:1965272-1985341 GCA_014898725.1 Jacaranda copaia
TATATATATATATTTGAAAATAGTAAATTATACTAGTTAAAAAATTCTAAAACTTATAATTACAAATTTAATTAAACTAATTAACAAAAAAATTAATTAGTTTTAATAAATAATTTATTTACCAAATAATGTATTAAATTAATTATTAATTAAATAATGTATTAATTGTATTTAGTATTTAATGTATTAATTAAATATTACATTTATTCATTTAATAAATAATTTAAGATGTTTTAGTTCAATATAATAAATAAATTAATCTTTTTCATTAAATATTAATCTTCGTATTTTATTTAAAATTTATAATAAAAATTAATTGTAGTGTGATATTTATTTAATAATCTATTAAGTTTAATAAATTAATATTAATCTAATTAAAGTAATTGTCTAGAACATTAATTAAATTTAAGTAAAAATTATTTTGATTATACTAGGTAATTTATTTATTAAATAATTAGTTAAAGTAATTAAATAACTTGTTATTTGTGTATTAATTATGTTTCATATTTTAGATATAAATTAAAAATTATGTTTATTTGTTTAATAAATAATTTAAAATGATTTAATTTCTTATAATACGAAATTATTCATTTTTTTAATTTGAGGAATCGTTGTTAAGTCTTATATATATATATATATATTATTTTATTTAAATAAATAACTAAGTTTTGTTAATACATAACTTGTAAGTAATACATAGTTAAATAATTTTATTTTAATTAACAAATGGTAATCAATTTATAACTAATGTACAATAATTAATTTTTATATAAGTTGATATTAATAATTATGATACAATTATGATATTAGTAAATTTTTTATAATTAAAATATAACTACAATTCACAAATAATTAATACTTATCAATAAATATTTTCTTCCAAATAATGCATCATTTGTCAATGTTAAATTTATAGAAATATAAATATCAAAATAAATCATCATTTGAATTAATTATATATCATTTTATTACAACCATATATCAATAATTACATACATAAACATACACATCATCCAACTATAAATATATAGATATATTATTAAAAAATTATTTTCATACTACAAACCCAACAAAATTGTAACTAATTTTATATTAACAGTAAAGTTTATTTTCCTCCAAAATATAAAAAAATAAACAACTCATTTTCAAACCATTCTTCATATTTTCCAAAAATCAAAATAAATGCTTGGCACATTCTTCAAATTTTCTTCCAAAAATCCATTCTTCTAAAAAAAATTTTACAATTTGCCCAAAATATAGGAGAGCATGCCCTTAACTTTCAAACCTTATACATACAACTATAAAAACAATGTCATTGGGGAAATAACGACCTACGCCATCCCCAGCTCAAAAAAATAAGATAAAGATAAAGGAATGGTTGTAGATACAATTTGTTACATCGTTTGTTTAGGGTTGTCAACGGGTTGAATTTTAATCGGATGTATCATATTTGAATCTGAATCTAAATCCAAATTTGAATCTATACTCGAATCCGTCCCGAAATCTTATAAGATTTTTGTTAGTCATTACCATACCCAAATTCGATAAAAAAATCTAACCCGGTTTATTTTTTTTCTTTTTTCTTTCTTTTTCCTATTGAATTTTATAAAAATATTGTATTTATAAAGTAAATTTATATGATATTTGAATTTTTAACAACTTTTTATTATATGTTAGTCTAAAAGTCAAATATTTTGATACAAATTCCTATTTTACATTATATAAATACATATATGAACTATTATATGTTATTATATTTGACATTTTATCTATATCCATATTACTTTTTAGGTTAAAAACTCAATATTAATAGTATAATATAGACGTTAATATAGATATTAGATTAATATAATATATAAATTTTATTTTAAAATTTTTATTAATATTATATATAATAATATTAATTTGATAAAAAAATGTTAAAGTTCGGATGTGGATCGTTAATTGATCAAATTGTTTAATTCCATATCTAAGTCATTTATTTGGGATTACAAATATTTATATTCGGATCTTATCCATCTAACATTTTAATAGAATAAAAATTCTAAAATTCTAATTGAATTTGAATTAAAAAATAATCCTTTGATAGCCCTACATTTGTTCATGAAGATGCTTGTTGCTATATAAGTATAAAAAAAATTAACTAAGGACAAGATATCAAATAAAGGGCACATTCAACGGAAAAAAATTACATTGGATGATCTATTCCACTAAATGTTCTATCCTCTATTTCACTTTAAATATACACGTCAAGTATAATAAATATTTTTTATAAAAATAATTAATTAAGCATTGATATACTTGCCATGTATATATAAAGTGGAACAGAAGATAAAATATTTATTGAAATATAAAATCTAAATTGGTAAAACTAGCTATGATATTTAAAATGGATTACTACTTATATTAGATTTTCACATCTGTTAAATATATATATATATATATATATTCTGTTATTTTTATATGACCTTGGATAACTCTTACTTCTTGAGATAATTTATACGGTGAGTTAGATCCAAAATTTATTATTTGATATGGTATTAGAATCGTTCATTTTAGACCATTCGATTTATATTATTCCACATTTTTAAACGGACATGGAATATGTTAGATTTTCATATTGATTAAGTATGTATGGTAATTTTTTTTATGTGATTTTAAACAATTTTTATTTTTAAACTAACTTTGAGATGAGTTAAACTCATAACACAGTCTTTGATAGGTTAGGAAGGTTCAACCCCAAACCTCAAATGGCTTGTTAAATTCTTTTAACTTCAATCTCATCAGCTATCATCTAAACAGAATCTATTGGATTACAAAGAAAATGCCACAGCTCACCACGTGTATATATGTATGTGTGTGTATATATATATATTTGTTTTTCACAAGTCGTGAGCAGATTCTATCTACATGTGACATACATGATCTCCATAGCTATGGCCTGTGTGCATAACTCGCGTGCAGTACGGACGATTCTTGTTAATAACACACGCCTACTGCTGCTTCTGTCCACTCCACTGCAGCATAAATGCATCTACAAAGATTTGCAGTGAACACACACACACACCTATGTATGGCGTAAGAATTCACCTCGACTTGGCAGTCAAAAAATGGAAACCCATACAAGTAAACTCCTACTGGGCCCCACTTGGCTGGCCGGTTTCCTTTTTTCTGCCTTAAAAAGTGGGGGTTTCTGCAGTTTTAACCATCAGCTCTGATGTTGGGAATTGAAAATTTGCAGTCATAAAATGGGATATGGGATTTAAATTGCTATGCAAGAAATGGCGTAATGATGAGAACAAGTTGATGAGGGTAAATTTGTATACTGGGCGAGACAAGAAAATATGGGAATATGCATATCTCTGTGTCCGTCCGTCCCCTCCGTCTCTGTGGCAAACACGCAACGCACGCACCTCGATGGACCCCGGCCCTCGTCGTACTCCCCTTGGGGCAATTACTTTTCACCCCCTTGTTCCCTCTAATTTTGGCACACGCCATATGTTTGGGGGTGCCCTACATTTAATTTGTTTGGGGAAATTTTAATGCATATATACATACATATGCATCTCTCTCTCTCTCTCTCTCTCTCTCTCTCTCTCTCTCTCTCTCTCTCTCTCTCTCTCTCTCGCTCGCTCGCTCCCGGATCAGATGATATTTAATTAGTTGTTATCAAGTTGGAAAATATTATTCTACTAATATTGTTACCGGACTGTTCACGAATTTTTTAAAATTATTATACATATTGATGTAATTGCTGAAGTATAAATATAATTAAAAATAATAATATAAAGATAAAAATCTTATAAAAAACGGTCAAACAATGAGGAAAATTAAATATTAATCCAACAAATAGCCAAGTAAAATTAAATTTAAAGCTTTTAAATTTAGTATATATTTAAAAGCTTGGAACATATAAAAATATCTTATGTGCATGATGTCATAAAAAATAAATTTTACGATTATTCAGTGAAAAGGTAAAATAAAAGTCTATAAATATGATTAAATATTTTATTAAAAATAAGAAATTATTATACAATCAAAAACTACCTGATGCTTGCATTAAGAAAGAAAAATATATGAGAAGGATATAGAGCATATGATATGACTTAAAAGTTGTTGGAAAACATTTAAAATTATAATACTTTAAGTGCTAGTTTGGTTGGATTTTTAAGTTTTTTCATGATTATTTATCATGTGATAATTTATGTAATTCTTTATTATTGTAATATAGTTTAACTGACATGATAAATAGACTCATGAAGGTGATAGATTAATTTATCATGATAATTGCATATATAAAATATAGGTTTTTGGTATTCATTTGAACTTGGTTAAAAAAAGTTTTTAACCTTCTAAACAATCAAAAATTAATAAAACAAAAAAAGGTAAGATTGAATATATATTTTGATTTATTAAATAATATCTAGTGTTGTAACACACTATCCCAAAGGTGCTTGCTCGATCGAGGTGCTACTCATTGCATTCCACAAACTTTTTGGATAAAACAAAATAAATCTTTCAAAACTCAAATATTTATTTCCATCTATGACATCCATCAATAGTCTAACTTGAAATTAAAATATCATAGGTCACACTTAACACTTCCAACCCATCTATCATATCTATGTCAATAATCCAACAAATATATTTCATATATTTATGTATTCGTTAGGTTTATTACTTCATATGTCGCGTGGTTAGACTACCTTTGTCACTTGTTCTTATATGAGGTTAAGAACCCAAAGAATAATACAAGAAACATAAGTCCAATGACTTAGTGAGATATTCTAACAATAACAACAGAACATCATCTATTCATACATATTATATAGGAAACAGGTAGTAATATTATAATTTCCAGAAAACTGTGAGAGAAGATTCCAATCAAAACTTTAAGTGACCCATCTTACCATTGTTTCATATTAGTGATGAGACTTCACAAAATTTGTTGCCTTTTTACAAAGATTTAAATCTCAAATATGACCAAAGGGGTCAACATGGCATTTGAACAGTCACTTGATTTTTGTCAGACATTTGAGTTTCAAAGCATAAGTGTCTTGCTGTTGGTGGTTTTCCTACCCTGTCACTCCACTTTTGAAAACAGAAAAATCCTTATCCCTCCAAATTTTGAGTGATTGGGTTGGACAAGTAAACATACATTAGGCATGGTTAGCCACATGCCTTATCCAACTCATAGACAATTACCTCCAACTGACTATGAGATATAATTATAATAAGTAGGGTATCAAAAGAAGACTAGCCATCTTTGGCTCATTCCACCTAGCCATCTTTCGAAATCGATCCCAAGGCTCACCCTTAAGGGTATCAAGTACTTTAGTTAATATCATGTAACATGTCCAATAGTATTTCAATTAAAATTTCGATTTGCCATGATAGACAAGCAAACAAGCGATCAAGCAATTAATATCAAGCTGATTTCAAGGTAATAGTCATGGCAATAATAGAACATATTTTTTGAAATCCCTTTTTCAGATTTTCCAACACGATCGCCAATTGAAGGTAAAACAGTATAAATCAAGATCAACATGAACCACAATTAGCATAAAGTTGCAATGTGTGGCAAATTTGGCAATTCATTTACTTTTTCAAAACTCATGTGAACATAGATGGAATTAATTGTTCGATTCAAGAATTCAATTTCTCAACATGAAAAGGATCAAGCAACAAAGATACATTAACAAATACACACACACACACACACACACACACACACATGTTCTTTCCCCATCAAGAAAATTTCGCACTATTGAGTATATACTCAGTTGGCAATATTAGATAGCAGAGCTGTCCTCAATGAGCTAGCTAGCTGGACCCCTCATTACCTAGTTATTCCAAATCATAGTATTAGAGAAACTAAAATAATCTTATTTTAATTTCTGAATTTATATGAATATGCTTAATAGGTTGATAAGTATTTTCATTTCACAATTCTTATAAATTCTAGGTTAGATTATTAAGACATCTAAATATATTGAATTATTGTCTACCATAAAATCACATGTTTAAATAGTGATTATTTTACCTTGTAATATCATTCAATCCTATTTTATATTTTGAAACTGAAGCTCTAATCACTCATTTGGCCTCAATAATGTAAGTTCACTAATTCTTTTTATTCTTTGTAATTATTCAAATTGATTTGACTTAATTCATGTTTCACGAATCAATCTTTGTCACCCGAGCTTAATTCGTTTGTTATCTGGGAATCTTTATAAACTTAATCATAGATTTAAATTCTTATTTTACATAAAGTTAATTCTTAATCCAACTTCCATAATTTCTTACTATATCTAAGCCGAATATTCAAGAATAGCATTTTAAATTCAACTCTTACATTTGAGTCGATTAAGTCCTACTTTATTTATTTGAGGTTCGAACACCTTAGTTGTATAGTCCAACTAATTGAAATTCAGAAAATTAATTGAATAAAGATTCGATTGAAAAGATTTTATCCAATTGGGCCAAATCAGGCTAAATTCAGGCACAAGAGTAGCTCGGGTGAACCTGAAGTCAAAATTTGGATATCATACTATGACTTGCCAAGCCATCGCCTTTGTCGTCGGAGTTGGAAACCGCCGCCACAACCAGATGCATTTCTTTCCAGTAAGTAGAACCCATACATCAATGTTCAATTTTGACACCAACAAGCCGATCAATTCTTCATTAAAAATTGCCACCAAACCCTAACTCTACCCTTAGCATCGCTGCTTTCAATTCTTCACCACTGTCGGTCCAACCTAAAAATTGAGGCGGTCAATCACTTGCCCATGGAATTCCATCCAAGATCCACTTAAACCCACCTAATTTTAGCTGCTGGAAAGCATGGAACTGCCACCCTAATAGTGCATCCACTATCACTTCCAATTTTCGACAAATTTCACCATTGTGTCAAAGTGTTTTTGGTATGGTTAGGTTCCTTGTGATGAGAGGAACATTTTTATAGCTTTGGTTTTGAGTTTTAAGGTCATTTTCTAGTGACTTGTAGGTTGGCTAACATTGGGGTGGCTTTTGAGAATTTGACTAAAATTTGTCCTTAATCATATATATATTAAAAGCATTTTGCAGCCTTTACAATTTAACCCAAAAATTTTCACTGCCTTCAATTAGACCCTTAAAGTTTTTAGCCAACTTCATTTGCACTCTCTCCCAAACTATTGTCTAAATTACAATTTAGCCCCAAAAATTTAAGTTAGGCCCTTAAAAGCTTCATTATTGCACATTGAACCCCTAACATTTTCAATTATGGGCTATTAGGTCCTAACTTAATTATTCTATTGTCCTTAATCTTAAACTTTCGCACATTAGTATATGAAATTTATAATTTGAAACAATCAGGTCCTTTCCTTATTTATAATTCAATCCATTGATTGTCAATTATAGTTTAATCCAAAATTAATCTAAACCCAATTTATTGAATTTGTATTTTATTTTGTTGAATAATAACTTGAAGTTAAATTCTAAATTTTGGGGTTTTACAACTCTCTCTCCCTTAAAAGAATATGGCCCCCATATTCTCATCTAAAATTTGAGAAAAAACTTGTGGTGTCACTACTTGCTGTCTTATTTGTCCTAAGTGTCATTCTGTTACGTGTTCTTATTTTTTTTTAATTCAGTCGGTCCCTCTTATTCGTTCATCCCAATCTCAAGTGACTCTTACTTTGTTGTTGAAAAAGTGAATCCCCCTTATTAAAATCACTGTCATGGGTTTCTTTATTTACTTGCTTCCACTTGAGCAATTCAAGTTCCATTCCCTTTTTCATTTACTATGTCTCAACTTTTTCCAATCTATGTTAGATCATTCCCTTATGATCCAAATATTTCTGTCAAGGCATAGGTATATTTGTTATTTTTTAAGTTTCCCAAAGGAGGATAGGAGCTAGTACCAAAATTAATCTATCTTCCCAATCCCCAAAATTCTCTATGCATCTCCATTTATTCAAAGGTTAGTCACTTTTTAATTATTTCAATCAGTGGATCTACTATCTTAGGAAGATCATCTTTGACACTTGTTAATGCCTAAGAACTTTTATTTTTTGCATATTCTTTGATCTCCTTCAACTTACTATGGCCTTAACTTTGGTAGGATCAAATTCTATTTCCTTTCCAGGAATCACGTGCCTCGTGATAACTTAATTCCAAATAGAACTTCACATTTGCAACTTGGACATATAATTTTATTCCTCTCATTCTTTTGAATTGGATGTTTATACCTAGATGACATACTATAATCCATATTTTTCCAAAAATTCCATTAGTTAACATTAGGTGATTTTATTTTAGTAAGGCAACCCAAAGTGACAAATTCTATATCCAGAATAAGATAATTCTGCTCTCAGGATTTAAGTTCTCTTGAGGCACCTGTGATCTCTTTCTTGTAATCTATTCATTGGTTTGAGCATAAACACATAGAATATTTCTATACATTCTGTAAAAGGAATAGTAACTAGCATACAACTAGCCCTTTCCTTTATTCACAAACCTCTTCATGCCTTCCCTATGTATTAAGATCACCAATTCTTCTTACTGAAGTCAATCAACGAGTCCACCACCTAGCAAAATTTGAAATGCATACGTGGTACTAATGGATAAAACCTAAAGGGCTTTATACTTCTAACACATTCCTAGGGTAGCTTGGATTGCTTAGAATCTTGAGTTTGGTAAAATCACTTTGTTGTCTCTCATGAAGTTTCACACCTTCGAATATACTTCTTTCCCTATTGATACTCAAATTATTAACTCGACACATAATTTGCAATCCTTTAAGTTCTTTTACCACCAAGCATAAATATAGTAAGGCTCTTTCATCAATTCCGAGTATACTAGATGTCCACATTAGAATCATTAGAAACTATTCCAACAAATCAAAACATACTATGTATCATCTCTATAAATGCTACAAAGGCATGGATCTATCCGAATGATATTATTTCAACTCATGATACCCATATTATAAAATAGGAGGTAATTCTCAATGTATCTTTTCCTGAATTGCTAGTTAATAGTACCTTATCTTGGCTCAGTTTTAAATAAACTATAAGCCCTTTTGATAAGCCAAGTAGTTTACATTAGGCAAGGTATTTCAATCTCATCGTTGATAGGCTCATTTAGTTCTTATCATTATCCTACAAGTCTGTAACAATAATTCATTGTCATCTGTTGATACTTAGAGGATTCACATTTTTAGTTAATTATTAATGTCCTTATTTCTAATTGCTAATCCTCTCCTAAACTTTGGCAAATGAATTCAAGAAATTATCCGAGGTACTATACATAAGGGGTTTTTTTTTATTGCACTTTTAGAGCTACTAATTTAGTTGTGTTTATCACTAACCTACAAAAGTATTGTTTCACTAAAGTCAATTCTAGCCAAATGCCTTCCTAATTATATCCAGATTCTATTGACCTAGTTGCATTTATCAATAAACCACAAGAGCATAATGTAACCACAACAAGATTCTATGCTTTGCCACCTTGCTTTAGAATCTATTCATGAGATTGATGTAAGGAGTTGATATCGTCATCTATCTTTTCCTATGCATTTCCAATTATGGCATTCTTTACATAGTGTTAGAATATCTTAGCTTAGTTAATTGGTAATTATTTGTTGTGATGCAATTGGCTTATGATTGCACCTGACCGATATTTTCAATTAGCATTAGTTTTTAGCATATCAAAATTTAGGCTTGAGAGGATGGACCTAGATCAATGTGGCCTATAGCATTAAACTTGGAACATTTTTTATTAACATTCCAATTTCATCTATACATGAGCCTTACCTGTAGTTCTATCAATGTATGTATAAATGAATCTCATTTTCAAAAACATTAGAATTTTTATCTAATCCAACTGATTGTTTTAATTTGTATGAGAAAAACTAGCTACATGTGATATATTATCTATAAAATAATCTATTTAATCATGTTTAATACATGGATACGTGATACGAGTTGCAATTATGGATATGCTTATTCAAGCTTTACATTGTGTCAATCTCCATAACTTAAGATCCTATTATGTTGTTAGGGTCAAGGTAAGGTTTCTCATTTTCAAATATGGATCTTCAATTTTCATTTACATACATATATCTTTAGATTTCAGTAATTGATTATATTTTATTGATACAATAGTTCACATTCCTCATCATTATCCTTTTTGCCAAGGTTCCAATAACAATCCATTTTATCCTATCATTTTCATTTTTTTCTTTCCCAATCCTTCTTCATTAATTTCTATATCCCTACTTGATATTTTCTAGTACTAACTATAGATGCCATATGTATTCCCTAACAAACATTATCCCTTTCTCCTTAAGTTCACAATGTTTTTCTCATAACTTTATTCTTACAGACAATTTTCCTTTCTTTGCTTTTTGTTGTCATTTTGTAATCGCTTGGATGAGCTCTTTTACCAGTACTCAGCTAATCTCCCTAAACAATGAGATCATAACCACATATACATATTAGTAATCATTGTCTTAAAAGATTTCCTTATGGAAAATATTTTTAGTTTCCCTTTCAAATACCATAATACAAGTATACTGGTCAATCCCATTGTTGAAGTGATTCCTTTGAAACAACAATATCATATGAATTTCAACAATATATATAAGCCAAAATATGGATTATCCCAAGAAGAACCTTCGCCTCTCGAGTTCCATTATCACAAATATACTTGCGTAGCAATGTGATACCACAAGTATTATTCCACAAGAAGTTAAGGAAATCGTATGCTTGACATCCTAAGAGTAACGGACTAGATATAGGGTGGCCACTCCAACATCAATCCTTTACTCTTTTGATATCAAGTAATAGCCTAGAAGTTCATATCCTAGCTAGATTTTTATGTCAAACTTAGCCTCAATTAATCCTAATATTCCATATTCCAAGGAGATTTAAGTTAGAAACATACCACTTTCCCCAAATAGCTATATCATTTAAGTCATAGTACACTTTTATGTCCAAAGTAACGATCTAAAAAGATTTTTTACTCATCAAATCTAGCTCTATCTAGAACGATCATTGGCTTATGTACTGGTTAAAGTGCTCTCAAACAAGTCTATATCCAATATAAGTCCCCAAGAATATTATTCTTTCCCAACATAAAAGTCACATGCTCAATACCTTAGGAGTTGCAGATTATACATTGGTCGGCCACCTAATCACAACCCTCATATCTTTTGGATCTAACATTGTCCATAAAATTCATGTCCCATTCAAATTCCAAACTCCTGCATAATCTCTACTAACCAAAATTTTCACATTTTGATGATCATATCATAGCTTAGCTTAGGTTTTCAAACCTAAGCTCTGACACCACCTCTATAACACTCCGTCTAGGAGGTGTTTGCTCAGTTGAGGTGTTACTCAATCCATACCATAAGCTTTCTAGATAACACAAATAAATCTTTCAAAACCTAAATATTTATTTCCACCATGGCATCGATTAAACGTTTGGCTTGAAATCTAATTATCATAGGTCACACTTACCCTTCCAACCCATTTATCATATCTATGTCGATAATCCAACAAATATATTTCGTATATTTTTGTATTCATTAGGTTCATTACCTCAAGCATCGTAAGGTTTAGACTACCTTCATCACTCGATCTTATCTAAGGTTAAGAACTAAAGAATAACACCAAAAATGTAAGTTCAAATGACTTCGTGAGATATTCTAGCAATAACAACAGAATATGAACTATTCATACATATTATACAAGAAATAGGTAAGGGTATTATAATTTTCAAAAAATTGAGAGAAGATTTCAATCAAAATTCTAAGTAATCCATCTTACCACCATCCTATGTCAGTGATAAGACTTCACAAAATTCATTGCTATTTTACAAAGGTTTAAATCTCAAATACGACCAAAGGGGTCAACATGACATTTGACGAATGATTTTGTTAAACATTCAAGTTTCAAAGCACAAGTATCAAGCATAAAATTTAGTTTTACAATCTTGTTGTTGGTTGTTCTCCTACCTGGTAGCTCAACTTTTGAAAACACAAAAATCCTTATCCCTCCAAATTTTGAGTGATCAGCTTGGACAAGTAAACACGCATTAGGCATGGCTAGCTGCATGCCATATCCAACTCATAATTAATTACCTCCAACTGGCTATGAGATAGGATTCTAATAAGTAGGGAATCAACCGAAAACTAGCCACCATCAGTCTGTTTTGCCCAATCTTCTTTTGAAACCAATCTTAGGGCCCACCCCTAACATGTCCAATAGCATTGCAATTAACATTTCGATTTGTTATGGCAAACAAGCAAACAAGTAATCATGTAATTAATGTCAAGCTCATTTTAAGGTAATAATAATGGTGATAATAAAACATATATTTCGAAATTCCTTTTTCAGTTTTCCCAACATGATCGCCAATTTCAAGTAAAATAGAATAAATCAAGATCGACGAGAACTATAATCAGCTTAAAGTGGTGACGTGTAGTAAATTTTGCAATCCATTGATTTTTTCAAAACTCATGTGAATATGAGTGGAATTAATTGTTTAGTTCAAGAATTCAATTTCTCAACATGAAAAGGATCAAGCAACAAGAATATAGCGTAGCTTTCCTCAATAAGCTCAGTAGCTCGACTCCTCATTACCTAATTATTCAAAATTATAGTATTTGAAAAACTTAAGTAATCTTATTTTAATTTCTTAATTTATATGACTATGCTTAATAGGCTGATAATTATTTTCATTTCACAATTCTTATAAATTCTAGGTTCGAATATTAAGACATATAAATATATCAAATTCTTGTCTGCCATAAAATTACATGTTTAAAAGGCAATTATTTTACCTTATAACATCATTCAATCCTATTTTGTATTTTGAAACTGAAGCACTTATCACTCATTTGGTCTAAACAACATAGTTTCACTAATTATTTTGATTATTTGTAATTATCTAACTTAATTGACTTAATTCAAGTTTCATGAATCAATCTTTATCACATGGGCTTAATTCATTTGTTATATGGGAATCTTTCTAAACTTAATCATATATTTACATTCTTATTTTACATAAAGTTAAATCTCAATCCAAAATCCAAAATTTCTCACTTGTATCTAAATCGAATATTCAAGAATAGTATTTTAAATTCAACTATTACATTTGAGTTAATTAAGTCCTAGTTTATTTATTTGAGGCTTATACTCTTAGTCGTATAATCCAACTAATTGAAATTCAAAAATTAATTGATTAAAGATTCAATTGACATGATTTTACCCAATTAGGCTGTATCCAACCAAATTCAAGCATGAGTATTATAGCTCGGGTGAACCCAAAATCAAAATCTAGACATCAACACTATGACTTGCAAGACCACCGTCGTTGTTGCTGGAGTTGGAATCCACTACCACTATCAAATGTGTCTCTTTCTAGTGAGCAAAACCCTATATCAATTTTTGATTTCAAGGCCGGCAAGCCGATCAGTTGGCTGTCCAAAATTTCCACCAAACTTAACTCCACACTGGCGCTGCCACCTTTATTTCTCCACCACCATTGGTCCAAACTGGAAATTGAGGCTTTCAATCACTGGCCCATGGAATTTCGATTAGGACCTACTTAAACCCACCCGATTTTGGTAGTTGGAAGGTGCAAAATCGCCACCACAGTTGTGCACCTATTGTCACTTCCAATTTTCAACAAATTTCACCATTGTCTTAAGGTGTTTTTGGTATGGTTGGGTTCCTTGAGTTTTACGGTCATTTTTTTATGATTTGTAGGTTGGGTAGATTTGGGTGGATTTGGAGAATTTGACTAAAATTTGTCCTTAATCTTATACATATAAAAACATTTTGTAGCCCTTTTAATTTGACCCTAAAAGTTTCCCCTATGCTCAATTAGACCTTTAAGATTTTTGGCTGACCTCAATTGCCCCCCCACCCTTCCCAAAGTTTTGTTTCACTTACAATTTGGCCCCAAAACTTTAAGTTAGGCCTTTAAAAACTTCATTATTGCACATTGAGCTGCCTAACATTTTTAATTATGGGCAATTAGGTCCTAAATTATTTTGTAGTCCTTAAACTTTTAACTATCCCACATTAATCTCTGAAATTTATAATTTTGGACAATCATGCCCTTTTCTTATTTATAATTTAATCTCTTGATTGTCAATTAGTTAAATCCGGAATTAGTCTAAACCCAATTTATTGAACTTGTATTTTATTTTGTTGAATAATAACTTTAAGTTTCAATTCTAAATTCGAGGTGTTACAAGTGTTGTAAACTTAAAATATTAATGAATGTATTTTTTTATTGGTATAACAATCTCGTAATTTTTTCAAATAGATCACAAAGATTTAAGATTATATAATAATGAAGTAGTATATAAAAGTTTTTAAAAAAAGTTTGAATTATGCATACTTATACCTACATAATTTCATATATATATATATATATATATGAATAAAAATAGAAATAAAATGACATACTTTTAAAATTATAAACATTCAAAATGTGAAACAAATTTTTAAAAATATTAAATCCAAATAATAGATCCCATCCTATAAAATTATAAACATAGATGAATAAAAAAAATGAGAATTTAAAAACAAATTATGGACACTAAGTGTATAACAATTTAAATAAAATTAAATTAAATGAAAATATTTATCAATGATTAAAGAGAAAAATGTAACTGATAAAAATTAAATTAAATTAAAAATACTAAGAGAAATTAATATATCTCGTTTCATAAAAGTAGAAAATTAAATGAACAAAAAGAGAATTTAAAAATAAAAGTAAAAATTAAATAAATGAATTGATACCTTAAAGTAAGTAATAAACAAAATGATATTAAAATTTTCAAATTTAACAATAAATAAAAGTTAAATGACAAATTTTATTCATGGTTGAAAACAAAATTATAGTATTAAAGTCCAAAAGTTCTCTTCCATCATGTAACATACATAAAATAAACACACACAAAAAAAAGAAATGAAATTCAAAAAGTGAATAATAAAATAAAAAAATAGTGAATAACTTAAAAAATGAAATAAAGAGGCACACAAAGAGATAGAGTGGAAAAAATGCTAGAAAAAAAAGATGCACGCAAAGATCATAGAATAAAAAAATTGCTATATATTGAGAATATTAATGAAATGACTTTTGAAATACTTTATATAGTGGTATCAATATAAATTAGCTATTAAAGATAATAGAAACTAATTTGAAAAACTTATCAAACTATAGAGTTCAAATAATCAAGGAATCTTCCAAATAAGAAGAGTGGAGGTGAAAGTGATTTTGCAGATAAAATGCAATCATTTTTTTATATTAGAGGTAAATAAAGAATAATTTGTTACAATCAAAAAAATAATTTAAAAAATTTAGATATCCTTAAATGGAATAAATAATGTCAAATTTAACAACCAGCAACTAATTTTTAAATTTAATTAAAAAACTCAAAATTCTAAGAATTTAGAATTTGATCAAAATTGCACAATTATGGATCCCATACTATAATACTATATAAAATAGTATAGATTGTTAATAATACATATTGGTCTTGCAATTTTGTGTTAACAATATGTAAATTAAATATGGAACACCTCTGGGTTTTTTAAATATGGAACAACTCCAGGTTTTTACTTATTGATAATATATATATTTTTATATATTATCATGCATTCATTATGGATATTAACAGATACTAAACTGATCAGGTGCACTATATTTCTGTCCACATTTGATTACTTTTATAATATCTATATCAATGTTCGTATTTCATAGATATTTAAGTAATGATATTAAAATTCATATTTGATGTATATTAAACAAATTCATATATATTAATATTTAATTATAATTATCTGTATCTAAATTTGAATATATTTTTTGGATATTGCATAAAGCAATTATATGAATATATGAATGTATTGAATATCTAGACCCATTAACATGCAATTATTCATATATATTATTTTTCAACATAAGAATCTTTTTTAAGGTTTAGGTTTTATATATAATGGTTTAGTTAAATTTTATTATTTTTGGATTAATAATACTACAAAATAAAATTATGAATTGATATATTTCATATTATATAAAATATATATTTAGATACTTTAGAACAATTAATGTCCCTACAGCTAGTTAATAATTAATCATACTACTTTATTTTTAAAAAATTAAAAGATTAATTGACATTTATCCAGTTAATATTTTTGTAATTAAACTTTATAATTAATTAATATTTTAACAATATTAATAATTTAATACTAATAATGATGACAAGGGAGTATATGAATTATAAATTCAACCAACAATGACTTTATGTTATTTAACTTCACGCTTCATATACTAATTCTTCAATTTTTCCATAGTACTATATTTTTTAAAATTTGTTACTTTCTGCTTCTCATTTCTTTAATTATATATGCATATTAAAGTTATGAGATTTTATATTGAAAAAATATCAATAACATATTACATATAAAATTTTCAAATACCATTTATTATATTTAAATTGCACAAAAAATTTGAAAATATTATGTATAATAATCTTTGAAAATATTATTTATTGAATTCAAATAACATGTATAATTATAGGGTAAATTATAAAAACTACCAATAAGGTTTGCATAAATTATAAAAAACCTTCGTTGATTGGAAAATTACCAAACCCCTTAACTTTTGAAACCTATATGTAATGCAAACGAAAAGGGCAAAACGAAAAAAATTCCCTGCCGTTAAAATTACAAAAAATTACGGTTGGATTTATTTGTAATATTTTTAAACTTGGTCTATTTCATATATTTTTAAAACTTCAAGGATAGTTTTTGTAATTTACCATATAATTTAAATGGTTTTGAGTTATATATTTAATAATAGTAAAATAATAAATATATCTAAAATAGTTTAGTAAAGTTTTTTGTAATAAATAAATAAAATAAGTAAAAATTAAGAAAATAGAAATTTAATATATTATCTTATACAATATAACTCTAATAATTTTAAGGGTGAATTACTTTTATGATGTAATTAAAATTATATATTAAGAAACATAATAAGTAAAATAAAAAATGAACATTTATATCTATTATTTTACGTAATAAATATATATAAAACAACAAATTAAATTTGTTTTATTTATTAATTAATCAAAAATAAATAAATAAAAGTTTTCAAACATAAAAAATAAAAAATAAAAATCTATCATCATAACAATGTAATTTTAAATTTCATATTCAATAATATTAAAATTATAAATACATCTTATTTAATTTAGTTAAATGTTTTATAATTAAGAACTAAGTAAGTAAAAAACAATTAAATTTATTTATTAATTAAAAAATAGATAAAAATTAAAACAATACAAAAAAGCAATCCCTCCCACCACCTACGCCTCCCCTACGACTTCCGCCAACCATGGCCTCGTGACTTGGTAAGATCTTGTCTGGCTAGATTTGCAAGCTAAATCTAGCTAATGCCAAGCTGGGCAATTTGATGTGGGCAGAGGTTGGTATATATATATATTGTACTTATATATATGTATTATTTAGTGTGTGTATATATGTTTTATTTATAAATTTTAGGTATCCTACAATATATACATGTATATATATAGGCAAAAATAAGCTAACAACTAAAATGCCGAACTATTAGGCTCTGTTTAGGCTCAGTTCTCCTATGTTTTCAAGAAATATTTTCCAAGCCCATAAAAATTTCAAAATAAAGGCACAATTCTCAAATTTTTCCTCAAAACACTTAAATTTTATCTCTAAAAAACCCCTCTCAATTTACCCAGAAAACCCTACACCCCAAAAACCACTCTTGCCCTTTCATTTTTTTACTCTACCTTTCACATCACTCATTCATTTATCACTCTTTCACTTCATTCATCCAGATATATGTATACAAATGTGAAAATATTAAAAATTTAATAGTTAAAAAATTCTAAAACTTATGTTTACTAATTTAATTAAAATAATTATTGAAAAAATAAATTAAATTTAATTAAATATTATTTAAGTTATTACTAAATAATTTATTTATTGAATAACATATTAAATTAAATAAATTTACTTATTAATTAAATAATGTATTAGTTATATTTAATTTTTAATGTGTTAATGAAATATTATGTTTATTCATTTAATAAATAACTTAAGATGCTTTAATTTGATATAACAAATAAATTAATCTTCTTCAAAAAAATATTCTTCATTAAATATTAATCTTCACATTAATTTAACATTATAATAAAAAATTTGATTATGGGGTGATATTTATCTAATAATCTATTAAGTTTAATAAATTAATATTGATATGCTTAAAGTAATTGTTGAGAGAATTAATTAAATTTAAGTAAAATTATTTGATTATTACTAAGTAATTGATTTATTAAATATTTGTTGGATTATTGCCCCACAACCAATTAGATTTGCATGCAAACTATTTAACTTGTGATGCAATCTTGATTGAATGATATTTATGTTAAATGGCCATCTTCATCTTATGTTTATTTTACTTCACTAGCATTTGGTTGAAACCTTTAAATCACACATGACTACGGGACCCGGTTGCACTGTGGGAGGTGATCATGAAATAAGTTTGGACTTGATTGCAATCTAGGAGGTGATCATGAAATAAGTCTTACATGGTTGTGATTTTAAATATTCCAAGTCGTAAAATCTTATGACACGGGATATCTAAGATTTAGATAAATTTGCACTAACGATGCATAAACCCTAAAGTTGGATATTGCTCCATTTCATAAGCAATCCATGCTAGATATAGGTGCATGTTAGTGGGTACTTATTAGAGAACAAGTTCACTGAATGCTTGCCTAGAGAATCCATAAGATAGCTGAAGTGGCAAGTTGGTAGTAACAAATTCTCTAACTTATGCTTGTGTTTATAATTAGTCCTTTCACCTAAGGATCCATGGTAATTTTGTGTTCAGGTCCTTATTCTTTAACTTTTCCTTTACCACTTGGCGGGTTTCATAGGTTGAAATTGGTTATGAGCTACTTAGACATAGAAGTTTGTGAGATCAAGATGTGATCCATCTTCTCATCATTGTGAAAGGGAAGTGCATCCCTTATGAATTCTATAATGATCGATTCTATAAAATCTTTGGCCAAGCTAGTATGACAATTTGGACAAGGAGTTTTCTAAAGATGAGGTCATAAAGTGGAATCAAACATTGGAAATAGAAACATAGTTATTGAGGCTTTTGGAAAGTTGGCAAATATCTTTCCCTAGGCCTCTTTCAGGAAATAGGAAGCAGAAGAACCGTATTTGCATGGCAAGCGTAGAGCTAAAATGATTCACCAAGAGCATATTCATTTCAACTAATTAGTTGGGCTTCATGGGCTTGAGGCTAGATATTGACTATGGAGATTAAGTTCTCTTCAATTGATAGAGATTAGTTGAAAGAGTCATTAACTTAAAAGAGTTTAAATTAGTACGAATATTTCAATATTTAATATATCACAAAACTTATGAGTCCATATCCAATGAATGGAAGAACCTAATGAATCATACATAAAAGCCTAAAGGAAGTTCTATTTAATGGGAAGAATTTTCTAGGGAGTTAGAAAATTCACCTTGATTGTTTTGTGGAGAAAATTGATTGACTATTTTTAGTCGTTTTAACTTGATTAATTTAATTGTTAAATTAGTCAAAAGAATTCAAGGAGTTAAATTGGACCAATTTAATTAAAGACTTAATTCAATTGGTGCCGTGTGATTATTGAATGGTCAAGTTAACTTAAAGAGTTAAGTTGACATTTTCTAGCTTAAAGCATTAAGTTAGACAACTTAAGGAGTTAAGTCAAGTTGATTAATTAAAGTAAAGAGTTAATTAATGTGAGGATTATTAATTTTGGAAGAAAATTCAAATAAAGGAGTTTATTTGAAGTTAATTTGGGATTAATTTGAAAGGCATTTCATGAGACGAAATATAAAGTCAAATTAAATTCAAATGTAAGTGAAATTCACATTTCATATGCAAATGGATTGCCTAGTTGGCATACCACCTCATGGAGGGTGTGATGCTAACTTGCATCACACCTCCCACTCTATAAA
>JACGDI010005671.1:1999032-2009908 GCA_014898725.1 Jacaranda copaia
TTGATTATTACTAAGTATACATTTACTAAATAATGTATTAACTAAATAATAAGTCAAAGTGATTAATAACTTATTAAATTAATTAAATTAATTTATTTAAATAACTTATTATTTATATATTAATTATGTTTCATAGTTTACGTAAATTTAAATATTAAGTTTATTTATTTAATAAATATTTTAAGATGATACAATTTCATATAATGTAATATTATTTATTTTTTTAATTTGATCAATCAATATTAAGTCTTATATATGTAAATTATTAAAAATTATTTTATTTAAATAAATAACTAGGTCATATTTATACATAAATCTTAAGTAATAAATAGTTAAATAATTATATTTTAATTAATAAATAACAATTAGTTTATAATTAATGTATAGTAATTAATTTTCTTTTTATAAATCAATATTAACAATTATGATATAAGCTGATTTTTTTATAATTAAGATATAATTATGATTTCATGAATAATTAATATTTATTAATATATATTTTATTCCAAATAATACATCATTTAGTAATGTTGAATTTATAAAAATACAAATTTTAAAATAAATAATCGATTAAATTAATTAAACTCATATTTCAATCATTAAATATATACACACACACCATCATCATCATTATCATCATCATCATCATCATCATCCAACTATAAATATATACATATAATATATAAAAAAATTACTTTTATACTACAAATCTAACAAAAAAATAATTGATTTAACATCAACAATAAAGTTTGTCCCTTCCCAAAACATAAAGAAACAAACAATTCATTTTCAAATCATTTTCCATATTTCTCCAAAACAAAAAGAAACATTTGGCACACTCTCCAAATTTTCTCCCAAAAACTCATTCTCCCAAATTTTTTTCTACAAAATGCTCAAAACGTAAAAGAACATAGTGTTAGAGTCCGATAATATTTCACATTAGTTGGCAACCTACAATCTAATAGTCAAACAAAAGTGACCAACCAAATAATTGTCAAATATATTAAGATCTAGCTTGAATGTGGGTAGAGAAAAGGGGCCGATAATCTCCCAAGACTATTTTTTGGGCTTATGGAACCACTTAGAGGCCAAACTAATGGTGAAAGCTCATCTAACCTTGTATATGGTTCTGATGCAACGATTCTAGCAAAACTTATTGAAGAAACAACAATGGTTGTTCATTATGACCCTATCAAGAATGACATCAAGTGAATGTTTAATCTCAAGGTACTAGAGAAGAAGCAAGAATAAGGTTTACATTAAAATGCAACAATATCGGACCTTGAAGGCCAAGGCTTACAACGAGATGGTTCACTTTGGGGGAATTTTAGCTCATTGATCTTGTTCTTAAAAAGTATCAAAGCATGTTGACAAACTCAGCCATAATTGAGAATGACCATATAAGCATGTTGCCAAGAAGAACTTTTATAAGTCACTACATGAGAACAGACTTTTAGAGATGAACATTTAGATACTGATTAAAATTCATCTCTAAGTTTGGCCAATCAGAGACAAATCCAGAGACGGAGATGAATTCAACCTTAATTTAATAAAAAAACTACATATTAGCGATGGATTTAGACATGGACACAAATTTTATCTTAATTCTATAAAATAGGAAAGAAAAAAAAAATTAAGACAGACCAAAGACTTATTTGGAGACAGAAGGAAATATTTCTGCTCTTAATTCTGACAAAAAGTCATTAAATAATGTTTGAGATAGAAAATATTCAGCTCTAATTAGAAATGCATAGGTGGATTTGCGATCAAATAAAGACATTGTTTTAATTGAATTTTTTATTTAAAAAATAATTTATCTTTTCGCCTTTAACTTTTTAAAATTAAAAAAATTATACAATTCAAGTTAGAACTGATCTAAAATGATGAGTTTTTGTAACAAGTTAAATCAATTTAACAAAACTTGTAGGGAAAAAAAAATCTGCATCTATAAATTCTCTGAGCCCTACTCGTACAGATTCTCTGGAAGCCTCCGATTGATTGGTTAACTCAAATAGGTAGACATTTTTCTTTACATCGCTTCCTCCATACATTTTGCTGTACGCTGTGGCAAGATTCTCTTTGCCTCTTTGATCGCCATAATAAAAATCATCTCAACATCGCTGCTCTCTCTGCCAGAGCTAAGCTTACCCGACCCTTTATTCGTCGGATACCACTTTCTAGAAGTGATTCAACCAAGCTAATGAGAGAGATCAAGGTTTAGAAGCTCATCCTCAATATATCCATCAGAGAGAGCAAAGATCGTCTTACTAATGTCACTAAGTATTGTATTGCTCATCCTTTGCCAATTTCACATGCTTACTGCTCCTTTTTGCTCTTTTGTAAAATATCTATAAGAATGTTCATTATCTAGTGGCCAAACCCCAATTTTTACACAAGGTAAAATTCTATTTTATGCTAATTTCAATATATCAGAGGGTTAAAAATAATTTACTTTTGCTTATGAAATTACTAATTTTTACAATTTGGCATTTCTCTATTCTCCTTTTCTGACTTCATTTTTCAAAGTAAATCAAGATGAATATTCATTGGATCGATTGTCTCTTTGTCTGTATCAATATCATAGATAGCTATGTGTGAAAGTTATATTAAAAAATTCAACATCCTTGGAAGAGTTTGTACCTATCTTTGATATCCAGGAGCATATTGATCTTTGAATAAGTAAGCTTATATGTTTTGTTTCTGTTGTACCAATAAAAATTGTTAAAGCTGTGTGTCATGGTGATAAGTTGTTGCCTACATGCCAAATAGAAATGTGATATTGGAGTTTTATTTTATTAGGCCCCTGGAAGTTGTAGTACCTATGGGTTTCAGTAAGATCCAAAGTTATGGTCAGGTAATTTAAGTAAATTTCTCATACAAATGTTTTTTTAAAAAAAGATAAATTTCACAACTAGAGAGCTAAAGTTACAATTTTGGCATTATGTGGCAGGAGCTTCTTTCTTGGATGAATACAGATAGGCATTGTTGGCAATTAGATGGCTTGAGGAATTTGCTCAAATAATTTAAAAATAAGAACTTTTACCTTGTCGCCTGCTTGTGCAATCTTGAAGATCCAATTGTCTTGATCAGCAAAATACAAATTTCTGCATCATACACTAGATATTATTTATTATCATCCCATTTAAGTCGGAAGGTATTTGGATAATATTTATTTCCAAGGTTTCAAAGTTTTGTTTTAATATGTTCTCAATTTCACTTTGTAATTGTAATTTTGTCCCATTTTATTTATTCCATGTTCTCAAAATAAAAGTTTATTCAGTTGATAATGATGATAATCTAGACCATAATATAGATTTAATTTTGTTTCATTGAGGTAAATTGGCAAATAATATGCTTTTAAATTCTATTGCATATAAGATTGTACTATGCCATCTTCATAAGCTAAGATCATATGATGGTGGTCATTTCTCTTCTTGTGTGTGAACATCATATTGTTTATTAATTGACCAAGTGGCTCTATAACTATTAGACTAATGTCTTGTTTATCTGAGATTGCACACCGAGCTTACTTTTTTTATAATTTTAAAAATAATTAATTTTATATCATTTGAACTTCCAACCTAAAATAGATAGTAAATACAATGACATTTTTATTTCAGTTTTTGATTTTACGAGCAATGCTCCAACTGTATCGCAATCACTAGATTCTGGAGTGAGAGTTCCTGAGTTAGGCCTGGAAACTTTAATGCTACCTTTTTTTATTCATAATATGAAGGAGGTGTTAATCCTTACCAATATGAATTGTTAGTTTTCTTTCAATTTTTAAAGATTTTTTCTACTATAGCAGTTAAATCTAAATGGTTCTGAACTTTTTCACTTGTCATTGTTGTGTAGTAGTTCTTTTTTTCAGTATGTGTCTGTAATGGCTTAAGTTGGATGATTTTTTCCCTCTCAGTCCAGTCAACCTAACAACAACTAAAAGTAGCATCAATTAGTTTCTGGTTGATCATTTACTGCCAGTACTCGTACTTATGAGTTATCCATCCTTGCAACTTGACATATATCTTCCAAGGTGAGCATTCTTTACTAGGTTATTACCTTGCAATTCCATTTTCCTTTGATTTGGTGTTGTGCTTTTATGTGTGATTGCATATACATTATGAAAACTATATAATATTTTTCAGGGATTTACACAAATCAACACATTTAAATAGGCTATTTTCTTCTATAGTCTAGAAAACTCCAGTCAAAGATTTGAGTTCGAGGACCTCTACGGTGCCTTTGGAATTCTTTTATGTATAGCTAAGTTTTTAATCATGCAAAAAAAATTCTATTGGCTTTTCCATTTGCAAAATCATAACTTTGCTTGTGCATAACCTTTCGATCTGTGAAAACCTTCCTTTCAACTGTTCAACATAGGAATGAGCATATATGATGCCATGAAATTGTGCAAGGCTAATCACTAATGTACCTACAATCTGCACGGGTTTTGGTGTAGCCATGGGTGGGTTCGTGCTTGCCTCTAGTAGCAAAGGGAAGTAATTCTGCATGCCAAATGCTAGGGTGATCCATCGGCCACTGGAACAATTAACTGGGGACAAAGTAAGTTCTCATTTCTAATCCTTTAGGGGGCTTGTAGTTGCTTGTATGTGTCATATTGTTTTTACTCATAATTTCAAGGGAATATATATCGCACTTCTTAAGGTGGTTTCTACTTTTATTTCTTATTGTTATCCATGAGTTTTGTGCTCCACCGTCTTTTTTCATCTAATTCCCTTTAATAAACTAATGAACAATATTGGCCTTGCGATGTTTGGACACTTGTGTAACAATGAATGAGTGTTCTAAGGAACCTGTGTATTTACTCTCTTTTATTACACATGAAAGCTATAGAGCAATAGTTGTTAGCTCTTCCCTTTAAGATTTTATATGTTTACTTCACCTTTTGTATTAGCGCATAGAATTGGCCTTGATAATCCTAAATGATTAAGAAGAAATTGATTTTTAGAGCTAGGAATTTATAACACAATCTCAATTGGAATTTAGTTATTGATATGGAATACGTTATTGATATGAATTCATTTATTAATGCATGCTCAACATGCATTTTTAAGAGGAATTGCACTCATTAGAAAGGAGGATATTTCTCACAAAAGCTTCCAACTCCTTTTCTCAGCTTTGTCAACCATGTGGTTTACATGAAAATTTTCTTATTAAAGGTATGGTGTGCGTTTAAAGCACATACTAGAAATATATGTATTTTTATAAAATTATTTTATTTGAGGTATAACATTTTTAATTTTTAAGGTGATGTTGTACACTAAAAATGAATTTTTATATGCAAACATTGACATTCGTATGGGGTAGTATTGAAGAATATTTTTACACCACAAAGATTCAAATACCCAGGACAGGAAGTATCGGAGACAATAATATGGTACAATTATTGTATTTGTTTGAGGAGTTTTGAGCACAAGCAAAACTTTGAAGATTTATTTGTATGAATTGTTTTATTTGATTCTTAAGATAATGTTGTATTAGTGGGTTAATTTCTACTATTGTGGATGGTTCAAAAAATTTATTCCAATTAACTTTATATATATATATATATATTAGTATTTTAATAAGTTGCTTCATTTTAGATGGTTAGAGGGATTGCTATACAAGTTACTATTGCTTGGCTTTATAGCATTTTTATGATCTCGTTACTAATTTGGCTTTGAAGAAAAATTATAAATAACAAATAGAGAAGTTGATTAGACAGGGATGTGCGGATAATGATTATATTGATGAATTTAAAAACATAATTACAAAAGGATATAGAGGTAAAATTAGAAATGTAATTATAGACAAATTGTTGAAAAAGTAGTTGAAATTAGAGATGAAATTAGAGACAAATATTTTTAATTATGAACAAATTCAGAGACAGAATTGCAGATGGAAAGTTTACGGAATTAGAGATGAATTTTGGTGAATAAGAATTAGAATCAGAAACATATTTAAAGATGGACATAATCTGTCTCTAAAGTTAAAGACGGAAAGTGCTCCGTCTCCTGAATTAGAGACGGGACTTTTAGCCATAGGTTTAGAAACTAAAATATCCATCTCTATTTTATTTTAGAGACGGAAAATAGAGCATCAGAGACAGAAAATTCCATCTCTGAAACCATGTTTTCTTGTAGTGATAACTAATATAAATAAGAACGAGTTGTCCTGCCCACTGTTAGAATGCGGACAATCTACATAAGTTTTATGTTTTACATTGGCCTAGCCTCTTCTATCTTTTTCTTAGTTTCTCTTTGTCATCACAACTTTTAGATAACTGTAACAATTACCAATAAAGTTCTATTTGTCGATTAAAGAAGCATTTCATTTTGGTTGTTCATATTACGGTTATCTTGGTTAGCTTAAGAAACCCCGTTGGATTGCCCACGGATCGAGTATAGTAACCTAATCATATGCTTGATTCAAGGAAGCTCGATTGCCAACAAATCAAATAATTGGAGCTACCTTCATGCCTCTTATTTTCTTATTTAAAATTCATTGAATTAGCAAAATCAAATAATTGGAGCTACCTACATGCCTCTTATTTTCTTATTTAAAATTCATTGAATTTGCAACAAGTCGTTGATACATTCGAACAAGTTAGTAGCTATCCATTTTTAGTTAGTAGCTATCCATTTTATAAGAAGACCGTAAAGACATCCTCATTACATACCACTTAGTAGAAGTCGATGATCGACAAACAGGCACTTTCCAAGAGATGGGGGGACCAAAGTAGTATATACAACCTTTTTTAAACATAAAGAAGTAAATCAATACAGATAAATAAGGATTCAAACTCAAAAAAGAAGGAGATTTCATTTCATTTAAAGAAAAAGTAGATAAGGACCTACCCATATATTACAAAGAGGATATTGGGGATTAAGAAGTGATGCCGTAAACCCATTTGACATTTTCTTCTGCCTGAACCTTAATCATGGCCTTATCAATGGCACGGTCAAATTTATCTGTGCACGATTTCACTCCCAACAACTACCTCAGAGTTTGCTTGCCTGTCTTTCTCGACCTCCCTGGCAGCAAGTTTTGAGCAAGGGGAAAAGCGAAGTCAAACTTAGCGTTCTTGGTGTTGGGGTCTTTTTCCTCCTCATCTTCCTATGAATAGGGTTCGAGATTCTCATCGAGAAGTTAGTTAAGCTTGGTCTCATCAAATTCAACTAGAGCAATTTTTCTTTGAGGGCCTTCACGGGCTCTTGAGTGTATCATAGTTTTGCCACCACTCATTTTGGTCAGCAATTTCCAACTTGAAGTGATAGTGAAGATAATGCCCAAGCTGCGTGACCTACAAGAGAAGAAAGGCATGCAGAGCAATTAAACATACTTAATAAATACTTTAGCTCAACTTATAAGTAAGGCTGGCGAAAAGAGTCAGTAATTACTTACCCTGTTGAAGTGGCGGCAAAATCTTGATCACATCTGGCGGCTTCATGGTCATCAAGTCCTTTTAATTAATTCTATAATCAATTGCGCTTCTTGTAACAAAAAAAATAATTGTAATGAAGGAAAAATTATTACAAAAAATTCCTTTCTTATATAGTTTATTGTTACCAAAGTTCACATCTATAGTAGTGAGAAAAAGATCTTGTTACATTTAATGAATATTTGTCACCGTAAAATAGTATTCTTTTGTAACTAAATGAAAAGTTGTTACCAAAACTAAAATTTTGTTATTAATTATTTTTTCTGCCATTTGGGAAGACATTCTTGTAACAAAAACTCATACTTTCTATGCCAAAAACAAGTTCGTTATAATTAATTCGTACTGTAAGAAGTTTTTTTATTACTAATTTTACATCAAAATTAAATTTATTTTCCTCCAAAATTATTTCCCTAAAATATTTTCTTCAATCTAAATAGTTACAAATAATTTGGTTGCTAATTTTTGCATCCCCACTTAAATTTTAACTCCCACTAGTTATTTCATTCGCTTCAATATTTTTCTCTCCCTAAAATTTTGTTCCCGCCAAATATTAATTTCCTCTAAAAATTGGCTCCATCTAAAGCGTAACCAATATTTTCATTATTAATTTTACATCAAAATTAAAAATAATTCCTTCTAAAATATTCTTTCCCTCCAAAATATTTTTTCCTACTAGTATTTGGTCCCTCCAAAATTTAGCACTTCCCTCTATTTTGTATATAAATAATAGGAAACATCAATATATGTTTTAGGGATAGTGGCATATGTACACCCATTATTTTTTTAATAATATCAAGTACTTTCTTGTTGGATATTGAGTATTGGACTTTGAGATGCAGCTATATCAATGTCATTTCTTTTTCTTTATTTATTTTTTTTTGTTGACATTAATTATTGAATCATATTTTTATAGAATGTTGTAAGCAAACCCTTCTTTGATTATACATAAAAGAGAATTGCAAACTAAAAGCAGTTGCAAATGAGCTAAGAAACATATTTTTTAGGAATTTTACAAGCTGATTATTGTATTTTGGCAATTAAGCTGCCACTTCCTGAAAAATATGTTTATGGTGACTATGTATGAATGTTTTAAATATGGGTTCAGTTGCGTCTTATTATGTTTACATGTTCCTCAAACATATCCAACTTATGGGTTTTTTTTTTAGTTATATCTTAACTTAATATTTAGTTTATCCATGGTGTTTTATCTTTACACCACCATGAAGCACTAAACAAAATATAACCATTATTTCTTATAGCAAAATTCAAATTATATTATTTTTACTAAAAAAGTTTTTTGGTGACATTTCATCTATCGGTAACAAAATAATTATTTTGTGACATGTTATATATAACAATAAGTTCTATTATGAAATTTATTTATAACAGAACTCTAGGTCATTTTGGTAACAAAATTATTTGTTATTTTATCTATTACTAAATACAAAATTATTTAATTTTTGAACTATTAACCAACTATTGGTAACAATTTGTTTTGTTATATTATCAATTCGTAACAAAATATTTGAAAAGAAAACTTATTATTATATTAAATTTTGGTAACAAAAATATAATACGTGAAAAAAATGATTATATCATGGTAACAAAAACATTCATTATGTTTTATGACTCTATTGTAACTAAGAATATTTGTTACTACAATCACTTTTGGTAAAAAATAAATCGTCACCATAGAAATGACATTTGTAATGAAGAAAAATATTTGTTACAAGAACTATTGGCAGTGTGTGTTAGCTCATGAAACAATGGTGACAAAATAATCAATAAAATTTACTTTTTGAACTAATTTGCTGCATATGGTACAAATTTTTGTGACCTAAAGTGCGATTTGTTGTAGTATTAATGAGGAGAAAGCCATTTTTACCTTCTAGCTTCCAGTTGATGAAGGTATGACCAAATAAGTTCCAAAATCCACATTTAAAGTCTTGATAATATCCTTTCCAAATGGTTACTAAGTGGGACTCCTTTAAAATGATGATGGAAAACTTTCTTCCTCGCTCCAAGAATGAAAACTAGAAATTAGACACACTGGGAATCCAAATATTTCCCTCTACAAGGTCCACAAACTCAAGCTCATACAATGTGTATCCCTCTTGTTGACACACTTATAGAATATGTAGGGAAAAGAGATGGAGGAAAGGGAGAATTTTAGAGCTTTGTATTCAAAGAGAGCAACTAAAATGCTTATTGAAAGCAAAGCACATGAAGGCAATGAGCATCAAGACGTGGGCTCTATCTCCACACCTATATATAGAGTGCAAAAGTATGCGAATAGTGTGATGTATAGATATAGATTTATCAAATAATATTCCCCAACTAAATCTCAAATACTAACTAACTTACCTACTGAGTGGCAGTACAACCTATTGTTTGATACTTTACAAGAGACCTCCAGTACCTTTATAGCCTCAATGGGATGTTGCGTCTCTTTCTAGGAGTGAATTAGTCATTCTAATCCCTCACTTCAAATGATTTCTCTCTACTATAAATACTTGCCCTCATAAATATTATAGGTATGTATTTATTTGCTTCATTTTACTATCGGCCTAAATACTTAACCCCATAAACTACATTACTCAACTAACTTAAGCATCAAAGGATTTTAGCCAAGGCTACCTCAACAATTCTAACAGCTCATTATGATTGCAGGTGTTTGCCTACCTTGATATATGATTGCAAATACTGCTTTATCAGCATTGACGAGCATCTTGAGGTATCTAAAATTCACCTTAAATCATGGATTATGTGAGATTCGACTATACTTGAAGGATATAATAATGTAAATTACATATTAGACATGAAAATTACCATCCACAAATAGTTGTGTTTTTCCTGTAGATAGAGCTACCATATTTCAGAAGTCCTTCAGACAAACTTGTATAGATTTATTCATCATAAAGTTCGAATTTATTTTAGACAAAGCTAGAGAAGAAGCAGAATGAGTCATAATTTCTAATAGGATATTCCTTGTTGGCATAAGTCAATGCTTGCAATTACATTCTTCTTTATAGTCAATCTATTATCAAAAAGGCATAAACTGATTGTAAATCTCGATGTATACTATAAGATACATGATATCATAAGAGAGTTAATCTCAAACGGAGTTATCTCCATTAGTTATGTGAACCTAAGGAACATTTAGAGGATCCATTAACAAGACTTACCTAAAGATAAAAAAAAGTTCATGTCAAGGGGAATGGGCTTAAAGCCTATATATTAAGGGCCTTCATAGCAAAAAATCAACCATGCTCTGGAGATCTCAAGAATTTTCAACTAAGTTATAAAGGTTCCCATGATTACTTAGGAGACCACTCCAATCCATTCGTATATTGGAGAAGTGCTACCTACTAAAAGGCTATGAGGTTAAGTATTAACTTTTAAGATTCTCATGGCTACTGTTAGACCCAAAGTTGT
>JACGDI010005671.1:2010008-2097413 GCA_014898725.1 Jacaranda copaia
AGGCCGCACAGGGTCGCATAAAGATGGGCGAAAATTTATGTGAAAAATTGACCCCTGTGACAGCTACCAAAGTGGGATAAGATATGATACTCTTAATGGGAGTTCACATATTGAAGTATGAAACTTCATCGTAAACACTTATAAATCCAAAATGGTGTCCATGTTCAAAACAAACAATCATGAGAGCCAAAATGTATAAGGAATGTTGTTTTAGGATGTTGGTGCCTTCGTTTACAAAAACAACTAAATATTTTAAGACACCATATTCACTTGTTAGCATAACAAATTCAATGGTATTCCACTAAGGAATGTTCAAAGTCTTCAGTTGCCTATCCTGATACGATAGCTTTTTGATTGAGCTTCTTTCGTATTTGCATAGGCATGTGCATCAATTTCATTCATGCAAAGGATTGTTGGAAAATTAGGTAAACTAATGTTCAATAAATTAATTAAGTGGGATCCATGTACTATGAATGGAAGTCATTTGGATTTATAATCTAATAAGGGGTAAATATCAATAATATATTAATTACTCAAAACCATTTTTGGGAAAATGAAAAATGAATGCAAAAGTAAGCCACTTAAACTAAATTTTCTTGAATGAAAAAGTAGAAGGTGAAAAGTCATCAATCCCAGTTGGAAATCAGAAAGGAGAGACATGTATCTATGGAAAGTTGTTAAAAGACATGGCCTCTTATCAATACATCTTCTCTTAAAAATTGTGATTATTTGTACAATTATTGCTAATAATTAAACATATCTGTTCAATATGTTCTTTTTGAAAAGACACATCATATTAAGTGAATATCTTTTTTAATTGTCTCGTTCTTTCCCCAGCAACCTTTCGATAATTATAGAAAGAGTACGATGAGCTTTCTCATTTCATCAATAATTTGCATCCTAAATATTTGATGTATGTTGCATCACATTATTCTTAGCTCTAATTTTGAAAGGCGAGTTCAATGCACATTTATTTTACTGATTTGAGGGATTTGTACGACTACTGCTACTATCTCTTGAAGCAAATGATTGACATACCTTGAAAGACAATCATTGAGTAACTGTAAGCATAGTGCGGGACAAATTCATCTATAAAGAAAGAACCTGGCTCTTGATTCAACTAAGAAGAAGAAGAAAAAGGGATCACACTAGTCCCGATCATTGCTTCCAACATCACCAAGGTCTTTAGAGATTTAACCTCGCCTTTTTCAGTGTTAGGCTTTGAGCTTTAGGCACAATTATTCTTGTTTCTTATTAGGTATCTTCCCTAACAACTTTTTTTTATTAATTAATGAGATCTTTGAACAAAAACTTTTACTGGCAAAGGCCTATGATCTTTTTGAGATTTACTTGGGAACGGATCAAGTGCTCCTCGATGCATTTTAATCCAATTCAACCATCTTTGGCTTCTTGGTTATTTTTAGGGGTGGCAATTTTCAATACGATACGATGACACAACACGAATTGATACGATATTATTAAATTTGGATTGGGGTTATTGGGTCGACCTGACAAACAACACGAAAATTATGGATTGGTTCGGGTTGGATTTTGGATTACTTAATAACAATCTGATAACACGATAATACCCCTATATTTTTTTGCATTGTTGAGTAATAACTTGTTATTTTTGAACAATTTAACTCTAGATTGATTTGTAAGAATTAATGATTATTATTTATTATGTAAATCTTGACTATTTTGTGATGTTAGGATAATTATTAATCATTGAATTGGGCGAATTATATTTTTTTTGTTGGAATTCAACTTTATTGTTGTTAAAATTAAGTTGTGCAAAACTTTTGATTTAACATGAAGATTTGTATATTATTGATATTGTAGACGAAATTAAATAAAGTTCAATTATCAAATTGCTCTATAATACAAAAGTTGGGCTACTAGAGTTGACTTTTTCTAATTTTTTTAAATAAGTTGACTTTTCTCAAAATTTTAGTTTCAATTGATTATTTTATTAAAATTTTAGTTTAACATAAAATGTGTAAGCTTTTTAGGTGAATTATTAATAAAAAATAATCATATGCTGAAACAAGTTGGGTTCAAGTTAAGCAAAATTTTATAATATTCCCATCTTAACCCGACACGAAACAACCCAATATGATAGGATTACCACCCCTAATTGTCTTGCATAATAATGTTAGTGGTCCTAGGCGTTAAAATCTTCAGATAGTTAAGTCAGATATTAGCCAGCGATTAGAATGCAACAAGACGAAAGAGAATGTAAGTTATCTCTGTTTACTTCTTGATGTCTGACTTTGTTAATCAATCCAGTGAACTTAACCATATGACACGATCAATTAAACTAGAACTTAAGCTGGCCATTATGAGATCCTCCATAGATTAAAAGGTATGAGGAAAAAAGGAAGTAAGAATTATATATTTACCCAAAAAATACGTATTTTTTAAAATTATTATTGTATAAACCGTGTAATTATCAATTATAATAATAAGTAAAAAGCTTATTGTGCAAGATACTACAACAAAAGGGGGAATACTATGGTTAGTTCAACTTAGACACACTCACTAGTATATATATATATATATATAGATATATAGATATATAGATATATTCCCCAATGGAAGGCATCATATGCATGGTCAAGTGTGTCCAAGAGGCAATAGCAAGACTACATGTCCCTTCCATGCGTTTTCCCCCCCTTCTCAGTAATAATAATAGATTGTGATGAGATGAAAAATCAAAATTTATTTTTGAAAGATGACACTAATGAAAAACGACAGCATAAGTTAATTTATTGAACATATATATATATATATATATATGTATATATTGACAAAACGAAATGTATTGTGAACTTAAAAATAAAAAATAAGATCGATAATATCTTAACAGGGGTAAATATTATAAAATTTTGAAGAAAAACTTTTAAATGCATAAAATAGTCAAATTATTCCGAAAACTAACTGCTACCTAATAAGTTAAAATACTATTTTTGAATTACTCCCTAGTTTAATATGAGATTTTGAAAGGAAGAATTTCATACTACCTACTTTTAAAGTGTTGGATGAATAGGGCATTCGATTGCCATTTGTATTCATATTTAGTTATACAAACTATTAGCTATATCCACTTAAAATAGATGTCATTCATACTTAATTAGTAGATATTCAACTGTAATTTAATACGAATATGGTAATGGCATAATTGATCCATTTAATACACGCTCCACATACATATTTATTGGATATATTTGCTTGTATATTCAATATCCATAACTTAATTATATCCCTTATCTGTATCCAATAAATAATATTTTAAAAAATTATTGTAAATAATATATGGTAATTTTTCATGTATTTTAAATATAAATTATATTTAGATATTATCATATAAATATATTGTTATACATAATATATTATTTATATTTTTTAATATAAAATCTCATGACATATATACAAATATATATAATTAAAAAATGAGAAGAAAAAAAGTAATAAATTTAAAAATATAGAAAAAAATAAGAGAAAATTGAAGAATTAGTATATGAAGGATGAAGTTAATCAATATAAAATTATTGTTGGTTGACTTTATAATTTACATACTTGTCATCACGATTAATGTTACAAATTGAGTCGGGTTTTGTACCGTTGGCCCAACAGGCAATTGTATTTGAGTAAAGTCATCTATATAGATTGAACTATAGTTCTTAGTTAACTAGAACTTCGTATAGGGAATCTATCAACATCAAGATGGACAACACTCATTTTTAGATTATAAATCTTCCTTGTGTAGGGAGTACTAATCTATATCCAAATAGATAACTCTTTCTTGTGTGGGAGAATCTTATCTATTGGGTTGTACTTTGGGAAGACTCAGCTATAAAGTGGCTCCCTCTCCAGAAACTTATGACACACAATTTGAGTATTCACTCTTCACATACTCTCCCAAGTTCATAGTTTCTCTTTGAATTTTTCTTTATACTCAAATTGCCTCCAAGGATTTAAAGTGTATAAGCTTAAGGAAGCTCCTATGGCAACCCTAGGAGGTGGGTAGAGATTAATAGGAAGTCGTTTAAGGTTAAAAAATATGGAGTTTGTACTCATTAAAGGCTTATAGGCAAGCTTTGATCCAAGATGGTATTTGCAAATTCTTTACTAATTAAAAAGTAACATTGAACCTTCTATTTTGATATTATTCTACATGGATATTAATTATTTATGTGTATTATTTCCAACATTGGTATTAAAGCCAATAAGACTCGTTTATGCTTTTTTACTATCAAATCATGTAGAATTATTTTATGCTTAAAGAAAAATTAGAATTTATAATTTTTGGAAACATAAAATTTAAATACGAATTTTTCACCATATTTAAATCTGGGCACGTAGATTATGTAGTTAAAATTTAGTGAAAAATAGATAATTAATTTGAGAGACAAATTGAATCTAAGTTTGAGAGTCATTTTTTATATTTAAACAAATTGTAGCTAGATTTTCTCTTTTACTATCTGATTTTTAGATTATCCTATAGAGCATGAAAAGAGGTTCCAAATGATATATTATTCATCAAAAATAAACTTAAAATGAGGTAGATATGATTTTTTTTTTTAAATTTTAGTCTAAAAATTTGAGCTTGTGGCAATAAACCTATTTAGGCTTACATAGAACTATTTGTTGATATTTATTATAATTTTTATGTCATACTGTAAAGTATGACAAGTTACTCAATAGAATAAATTATGCACCTCAAATGAGTATAAGACAAGATAGAGATAATTTTTGACCTTATTGTTTTAATTTCTTTGGGAGTTAATAGAAAATATTTTAGAGATATCTTGCATATTTGCATAAAAAAACTATGAATAGGTACATGTATATAAAGATGTGTTCTATCTTGTGGTGTGGTTGACAATTAGATGAATTGATCTACAATATACTTATGAATTGCATGCTTTATTACACTTATTTGTACAATGCAACTGAGTCATATAAATGCAATGTATTATTTTGTGCATGCATAGACATTGACATTATTGTTTTGGTTAGTCATTCATGAAAGCTAGTTTGTGGGCAATGATTGTATCCCCCATTTTTATTATGATTAAATTGATGTAGCAGGTCTTGAATCAATATAATATTTTGTAATATTTTTGTGGTATAGAGTTAAGTAGGGGGGAGGAGTATTATGCTTATTCAATTTTTTATGCATAGCGGAATAACTTCAAGAATGACTGCTTCCCGATCTTGTTCAATACTTGCAACACTTAAAGAGATGATCGTTGATTATTAGCTATGTGGTAAACAGTGTGTAATGCAACAATAAATAAGCAATACACAATAGTAAAGAATAAAGCAAGTAAAGGGCGTAGGAATTTTAGAAAGCCTTAGATCAAATGATCCTATTTTTCTATCTATGCTTTGTGAGTTAGGATTTTGGAAAAAATTCACTATATTGATCTTTTACAAGATAAAATCCAAACTATTACAAATTTTTTCAAGGGCAATCATAACCTAAATTTTTGCAAGAGCAATTCTATCTCAAATTTTTACGTGCGTAATAGGGCTATCTTTAGAATCCCAAGGTCGACACTTTTTGTGTACTTATTGCATCCTTAACCCTTTTGAATATCTCATTCAGTCATTACTATAAAGTACGTGTCGAGAAGAGAAAAATGCCACACTAGTTGAAAGGGATGTGCAGTTGGGGCTACCTTTTGATTTTGTCCTTGTTGCACCTTTAGGTTTCATACTAGACATCTTTCAGATGCACTTTTGTACCTAAAATGAAAAGGCATATTTTATTCTTCATGAAATGAATTGTAAAGGTCTAAGTGCCATATATGTTGACAAAGGGTGTGTGATAGGAGCCACCTCTATAATCCTGTATACTAGATCTAAACATGAAAAGGGCATTAAGAGTTATGAGTTCTCCTCACTGGTGATGGAATTACATGAAAAGTTAGATCTGATTATAATTTCTCTACTTCAGTAAGATTCTTATAAGTAATTTAATTAAATCACCTCATGAATTATGTGAAACCTTAATATATTTTGAATATATGTGCATACAACTTAAAGAATTTATTATAAAAAAACTTGTTATACAAAATGAGTCATCCTAGCATATTTGTATCCTATTCATTGCATACTTATCACTCTATTGTCTTCAACTGCAGAATAAGCTCTATACAAGCAACTCCCCTCAACTTTTTTCTCATTGAGTCATTTGGATTTACCCTTATACTAAAAAAGAAGTTGGAATGGTCAAACCAAAAGAAAGAACTTGGGATTAGAAAAAAAGGAATCCAAATGTACCTAAATTGATAGGTTTATGTATATGCATAATACGTTTTATAGCCATGACGGCATTAGTGCTATACCTCAGGTACTAATACATGTATACTTGTTGATAACTAGAAATAAATTTTGACTGGTGTATGAAAAATAATACTTGAGTTGTCCTTTATTAATATGATTTGTCATTTTAAATTTTTTTGTTAGTCTATCTTTGGATTGACCCTTGAAAGGAAAAATTCCTTAAAAAGGTTGCTGTTGCAATGTAATGGCTTTGGGGCATCTAAGGCGCCACAATAAGTTTCTCACCAGGTTTACCCGCCTAACAGTAGATTAGAGGGCTAGTTTAGAAAATAATCCAATCATTTTTCCTAAGGTGCCAACCTACCATGTCACTAATATAGAGAAAAAGAATCATCATTCATCCAAGAAGTCATCAATAAGAGGTCACTATCAACTCGAAGGTGCCATGGGATTACCAAAGATATGATGGTTTGCTGGCCCCAATGAACACCTACTTCATTTCAAGTAGATTATGCAATTACTTAGCTACAACAATCATATTCATGCTAAATTTCCCATGAAAACTTTCTAAGGAATCGCTTTAGATTGAATCGTTAAGCTTGAGCCCTGCTTAATTGAGTCTTACGACTATCTCCATGATAAATTGCTTCATCAATATGCTAATAAGCACAAGGGTAAGTTCCCTCGCACCCATCTCCACTCAATAAAATAGAATGAAGGGCAATCATTGAGGGACTTGTCATGAGGTTCAATAATGAAGTCTTAAAAATCGATAGCCCTAGAATCGACTTCATTATCGATATTTTCTTCTTGGGATTGCATTACAAAGAGTATGCAAATGCATTCACATGTGAGTGATCTCATACCATGGATGCTTTACTCGACCTCACAGATCAATATGTGGAGCAAGAGGACATGAATTGCTTAAACAAATCAAGAGAAGAAGTATAAGGGAAAAAAAGAAGCAAGAGTGGATAAGACAAGTTGCGATAATGGCCAATCTCCAATCAGATGCATGCCTCACTATACTCCCCTCAATACGTTAAGAAAAAAGATCCTGATGGTCATCCAATATGGCAATCTTTTGAAGAAACCAAGAAAGTTGCCCAACAAGCCTAACGTGAAAATTTTGAAGAATTTCTACATCTTCCATAAGCAAAAGAGGCATGATACAAAGAATTGCTTTCAACTACATGATGAAATTGAATGATTAATTCAGCAAGGATACTTGAAAGAATATGTTGTTGAATAGAAGATTATTATTATTAATGATTAATCGCTAAAGTGAGATAGATCCTGATCCCCACCATGGTAAGCCAACCCCTAACCTTGCCCTGATAAAGATGCTTCACCCATTAGTAGAGTGATTAATACCATCATTAGAGGTCCAACTAGAGGGAACTCCAAGCCCTCTAGAAAGAAATTCGAACACACACCACAAAGTTATCACTAGTTTGAGCTGGTCTTCCATATCTTGACCAATATAGAAACTATCACATTCGTAAATAAGGACTTAAGTCATATTTTGGTGCCCAACATCGAGCAAGCCCAACTGTTCTATAGTAATCACAATTGCTAAGTACACGATGCGAAAATTGATAATAGGAGTTAGCTAATGTGATATTTTACTCAACTCTGTTGAAGATGGACTTAAGAAAGTTGATGCTTTCCTAATAATGATGTTGCTAGTCCATTTTGGTAGCTCGGAGATTGAACCCATGGGATCAATCAAACTTGTGACCTTACCTAACACAACACCAAAAAGGCATAGATGCCCAGTTCAAGTATAATGCTATCCTTGGTAGGCATGCACTTAATGATTTTTAGGTTATAATGCCAAGCTACCACCTCAAGGTCAAGTTCCCAACCCATCGAGGATTGGCAAAGCTTTATGCAATGTAAGTGAAGTATGGTGCTACTATACTATTTTTGTCGACAATAAAACCCTAAAAATCCCAACACCAAAATTCAACCATATGATTGATGTGCCAATTCCCAATTATTATGACAAAATAAGTTCTAGGAAGTATAAGATAGAAGATACTAGGATCGAGTCTACTGAGCAGTTCAAAGTTATCGAGCTAAAACCTGGTAACCTATAGAAGACCACCAAGATAAGAAGTTAGTGCAAGCCCAACACTGAATGTATGCTTATCAACTTTCTTGAAGAAAATATTGAAGTTTTTGCTTGGTTGGCAACCGATCTACAAGGCATTAACCTTAATGTAATAGTTCATCAATTAATTATCAACCCCTCTTCCCTGTTAGTGAAACAAAAGACCTGAACCTTTAGATAAGATAGGAACAAGATATCAACTAGGAGGTCAAAAAACTTCTTAAGGCAAGATATTTAGTGGAAATTCAATTCCCTAAATGGCTATGCAGTGTTTATCCTTGTGCCCAAAAAATGAAGAAAAATGGAGATTGTGTAATAATTTCATCAATCTTAATAAAGTATGCCCAAAAGACCCTTATCCCCAGCCTTACATTGGCTTGTTTGTCAACTCAACAATAAGTTGTGTTTTACTTATCATGATAAATGCACTTCAAGATATTATTAAACTCTTATGTCACTTAAAGATAAAGATAAATCACATTTATTGTTTTGAAGGGAGTTTATTACTTTATCATGACATTCGGATTAAAGAATGCAGGAGTAACCTATCAACAATTAGTGAACCAAATTTTCAAGAATGAGATTGGGAAGTCGATAGAAGTTTAAGTTGATGAAATAATAGTCAAAAGAGTCGATGAGAAAGATTATTTATCTAACCTAGGTCACACATGCTTGTTCCTAATCAGTTATAAGTTAAAAGTTAATCTTGCCAAGTGTACATTTGGTGTTCAAGGAGGCAAGTGTTTGGGATACATGGTTACATAATGGAGGATCGAGGCCAAATCCTAGAAAATATAAGCTATCCAACATATTGTCCATCCTTGATTGATGAAAGACATCTAGAAATTGGTAGAGTTCAAATTGTATTACCTAACAATTTCATATCTTGATGGTGGAGAAGATTTTATCTCTCTTTAAAATACTATGAGATGCTCAATTTTTCTAGTAGGCAGCAAAGTGCTAAAAGGCTCTTGGCAACTTGAAGAAATACTTATCTGAATTGCCATTGCAGGCAATACTAACTCCTGAAAAGATATTGTACCTATACTTAGTTGTATTTCCTGATGTCATTAGTTCGATCCTTATGACCATCGACGGGACATAGCATCGACCTATATACCACCTCAGTAAGAGTTTACAACAAGCAGAGGCAACTATCTTGAGATTGAGAATTTTGCTCTCAACTTTTTCACTACAACAGCAAAACTAAGACCTTATTTCAATCCCACTCTACCACTGTTGTAACCAATCAATTGCTCAAGCTGGTGTTTTCTAAATCGAACTCTTCTAGTCGGCTCACCAAATAGGTGATCAAACTTAATGAATTTGACATGTATTATCAGCCCCGAACTACCATCAAGGCTCACTACCAAAAACTTAAGCATCCACTACGAAAATATTGCTACAGCATATATTTTTTAGCTATAACTACAAACTATAACTATAAAGTTTTTGTAATAAATGTAATTTTTTAAAATAAGAAGCAAAAAGAATTATTAACTGTCAACCACTAGTCATATTTGTTACAAGTGAAATAGATTAATTTCAAATTAAATATATAAAAATATGTTTTATATATAAGAAAAGAATAATTATTAAAAAAGAATTAATCATTGCAAAAGTTAGCTATAAGAGTATCTACTTCAGGTTTGGCTAGGTCAATTTCATAGTTTAGGCTATGAATTCTTAGTATCAACTACAAATTAATCATAGATGATAGCTTAATTTTTTGTAGTGGCATAAGTTTTAGCCGATTTCATTGTAAAATATATTGAACTACCTTGTGAAGCCCCAAAACAATCGTGCCATGGATTTTCAACAATGATGTGAGTTCAACTACATCAAGAGACATTGCTCAAATTCTGTTTCACACATCCGATGGTCCAAGTTCCCCAGCTTGACTAGAGGAACTTGCCAAAATCACATTTTTGGTCACTAACAGTCCAACGACATTAGAGCATGGTACACCCGATGGATTAATAGTTCTCTTAGTCTACTTTTCAACCCTAAGCTGGCAAGATGAGATCATTAGGTACCTCAAAAATAATTAGCTACTAGATGACAAACGAATAGCTCGATAAATTTGAGCTCGAGTAGAGAGATACACGCTTGATAATAAAGGCAAACTTTTCAAGAAGTCCTTTTTAGGCCCACCTCTTTAATTCTTAGATCCAACCTAGGCAAAGATAATACTCTAAGAAATCCATGCAAGGACTCATAGGAATCATTTGGGAAGACAGGCGTTATCTTACATTCAACAATGTTGATTTTGGTTGACGTTAACCAAAGATGCCATTGACTTATGCCATAAGTGCGAATCCTACCAATTCCATGCTAACACCTCACACCAACTAGCAATATTGATGGTCAGCATCGTGGTTACTTGGCCATTAGACTAGAGGAGCATCAACATCATTGAATTATTTTCTATAGCCATGAACCAACATAAATTCCTTATTGTGGTGGGTAAAATACTTCACAAAGTAGGTTGAGCCAGAGGTCATCCTCAAAATAATAGATGTAGCCGTTTGGAGTTTTATGTGGAAGAACACAAACTCAGTTTGCCAAAATCAATCATCTCAAATAATAACACTTAATTTTGAAGTAGGAAAATTGTTGAATGGTGTTAACATCAAAGAATTTGATAATATTTTACGTTGGTTGGCAACCCCTAGAGTATTGACCAAATAGAAGTTACCAATAAGACCATTGTTGACTATAGCAAGAAATGATTGTAAGAAGCCAAAGGAAAATGTACAAATGATCTCCTAGGAGTACTCTAGGTATTTAGAAAAACCCCAAGGACAACAATAGGAGAAAACCCATACAAGTTTATCTATGGATCAGGCACGATAGTTATTGTTGAGCTAATTAAAAAGACAAGGACCTTTTCTACTACCTTTCTCAAAATGAAAAAGTGAGATTATTCTAGCACAACCTATTTGAGGAAAAATGGTAATAGTTCCATGTCAAAATTCAACACTATAAGACAATAATGGTAAAGCTATACAACAAAAGAGTCAAATCGAAGAGCTTCCAACTAGGCTATTAGTCCTTAAAAGGGTTGAAGTCTCTCAACACATCAAAAAAACTTGACCCCAGTGGGATGGCCCATACCGAATCATCAAAGTCGCTAAAAATAATGCCTGTAAGCTCGAGGACATAGATGGAGTCGAACTCCTAAGACCTTGAAATGTAACCAATTTTTAAAAAAAAATTACCTATAACCTTGGTGAGTCGACATCATGTCACCTATGTAGCAATTAATGAAATTTTGACAGTATTTCTAATTCTCTTTGTAGCAATGCACTTTGTAATTTGTGAGCTAAATACATTAACCTCTTAGTTCGCCTATGTAGCGACACTCTTTGTATGTCTTTAACCTCGATCAAGACCTAAAAATGAAAGGTCAAGTCGACCTTAATGTTTAGTAATATAACAATTAATTTTGTGTTTTCTTGAACTTACGTGAGTCATAGTTGGACTTACTCAATCGACGACAATTTCATCAAGCATCAACAACTTATTTTGCAAAAATTCAATTAGTGCCACATTGCGTCCCTCACGTAGCCAAGTATTACAACCTCGCTTATTCAGCATATAAAGAAAAACCACATTGAATAGGTCAAATAGGGAGTAAAGGGCAATAAACATAAGCATGCATGTCGAAATCAAAGTTGAAAATAAATTAAACATTCATGTTGAAAGCAACACAATAAGCTAAAAGCAAAAAAAGGAACTTCATTTAAGCTAAGCCAAGTTACGTAGTTTGATTAGAAACGTTACAAAAGGTGTTGAATTACAAAATCATCAAAATAATGCCACTGACCTAACCCTATTACAATCCCCAAACTTAAGATCGATGGAAAATAGATAGACAAGATAATTTTTTTTCAAAGCTCTAAGATTGAGGTACTACTACTAGTCAATGAAGAAGGTCCGAGGTGGACAATAATTTTAGAGGATAGCATCAATTATCTCTTACACAATCAGGATCAGAAACTTAAACTAACGCTCAAGCTCATTTTGAGGAGCCTCAGGCTCTCCTCCCTTAGTAATGAAAGCTTGAAGGTTGTCCTTCAAACTATCGAAATCAACGCCAAAAGTCTTCAGTTGAGCAATCACCTAGTTAAACCTAGACTTCTAATCATTCGTCCCCATTACAAAACAACATTTGCACAACATAATACTTTAGATGAACTTTTTAAGAAGCTTCTCGACACAAAAAAGGAATGACCTTTAGCTACTCCTCCCTGGTGACGACTTTGCCCTCCCAAAATTATTTGGAATACCCTTTGTCCTGGGTCTCCTCAACCTCCCATTAGAGCTTAAGAACTTTCTTCAAAAGCTTGTTGTTCTTGAGGGCAGTAGTTGTCACTTTATTAGCCTTCAAGACTGTATTTTCGTACCCCAAATCTCAGACAAGGCTCTAAAAAGACTCCAAAGTTTTTACCTTCTTCCAAAGGGCTTTAACTGTGCCACCCCCACTGCCTTGAACTACTTTTTTCATGTATTGTAGTCAGTAAGTTCCAGATTAATTAGCTCATTTTTTACATCGAACAAACCAATTAGCAGAAGAGATGAATTCCAAACTAATCAACAAAGAAACTAAATGGTGAGATCAATTCTTACCATGTTTGTATGATGGTTGAACTAATGAAAAACCTTCCCAACCTTAACTACCAAGATTTTCTCTTAGTTAACCTCAAAGATACTAGCTTGCATTAGGGACCAAGTTGTTTGGCCCTCAACTTTCTCATCTATTATCAAACTATTGTTACTAATACTGCTTTGGTAGAGCCCAAACTTGGGCTCCCCAAAAGTGGCCAACCCGTATAGATTCTTGAGCAAATCTTTTTAGGTCTTGGAGGTAAATGCAGGGTTGAGGGAAAGAGGGCTTCAATCCCAAACATAAGGCTTGGAGATAAGTGCAGGCATAGGTAGTTTCTACAGCATGCTATCTAGTAATTGATAGTCTTCTACAACCATGAGGTTGAAAATTTTGGAAGAGATATAGTTTGGTAATGATCCTGATTATTCTAAACTAAAAATATTTAGTTATCCTGCTTATGTATACATAAGGTAGGAAAACAGATCCTAAGTCAAAGAAATGTATATTTCTTGCTCATAGTGCACCTGTCAAGGGTTTAAAGATGGATCTAGTGTCTAAAAACATATAAGATTATTACCAACACGGATGTTGTTTTGGATAAGTCTTCCATGCTTAACCCAAAAGATGATAGAATAGTCCATGTTGGTGTAGGTACTCAGGGATCAACTAAAAAGGTAGAGTTCAAGTTCAAATTGCTCCTTCAATATGCATGCATTTGAGCGTATACGACAAGCTCTCTCTCTAGTAAAGTTTGATTCATCCTTTCAATCATGTCATTCTAGCAATACATCCTAGCCACTATGTGATGTCTCTAACACTTATCTGTCTATAGTATTGCTTGAACATACTTGAGTAAAACTCTCAACTATTATCACTCTAAACTTGCAAATTCAATTGCTCAAAATCATAACATAGTTTAGAGTGAAGAATCTTTCGATCACATACTTAGGTGTTCCATTGTTCATATGGCATAAGAAAGAACAACTATTTATGGATTTTGTGGAAGTAAGATCTTGCATTTTAGGATGGAATATGAATTAGTTGTCATTTCATGAGTGAATGACCATGACTTAAAGTGTTTTTGAAAAGTTATACAACCTCCAAAATTGACCCTTAATGTGTAGAAGAAATGATGAATAGCTTTTTTTTTGAAAAGATACAGATGATTAAAGAAAAATTCATCAATGTTGATGGTCTGACCCTTGTAGTTAATTGCTCTTCAATTTGGCAAAGCATGTGTAAAATTCACAAAAAAGCAGGGGAAAAAATCTTTTGGACCTTATGGAAAAGAGAAATTTCATTCTAAATGATCAATGGATGAAAATGGGAAAGGTGTAGCAATTGTCTCATAGGATCAAATACATAGAGTTGGTTAGGTATTTACGGATTGATGGGAGTTGGAGCAATATGATATTGAATGACTGTTTCCTAACCTCACTGGCTACTGCAGTAAATCAATCCTTATCTCAGTAGGAGAAGTAAATAGATTTTGATTGAAGGTGTCCACAACTAGATCCTTTAGCACTAAATTAGCTTGGCACCTTATTCACAAAGCATGAGTAGTTAGTTCTTTATTTGCAGCATATGGCTACCAAATATTTCACCTTTTATCTCTATATTTATTTGGAGATTGCTCTATAATTGAATTCCTATGGATTTTAGTCATAGGCAAGAGGTGAATAATTAGCTTTAAAGTGTAGTGTTCTGATGTAATGGAGATGGTACCATATTTATTCCTACAAAGTCATAAGGCGATAGAGGTGCAGCATTATTTTGGAAATATCTTCCATATTCAACTAATAAACTTAATAGAAATTACTTCTATAATTTAGTATTGGAGTTCTCAACAAGTTTTTACAGTTGCCAACATGTCTGGATATGGGTTTCAAAGCTCATTTTTTTGTTCCTTTAAGAGATGCGCAATTCTACCAGACATAAATACTAGAATTATGAAGCACACACCATAATTTGGCACGTAGGACGTAGGCTTTCTCTTATCTACATAGGAAATGGCGACGAAAATGTATATTGCCAAAGGCACTATAATATAGCTGCGCATCTCGATTTCTCCATTAAACAACCACTATAGCCATAATAAATATTACCTCATTAGGCAACATCACTGATGGGGTAGATGAAGTTGAATGTAGATGGTGCATCAAGAGGAAATTCAGGCTTGTAGAGGTAAGAGGATTCCTTAGGTATACTTAAAATGATGTAGTGTTCACGTTCTACAAATCTTTTGGGTCAGCTACTAATATAATGGAAGAACTCTCAGTTGTGCCACAATGTCTTCAAATATGTGCCATGAGGAATCAATAATTTGTGGATCAAATTAGACTCTATAGTGGTGATATATATAATTAAGAACCATACATTGTGCTCATAGCATTTACAACATACTTTAACACTAATCAAGCAACTCATTTAATCCTTCACAAACCAGGATCTCAGCATCTCACATATTTTACAAGAGGATAATCAACCAACAAATTTATTCATGAACTGGGCATGTAATCATTAGAAGATAACTATAGTTTACAATATCGTACAAGAACGATAAGGACTTATTCGGATAGATAAGTGAAAGCTATCGATTATTAGACTTTGTTGTAATTATGATGGCTCTTTCTTTTGATGCTTTATAAATTATTTTTTTATTTAATAAACTGGTGAGAATTTCACCTAACCAGTCTCTCTTGGACAAGCCAAATCAAGGAGAAATAAAATAAAAGACAACATAATGCAAAATTAATTGCCATTAACTAGGCATTATATGTAGAACTTTTTAATACATAACATCAATTCTCCAAATGCCAACCAAGGGATCTTCATGTCTTTTAATTTGTATTTAAAGAGGAAGTGATTTTTATCTTCTAACTTTAGGTTAATGAAGATTTATACCAAGTGGGCTCCAAAACCTACACTTGAACTCTTAATGATCTCATTTCCAAGTAGGTCTCCTTGAAAACTTCCTTGCTCTAAGGATAAAGATTACAAATCACAATTAGGAGCCCATATATTTTTCCTCTACTAGGTCCATACACTTAAAGCTCATACGAGGAATATCTCTATTCTAGATTAGAAAGACACCTATAGAATATGTAGAGAAAGAACAATGAGTGGAAAGAAAAATATATAAGTCTTGCAATCACAGAGAGCAACCAAAATGCTTCTTCAAAACAAAGTAAAAATGAAGGTAAAAAGATAAGCATCAAAAGGTAGCCTCCATCTTTACATCTATATATAGAGTTCACAAGTGTGTGAAGAGTGTGATGCTAGATATAGATCTATCTAATAATATTCCCCAACTAAATCCCAGCAATTAGATAGTGGTAATGTTATATACATACAATCTATATATATTCCCTTCACATGTTCAATACATAGGGAAAGTTACCGTCGTCACATTCTTCCATGTGTTATGATTAAGTGTGTTCCAAACATACTTGCTTATGACTATCTAGTGGCATGGTCTACAAACTTTTTCTTAAATTAAAATTCAATTTTTATTCAAGTAACCAATTAATTTAGTCAAATATTTTGACCAAGCAAACCAATATCAAAATTAATTAGTCTCAACAAATTAATTATCTCTCCAAGACCCTATTAAATAAACTATTTGTATTATATGAATTTACATCCTTAAATTAATCAAGCTAAGAATTACCTAATCCAGCAAATTAATTCCCCTCATCTAACTCTTTAAATGATATTATCAAAAAGTTAGATAATATTCCATATATACCATGTGAGTTTGTGAACACTTATGTGTGACTACTTAGATTCACCAATAAATTAGCAATGGGCCTACTCTACGTTACAATTTATCTATGAATAACTCAGTTAATTATTTCAAATAATCAAACTAATTTAATTAACCATTCTAGAATTAATCTCCACTAATTCAAGAGTACTTTGTTTTCATAATCGATATCTAGCAATAACCTTATAAAGCCTAATCAACATGGATTAAGTATATGAACTCTTCCAATCATGAGTAAAATGCAAATACAATCTTTCCATGTTCTGTCTCCTAATTGAGGCCTAGGGCGAAAAGATTTATCAATTTCATAATAGCCTCAATAACTATGTAATTGTTTATAATCATTAGCTCAAGTGACTCCAACATTATAAACTCCTTTTCAAATTATCACACCACCTTGCACAAGGGTTTTCAGAACTGAGCAACATAAAAAGTGAAAGACATCATTTCATTCAACAAGATGAGTAATGGGTCCTGTATTGATTCTCATAAACCTCTATGTCCAAGTAACATAATATCCAATCCAAACCCTATATGACCAGCTACATAATTAAGGCAGGTATCAAACCAAAAGCACAAGTACACAAGGTTACCATGGAACATCAAAGTATAAGGACTAATAATATACATTACCATAAGTATGAGAATATTCATCACCAACATGCCACTTAGCTTCTTTATGGAATTCTCAAGGAAGATCCATTCAATAATCTTATTTCTAACAAGCACCCACTAATTTATAGTAATGCTTCTATGCTGATTGCCCCATTTAAACGAGGCATCCTCCAACTCTTAGAGCGTACATCATAGTGCAAATCTATCCGAATCTAACAATTGCCTATCTTGAGAGATTATACAACTAAGAATAATTTAATATTAAGATCATGAAAACATGTTTCATGATCAGTATCATATTAGTAATCATGTGTCATAGTTGTACATGATCTAAAGGTTTCAACAAAATATGTTGTACGAATAATAATATAAAATATATAAGATAAAAATGGCAATAAAAGATATATTGATTGAATGAGATATATACATAAGAGTAGTCTATATGCTAATCTTATTGGCTTGCTGAACATTACTCTAACAATCTTTCACTTACCCTAAAGTCAATCGCTCATGGTCTTTAGGTCTATAATTTCAAGATGTTTATCAAAGACCTTTTACAATAGGGGTTTAGATAGTAGGTTTAATATACTCTCTTCCAAAGTAACATTTTTCACTTTATTGTCACCTCCACTAGTGATCTCTCGAATCAAATTATATCATCTTAGAATACATTTAGGTCACTGATGAAATCTTGACTCCTTTACTTGTTAATTGCTCTAATGTTATCTCAATAAATGACAACCACATCAGCAATGCTAGGTGTTACCTCCAACTCTTGGTGAAAGTCTTTCATCCAAACATTCTCTTTTATAGCTTTTGCTTGGCATTTTTCCAATTCACCATATTGCCATTGGGGCAAAATACAACCCCAAAATAAATCTAAACTCATCTACATTAGATTGGGAACTAGAATTCAAAAACCACTTGAGTTTCAATTCTTTACCACTTTCAATCAAGAATAACTCTTTAGTCCTTCTCCAATACTTAAAGATTATCTTCAAAATGTTCAACTCACCGAAATTGACCCAATAAAAACTCTTGACATTCAGAGCCTAAGTTATTTTCAACTTCATGCACAACATGGCATACATTATACTTCCAATAACAAATGCAAAAGGTATGAGAAAACATACTTTTCTCTTCTTTTCTATTAAGAAAGCCATAAACTTTGAGAGAAAAGAACCATGTCTCATATAGATTTATCCTCTTTTTGATTTCTCCGTATTAGATTTCTTTAATATTTTATCTTTGTACAACATTTGGGATAGCCCTAGCATCTTATTCAATTCATCTATGTAGATTTGTATTTCTAATATGAAGGATGATTCCCTCAAATATTTCATAGAGAATTTTGTAGATAATCATACTTTAGTTTGCTCTTATATTCCCGCCTAATTCCTAATACAAAGGGTGTTATCAACATAAAGCAATAGAAATTGAACTGAACTCTCACTAGTTTTCTTATGCACATATGGTTTGTACATATCTTTGATAAAGACAAAACCATATGATTGTCTCATCAAAATATGTATTCTAACTTCAGAGTCCATAAATGAAGCAATGGAGTTTGCAAACCTTTTGCTCGTTCTTACTGGATACAAACCCTTCAATTGCTCCATATAAATATCTCCACTGAGAAAAGCAGTCTTCATATCCATTTGTCATATTTCATAGCTATAATGTACTGCTATGACAAGCAAAATCTTTATGAATTTAGGCTTCTCCGTAAAGGAGAAGGTTTCCTTAAAGCCAATGCTTGGCCTTAAAGTATACTCTTTTACCATTAATCGAGACTTATAGGTTACTATTTCTTCCAAACGACATTAGTCAAAACTTATAGAAGCTACCTCTCTATTTAGTCTAAACTTGTGCTTATATATCTTCTTGTAATTGATATGCACTCCATCTATTGAATCTACAAGGTCCCTACCTTGTTGAAGTACATAAAGTTCATATCAAAACACATGGCACTAAGCCAATATCCAAAATCTATGTCTGATATAGCTTTTTTACAAGTCATTAGATGACTATCCAACTGATCAATTCATGAAAGAACCCAAAACCTTTAGATTGTTTCCTTACTCGATCAAACCTTCTCAGAATGTATGTACTAGTCAATAGCTACTCTTATTCTTCCACTATTTATAGGATCGTTGTAGTGCGAATTTCATTAAGTTCTACAATACCATTATCTTCATTTAGAAAAAACTTCTTCCCCTATGAAGTAGTCCTCGAATCAAACACCTTTTGTTTCAAGGCATCATAAAAGTAATATCCAATAAATTCTCTAGTAATGCTACATAGAAATAGAGTAGGGTCCTTTCGATAGACAACTATGTATTAGTTTGTTTTCTTCTAAAATGCATGTAGAGAGATCTTTTCTTCTTGAAAATTCTTTAAGTTTGTGAATTTTGTGAATGATTTCTTATGTTGAAGTTTTTTATGAGACTTGGTATTAATACATTTAGTCTTGATGGGCTAAGCCTATTAAGTTTTTTGCCCCTCTTTATAGGCTTAGCTTGTCTTTTGAGCTCTCTGGTCTTTTTACTTAGTCAATTGATATTAGGTTATTAAGTCATTTTAGTTAATTTACCAAAATACCTTTTTAGTCTGTTTTTAGCAGCATCATCAAGCTCCTTTGATAGGGAGATTTTAATTTGACATCAAAAATATATTATAAATTTAACTTGTTTTTTTTTTAATTTAGTTTGTTAAAGATAAAGTTTATTAAATAATTACTTTTGGGTTAAATGTTTGCAAGTTCTCAACTTCTACCTAAGTTGAGGTTGATTAGGTCTCAAAGTCTTCAAGGCTTTTAAGGGGTGCTCCATAAAGGTGACTTTGTCAACACTTAAGGAGTTAGTGAAAAGAAGGAAAATTCCAAATTAAGTTGAGGGGGAAGGGGGGGAAAGGAGGGTTCTAATTGGAGTGTAGAGATGAGTCCTCAAAATAATTTCTTTTTACTTCATGGTCTTTTTAATTTATTTCTCCTTCTTAGCTCTCTTATTTGTGCATTTTTCATCATATTTTTGAGTTGGTTAAAATTTGGGGGTTTTTGCTAGGTCAAAGTATGTTTGAGAGAAAATATAATTCTAAGTCAAATCTTTAAGTGATCCAGAAAAAGGAAGCAAAAGAGGGGCTGCGGTGGTGGTTTTTCTTGCCGGCTGGCCATCTGCTACTAGTGGCAATGCTGGGCACCCAAGGGTGAGTCCTCACATGTGAACGCCCAGGGCACTTGCGTGATGCTTGGAGTTGTTGCTCCCTGGGCATCCACTTTAGGTGCCCAGGATGGGATGCCGCATGGAAAAAGAGAAAGGTCTTTTCTGGTAGACAACTGTATATCTATTTATTTTCCTTTGGAGCATATGTAGAAAGATCTTTTTTTCTCAAAATTTCTTTGAGTTTGTGATTTTTTGTGAATGATTTCTTGTGCTGAAGTTCTTTTTGTGACTTGGTATTTATAGATTTTAGTCTCAATAGGTTTAGCCCATTAGGGTTTTTATGTTGCTCTTTATGGGCTTAGTTGTCCTTTAGATTCTCAGGCCTTTTTACTCAATTAAGTAATATTATGTCATTAAATCATTTTACTTAATTATTGAATTGCTGTTATAGTCAATTTTTAGCAATACCATCTAGAGTATCCCACAAGTTTGCATAAGATAGATTTTTGTATCAAACTTATCTCCTAATATTTACTTAACATAAGCAAGAGACTCTATATTCTCAAATAGGAGTATGAAAGCACTTTGCTATGCCACATCTCATAAAGCATTTTAAGCACCGACTTTGAAGGTATTACATTTAGTAACTTCACAGCTATTTTGAGGGTGTACCCCTAAAGTGAAAGAAAAATATTTATAAAGCTCAACATAAAACATTTCACCTCCAATAAAGTATGGTTTCTACGTTTGGCAATCCCATTGAGTCGGGATGTGCCAAGAGACCCATTGTGAGAGAATCTCATTTTCTTTTAGATAATTGAGAAACTCATTGCTCAGGTATTCTTTTCTGCAATCTGATCGAAGAGTTTTAGTACTTAGACCAAGTTACTTCTCAACTTCATACCTAAAAGTTTGTGAACTTTTCAAAAACCTCAGATTTGTTCTTCATAAGATACACATATCCATACTTAGTATGTTCATTGGTAAAGATAGTGAAGTAAGAGCAGCCTCCTTTTACACTAACTCTTAATGATCCATATGCATCCGTGTAGATCAAATCTAAAGGATGAGTTGTGCTCTCCAATTGTCCAACAAACAGAAACTTAGTCATTTCTCCTTTGAAACAAGATTCACAAGTAGGTAATTTCTCCAGTCACCCAATTTTGTGAACTTAAAGCTACTAACTTAACTTGTCCATCCTAATTTTGGTAGCATGTCTAAATCTAACAGCATTACAAGAAAATTCACATTTAATGGCATTAACATGGTGACATTTTACAATATAATGACACAAAATGATATTATTGTGATAGTTACAAAAAAATACCACTATAATTTAATATTTTGTGGCATTTAATTATTAAATGACAAACAAAATAGTGACATTTGATTAAAAATGCCAAGATAAATGTATTTTAAAGGCATTTAACTAGTGTCAATAATTGTTTTTAGAAAAATGTCACTAATATGTAGTTATAATGCTGTTTGAAGAAACATATCATAAAATATTTAGTGGCACAAAGCTAGTGGCATTTATAGTGTATGACAGGCAAAAATAAAATAGTGATAGTCATAAAAAAATGCCACTACAATAAAATATTTAGTGGTATTTGATTATTAAATGACATATAAAATAGCGACATTTGATAAAAATACCAACAAAAATATAATTTGAAGGCATCTAACTAGTGCTACTAATTTTTCTTAAAAACATGTCACTCATGTTAATTTATTTTGGCACCTTAAAAAAATGCCACAAAATGTTTAGTGGCACTAACTTGTGATATTTAATAGTGTAATAATAAATATAAGAATAATATAGTGATAAGTGTTGAAAAATGTCACGGTAATGCTATATATAATGGCATTTGATTAATAAGTAATAAAAAAAAAATAGTAGCATTTGATTGAAAATGCCAACATAAATGCAAGGCATTTAATTAGTGTCACTAATTTATTTATTTTTTTTTTGAAAATTGCTACTCATATTTATCTATGGTGTCATTTATAAAAAGTACCGTAAATTATTAGTAGTACTATTTTAATGCCGTTTTACAATATAGTGTTACTTAGTAGTAATTGATTAATAAATATTATAAACATGTAATTTTATGGAAATTACTGACACAACTATATATTAGAAGCATTTAATTAGCAATACTACTTTTCCTAAAAAAACAGAAGAAAAATAAAACTCATAATTTAGTTATGGTGTGTAACATGAAATAAATATCACACAAAAATAGATAAGGTATATGTAGTTATTAAAAATTATAAAATATACAATTTTAAATCTTATCATAATGCATTGATCAAATTAAGTACTTAAATATACTTTTAATGTATAGACTAAATTAATCATATTTTCAAGAAGTATTAAAAATCTAAGTTTTTGCCCATTTTTTCTCCTCACCTATAAATTATTTTTTTGAATATTTTCTATCTCTAAATTTAATGTCTCAAACTTTTTCAAATGTATTATTTAATATAATAATTTTGGGCATATACTTTAATAATTGAGAAAATATGCTTTTAAAGTATGAGAATATAATAATATTTGTGAATGTTTATGATGAACATTTAGTGTGTAGCTTGATAGTAAATTCTGTCTTTTCAAGTAAAATATTGCAAGTTCAAATTTTACACAAAGCAATTAGAGTATGTTGGAGTCTCATAATATGACTATTGGTGGTAGATTAAGATGTCATTGAAAGGAATCTTTTTTACTATTTAACTTAGCATGTCATTTAATTAATTTTTATGGCATGTTATTAGGTCATCTAAAGGAATTTTTTGTGACACTTTAGCATGTCATTTAAAATTATTTTTTTGATATGTTAACATGCCATTCATTGTACTTTTTGTGGCTTATTATTTTGTCATTTAAAGAAATTTTTATGGTGTTTTAATATGTCACTACAAACATTTTTATTGGTATATTGGCATGCCATTTAAAATTTTCTTTACTGGCACTTTGGCATGTTATGTAATGCATTTTTTGTGACATTTTAATGTGTCATCTAATATATTTTTTCTTGCATTTTATTAATGTCACAATAAAGGTAAATTAATGACATTTATACCTTTAACTACATCGCTACAAGTGAAATTTAAAAAAAATATTATTAAATATAAAATAATCGTTATAACACTATTTAAGTTGCATTTTCTAATACCACTAAATGCAATTTTTCTTGTAGTAAGCCACATGTATGCATAATTTTGATCATCTAATTTTCTTTGTTCCTTTGCTGAATATACATAAGCGGACTAGTGGAATCAAGTGTATATAAACCATTTTTGCAATATAACACATGCTATAAAAAAAAAAAAAAAAACCCATTCATTACAGTAAATACATTTCATTCTTAAATGAAAATTTATATATTTTTATTGTCAAGAACTAGATTTGAGATAATAATTTTAATCAACGTGGGAGTTGTTTAATACAAGTGAAAAATCATTAAGCTCCAAGTAAACACTTCCTATGGCCTTGACCCCAACTCTTGCTCCATTGCCTACACCTACACAAAGGTTCATATACCTCTATTCAATTCTTTGCTTGTCCTCTCTATTAACTGCAAATCATTGCATGGATAAGAACTACATGCAATATCAAATATTCATGAGTTGTTAACCAAAATGTCGAGTTCAATAAATTACTTACCATTTTTAATGGTCCCAAAGTATTTCTTGCAATTCCTCTTCCAATACCTCAGTTTCCCACAATGGTAGCAAGTAGCATTCTTTTTATTTGTTTTCTTAATTTTATTCTTTGCCCCTCAGGATGACTTTAATGGGTATTTGTCCTTAGTTGTTTCCTTTCTTGACCTTTTGGGTCTTTGGTTGGGAAGGGGTAGCAATCATTAAAGTTTTATCCATTTTCAAGGTTCCCTCGATAGTCATGAGCATGTGTAACTAATTCATTGATTGGCACCAATATTTTACTTTTGAAATTCATGACAAACTGACCAGATGAGCCAAGAAGAGATTGGAAGATCAAATCTATTTATAGCTCCTTGTCCTTGACCACATCAAGATTGGCAATCTTTTCCATTAGGCTAATCACTTAAAAGTCATATTCTTGAATACCTGAACACTTAATCTTCCTATCCTGAAAGAGCTCCTTTGAGGCTACAAATCTTTTGTGCATTGTTTGCATGTCGTACAATGTTTGCAAGTGTAAGCGAATCTCCGTGCCATGCTTCATGTGCTCATGCGATTTTTTGACATGACCATCATCACAAGACATCGTATGGAAGATTTCCATAAATCCTCTTTTCCGAGTCAAATAAAATGTTTAAGTTGCGAAGATAATCCTGATAGTTTGATCCATTTAACTTGTTAGTTTTCCAAATACCGTTCAGTGGATTTTACGAATGGTATATTAGTTGTTAAAGTATAAAGCAATATTGGCTCATTAATTAATAGGTATTTTTGTCAGGCTTTTTATTAAAAATAAAAAATGGAGTGTGTTTATCAATTAATGCGGTGTAAATATCAACTCCCATATTGCAAATATATTATTTCTGTATAAAATAAATAAATATTGTTATATGATATATTATTGTAGTTATAAATATTTATTTTATATCTTATAAAAACATCTAAAGAAACATATTAAATCTAAATTACTACTTTATATAATATTTCTATAATGAGGGTATGCCAGTTATTTAATCAATTTCTTTCCATTTTAATATATCAAATGAAGAAATGAAGCAATTAACTATAAGATTCATTTTATTCGTGTTATTGGTATGTATAATATAATGATGAATTTTATATTAAACAAGTGCCTTTCCCATTTTCTTATTCTATTCTTAATCTCTTCCCTATTTGAGTTCTACTACTTTCAGAATGATTCAAATGTACTAGCTAATTAAATAATAACATTTTTACTTAAAAAGTGATAAAACTCATAATAAATTAAATGAAAATTTCACATTAATAAATTCACAATATTTATTGAAACATCTAAAGAATGATTCAAATGTACAAGCTAATAATAAATTTAATACTGTTATATGAAATATATCTTATATTAAATATAAAATTTCACATTAATAAATATTATTGTACTAATATAATTTGATGTTAAAAATAATAAAATCCACAAATAAGTTAACTAATAATTTTTTCCAAATTATTTGACTGATGTAACATAAATAATTAGATTCACACATTACCACTGTTGGATTAAAACATACTTTCAATTTTATGTTTATATTTATAGACCACAAGTCCAAGCACGTTTATCTTTTCACAAAATTTTAAACTCTACTTAACACAAGGTTTTTGATAAGGAATATTAAAGAAATTTGAAAAAAGAATTCGGATTTTCCGGTTCCTATGGAAAATATAAAGAAAAGCGAATTTAGGAAAAAATTCTAGTATGTCTGGTATAAAAATTTTAGTAGGAATGTCAAATAAATTTGAAGAGAAAATATGGTATAACAGGGAAAACCTCAGGCTATGTTTAATTTTGTGTTGGAATGATATGGGAAAATATTTTTGAAGAATGTGATAAAAATAAAAGTTTGTTTGATTTTATTTTTAGGTGAGATATTTTTTTACAATAAATGTTTTTTTATGTAAATCATTATCTATTGTTGGTGCCATATTAAATTTCACATTGCTAAATGGCATTATTATTGTAGTATAATAATTAAAATACATAAATACGTAACTTTTATTGGTATAATGATTTGTAATGACTAAAATAATTTTGAGAAAAAAAAAACGTGTCTTTTGAGGATAACTCTGAGAAAAGCAAAACTACATGGTCTGGTGTTGCAGTCTTCAATCCATCCACCGAGTTCTTATCGTTTTGTTCCTTAATGTTTTTCCTAAACAATTTAACAAAATAAAAAATTTATATTTTCTTGATTTAACTTTTTTTATATTCTTTTTCCTTTTCAGAATTTTAAACCGAAGAAATGGTCGTGTGATTGAGGTAAAATTATTTTCAGCAATATGAAAATAAGAAAGTATAAGCTAGCGGCTAACAATGTCTCATATTTCCCCACAAGCTTGCGAAAATCTTTATTAGTTATTTATTTATTTATTTGTTGTGTGTGTGTGTGTGTGTGTGTCCGGGAAAGTAGCAAGAAGCTTTGAAGTTTGTCTTTACATGGCCACTTACGAATTAATGGTTAGTGTAGCGACTGGAGAGTTTATTCAATATGAAGAACTGGTGGACGAAAAAGGACAACCTGGGCCTCAAAAGGGAGTCATCACCTTAACTTTGCCAATCCAACCTGGAAATACTGATCTTACAGTTACCGGCACAGCATCCACAAGAATACAATTCAATGTAAATTCATAAAAGCATTTGAATGAAACCCCAACTTGATGCCTTTTTATTTCAAAAAATTTCGGATAATGCATACAAGTTGTGGTTAGTTCCCAGTAAAGTTCTAAATAAATCATTAATAATATTAAAAGTAATTAAAACAAAAAACCGTAGATACAAAGCTCGTAACATGTAACCAACCACAAAAGCACATTCCGACTATAAAATCTACTTGCACAACCCACACGCAAAACGTCCAAAGCATTTGGACTAGCCAGACTGGTGGTCCTTGTTTCTTTTCATGGTTACCTGTAGGTTTATAAGAAATCTGTGCCTCCATGCTTAACTTACAGTCAAACTAATCCTTCTCTGAGTATGTATCTAACTGAAGAAACTTCGCATATCGATCTGCACTTTTTCCTCCAGCTTTGTGGTCATAATACTCAACCACTGCTGCTCCAGCCAATGCAGCCAGTGTCAGAGCTTGTGCATGCAACCTGAATTTGATGCCCAGAGAAGTTCAGTGAATACAATGCAATTAACATAAAGACGGTTTGGATGCTTTACACACCAAAACACCACAAAAAGAAAAAGGAAAGAATATAAAGACAACAACGCAAGTGCTCTACAAATTTGATGCTATATGCATTTGGATCTTTGAAAAGAACTTGAAATAGAAAAATAGAAGCTGGGGGGAGGGGGCCTTCAGTAAATGTCTGCATGTCAAAGGACATTATCCCATTTCTTAAAGGAGATTTGATAAAAACAATATAAAGATGACGTAGAAGCAAAGGACACAAGAAATAAGAAACTGATGGTCACTTGAATATTATCACCGACTGCACATCAAAGCACATCAAAGCCATTCCCTATTCATCCTTTTATAAGGCATTTTGAATGTTAAGTATATTTCTAGTGCAAGTAAGAAAATCATGCCAACTTTACCAGAGCCATCACTAATATAACAAACCAATCCAACCTCAAAAAACTTGCTGAGTAATCCATTAATCTGAGGAACTGGTAATCCATTTGAGCCACTATGATGAACTCCATAGGCCAACTGACCTCAGGCCGAGCCATTCCACAGTAGACTGACAATAATGCTCTCCAGGGAGAGTTGATCGCCATGAAAGCAACCTCTATCCTCAGGACTCGACCTCAACCAAGTGGGATGGACAGCCTCATTAAATGCCCTTCAGGCTTTTTGGCAATCTCTGTCCTTTGTAATGATTATAGCCACCAGACTATCTCCTCCGCATTAAATGCACTCAAGCAGTCCTTTCCCAACAGAAAGGGATAGTATTTTACTATTTTGGGCGGTGACAGACCACTTGTCCATCCACTTAGAGGAAAAAAAGACCTACATTAATACTGACCCAATAGGGGTTGTTCATCCTCATTGGGGTTGTACAGCAATTTCGACCCCGAAGGATAACCCTAAAAATATCATTTCCATCACTGGACTCATGTATGCACACTAGACACTTTACTCTCCCAACTGCTTTATGACTTATTATCTCCACACCCTACTGATGACACATCATATTGATTCTAGATTTTCGGAAAAAAAAAAAATTCTTTCCCGAAACTCCTAGTGTAGCAATCTTTTAATGACATTCATCATGCTTTCCTCAAAAATTTGATACCAAAAATTCCACTCATGCCGTGTTGAAAATATGGTAATTACAGCAGGTAAGCTTTCCTCAGAGATTTTATATCTCAACAGACCCTCTGTTTGAAGCTTAAACTTCTGGGACAAGAACAAGTGCATCATGAACTCATAGCATCCACTAGATGCTCTCCATCATACAGTTAAACCACCCTGACACTAAAATTTTGTAACCCCTCGATCAAAACAATGTAAAAAATAACTTAAGGAAGATACAAACGCAAAGTTCCAATCAGCAAATCACTTCTGGTTTCCACCGTGTGTTGTCATTTCTTAAGTTTGTTATTCTATAAGGTTAGTATAGCCTAAGAACCAAATCAATAGTTTATATATAAGCATGGTAAGAAAGAGATTAACCGAATGTACCAGAATAAATTTCATAACTCAAACTGATTTTTCTGGAAAAAGAGTAAGACAGTTTTAGGGTTCAAACTAGATAGTTGAAATAGCAATCTTAGAGTTGGCTGTCTACAAAAGTTCATTCAAATTTGTGCGGAAGTATTTCTAACTACTTCTTGCTATCCAACGATCTGCAAATGAGATATCTTTTCAATTTCCAGAAATCAAATCAATAGTCGGTTCAAGTTAGGAAATCTGTGTAAGAATGCTAGGCAAATAGGAGTTACCACTCTTTTGATAAGCACTTTGTTTGTTTGTCAAAGTGCAATGCCTGAAAAAATAAAACACAAAGGATTTCATGACTTGGTAATCATGATAAGATATAAATTATACAGAAAATAGAATCTACCGGACAATGCCACAATCAACGCAGAGAACAAGGCCATTCATACAACTCTAAATCTACTACTAACATGATTTAAAATTGTTCAAGGCTGTCTGTCCAAACGTTGGCACAATGCACCTTATTTAAATATTAAAAAATATAGAAAAAAATTACACAAGGAAACACAGTAGTTTAAAGGAGATATGTAATTCAAGTGAAATCAATTCTTACATCGCTCTCTATAATCAACTAATACCGAACCCTTGCAATCACAGCAAGTCGAATACAAAAAGTTTGCATCTATTTTTGAAATCCTTCGACAATTCTTATCACTTGCTCCGCATATGTATGGACTTAATATTGAACTACAACTTCATTAAGTGGAAGGAATATAAAATCAAACTCGAGAACATTGGATATCCAAGAGAGATGATGATAGAGCTAGCCTGGCAGACGATCAGCCAAAGAAGATATCAAAGAAAAAGATGGGAAGCAATAGAAAATTTACCTGGCATGAATGATCTTGACACTAGCCTTGCCAGGCTGTCTCCAATTGTAAGCCAATGATCCAATTACACCACTTGCCCACAACGCCCCTTCAAAAGTTCAAGAATCATCAACACAAGCCCACAACAATATGACCACAAGCAGGTAGAAAATTGAACGACAAAGATAAACTCGTTTATAAGAATTTCATCTATATAAAAGGGCTAAACAAGATGTTGGACTCAAATAGAGCATAAGAATCTGACGAATTAAGAACAGATCAAGCGGTTGAATTGTGGGCGGAGGAGCTTACCAACGGTGCGAAGCTTGTTCTCGATTACCCATTCCCTGATGGATTCAAACTTTGACTTGACGCCGGTAGATTCTGCCATGCTTTTTCTAGTATATTTGGGTTGAAAGAGAAAGACGCATCACATAAAATACTGCTGTGCGACAGGAGAAAGAGGTGGACCAACTTTTGTTTTGTGGGTTAGAGTTGAGAGAGGAGGATGTATATATACATATAAATCATCGGTGTGTGCGTGAGAGAGGGGTAGGCAGAAAAGGAGAAGAGGGAGATTAAACGAACTTTGCAACCTGAGAAGAAAAACTGTGGGCGGGCGTTTTTCCAACCACCTAATTTTGAAAATCAAACTTCACACACCTGTACACAACTGCTTGCTCTCTCCGTTTCATACCATATGTTTTTATTAGGACTGTCTATTAATTGAATTTTAATTCGAATTTAGTTTAAATTTAATTTAAATTTTAAAATTATTATTTAATAAATTATATCTGATTATAAATACTTATAATTCAAAATAAGTCAATTGAATATGAAATTAAGCAATTCGATCCATTAAAAATCTGAATCCAAACTTAAGTATTTTTTATTAAATTAATATTCTTATATATAATATTAATAAAAATTCTAAAATAAAATCTATATATTATATTGACTTATTATTTATATTAACGTCTATATTATACTATTAATATTGAGTATTTAACCTAAAATATAGGAGGAATGTTGATAAAATAACAAATATAATAACAAATAATAATTCATCTATTAATTAATATAATATGAAATAGGAATTTAATATTCAAATATTTAACTTTTGAACTAATATATAATAAAAAATTATTAAAAATTCAAATATGACATATATTTACTTTATAAATGCAATATTTTTATAAAATTCAAAAGGAGAAAAAGAAAAAGAAAAAAAAGAAGAAAAAATAAATCGAGTCAATTTTTTTAATAGGATTTTGAATATCAATCGGATTCGGATATGGTATTAATTAACAAAGTTCCTATAGGATTTTGGGTCGGATTTGAATGTAAATTTTGATAGTCAGATTTGGATTCAAATTCGAATATGATAAATTCGATTTAAATTTGACCCGTTAACAATTCTAATTTTTACGCTTCAACGCAAATCAAGTAATTGATAACCAAAATTTATGAATCAGTAATTTTTGTATATATGACTACTAAAATTTTATAATATAAGATTTTATACTAAGATAAATATTTATATATTTTTATATGTTATTATAATTTCAATATTGTAATGTATTTATTTAAATTTTTATTATAAGAAAAAATAAGTTAAAAGGAAAAATAAAAAGAATAAACAATTGGAGAAAAAATATTACGAAAGAGAAAAGAAAATTGTTTAATAATTATGAAGCTTAAAAATCATAATGAGAGCATTTTAAAAAGTCCATTTACAAACATACCAAAAGAGGATTAATGCTTTATATATCATTAACAAATTTTTAGTTAGTCAGAAAGCGACAGTGTACAATTAAGAGCTTGTTTGTTTTTCAAACTCATTTTCACCTATTTTATTATTTAAAAATGAATTACAAACAATTTATCACTATTTTTATTGAAATTTTAACTCATTTTTATTTTAAAATATATTTTTTAATAACTTGTATAGCTTATCTGATGATTTATATATCTTCTTTTTTTATTTTATTATTACTATACCTCTTCATCTATGACCTACTAAACTCATTACTTTTCTTTTCTAATAAGTTATCCAAAATACAAATTTATTTCTCTACTTAACTTTTTAAATTTTAAAAATATTAAAAATAAAAAATAAAAATGAAAACATAGTCAAACATGCTCTAAGTTCCCAATTTTTTGTTCCTTTGGTCGATCTATTATGTTTTATTGTTGTATAAACTACAACATAAGATTCCACCTAATTATAATTGGATAATTTAATTTAAATTTTTAGTTGGTATATTAGATAGTGATATGAGAAAGTTCAACAAGTCCAACCTAATAATTCTCGATTAAAATAAAGATACGATGTGAGACAGCCCAATTACCTATCAAGTCCAACTCATTGGGAGTCGATAGTGTTATCAATCGGACCCAACCTCACTAAACCTTACCTACCAACACAAGTATCAAGATTCGACCCTGTCGACCAGAGTATGGTTGACCATGATCAAGGATGTTTTGTTCAACACTTAATCAAGGAGATATTTGGATACGATAGAGTGCCATTGTGTTGACCAAAGTCTACACACATAGCTCGCAAACTAGTATTTATCTCGATCAGGGAGGTCGAGCAGACGTAACAACCTTTCAAGCACATTGAATCCTTTAATGGACGGCATACCTCCACATTAATAGCACATGCTACTATTAATTCCACCTTTTCTACTATGCCAAGGTAGTGCACCTCCTATGTACCGCTTTGTCCTAGGGAGCAAGAGGAAATGCCACATGGAACATTATAGAAATAATATAAGACTTAAAGGTCCTCAGGTACGGACAAAACCCTTTTCTGTATAACAAGGGCATCATAGGCATATTAACTTCCCCATGAAAGTTATAAATAGTATATTGTTAGCCTTCAACAATTTATGCTCATTATTGTTTAAAACCCTCACTCTGCTATGTATCTTCTAGTCGATATTTACTAACTTAAGCATTGGAGTACCTTAGCTGAAGGCACCTCAGCTAGCCTAACGTGTGCTGTTGGTTGTAGGACTCCACCCTGTTATATCACCAAGCACTTCTATCAACCTCCCAATTGGTCGATTAGATTGGACTTTAACTCAACTTACCCCCAAGCTATTCACACCCTCATCATTTAGCGCCGTCTGTGAGAAACTATGAGTTTGCAGCCAAGAAAAATGGTTAACACTTGGTGAGCTATTTCTGAAAGGGAGGAAAACAAGAGATCCCCAACTCCTCATCTTCGACCGCAATAAGAAATAGACTGGTGGGACCCAGCTCTTAGTTGGAACAAGTTGTCACCTTAACTATGCCTCAACTTATATAGTTAATAAGTGAATAGATATCTTGCCAAATTTCTACTCAATTGTCAACTGCCCTCATTATATACAACAATCAACCTAGTCTAGCTGCTAGTACCACTCCCCAACCTTCACAGTGAGAGAAGAGGTCCCTAAGAGAAGAGAAGGGCAGACTAGAAGTCATACGTTCCCTTACCCGACAAGAGGATAACCAGGGGCGATTCCCAAGGGAAGAACCCTGACCCAATCCTTAATAAAAAGTGGTTGACTTAGTAAATCACCTCGCTCGACTTATTCAAGCCCCTAGCACGATAAGTTTGAGTGCCTAAGACCTCTGACGAACAAGAATTTATCCCAGGCTAATCGAAAAGAATGGAAGGGTGTATCCTATCTGGTCCAACAATTGAATAGATGGTTGTAAGAGATTTTGAGGAGAAACATTAAGAGGAACCCTCATTATGATGGTGCTCCCCGGCTTCATTGGGAGTAGGAGTCACTATTCGTGTAGGAGATAATCGACAAATGCATTGCTATCGATGCTAAGGTTCCTACAAAACTACCTAGATATGATAGCTCAATGAACTTGAATGAGCATCTACTACAATTTGAGCACATGATAAAGTTGCATAGGTACAATGAGTACATCCATGCCAAGATGCTAGTCACCACGTTCTAACGAATTGCACTAGAATAGTTTGTGAAATTGGAATCAATGTCGATCTACTCGTATAACCAACTATGTGATAAGTTTCTCCACTAGTTCGTTAGTTGGAGAAAGGTGAAGCTCCCCCATACCCACTTGCACACTATCAAACAAGATGAGGAAGAGTCCCTTCATGACTTTTTCACCAGGTTCAACATAGAAGTTTTGAAGATTGATAGTCCTTCTGATTGATGTGCTTTTCCTGGGCTTCGCCACAAGGAATGTGCCAATGCCTTGGTTAGGAAGTGACTCAGGATGATGGAAGAGTTGCTCGACCTTGCAGAGAGATACATGATGCAAGAGGACATGAACAAACAGAAATATGGCAACCCTAACAATGACATGAAGAAAGGAAAAGAGAAAGATGACAAACAGCATAAAGATAGTCATCAATCTCTAATTAAGTATTTTCACAACTACACCCCTCTTAACACTGCAAGAAAAGAAGTGTTTTTCACCATTCAGCTCAACAACCTCCTTAAAAAGCCTAAGAAGTTGATAGAGATAGAAACAATAAAGAGATCCAAAAAGTACTATCACTTCTATAAGTAGAAAGGTCATGACACAGAGAACCATTTCAATCTTCATAAGGACATTGAAAGGATCATTTAACAAAGGCACTTAAAAAAGTTTATCGATGAAAAAGCTAATCAGGAAACAAGCATAATTGACTAGACTCCCTGTAGCGAAAGATCAGTTAGCCTAAGAAAGGGAGACAAAGGAAAGAAACCTGCCCATGATCCCCGCCCACCTACTAAGGGAATAATTGACACCATTGATAGAGCTTGACTCAAAGGGACTCCAAATTAGCAAGAAGGTAAAACTAAATAAGGCTGGATTTGACCGAATCTTACCCGATCGAAACAATCTTTTAGCTCTCAACCAGCACGGAACTAATCTTATTCTCCAATGCAGACCTCCCCATATTGAGAATTAGAGGGCTAACAACAAATTGGATTGCTTTTTGGTGCTGTTTGTCAAAATAGGCAACTTTGATGTCAGAAATGTGTTGGTCAACAACAGCAACTCTATAAACATTATTTTCTTGTCAACCTTGAAGAGGATGAACATGGAAAAGCTAAAATTCAAGCCTGTGTGCACCTTACTAGTTGAATTTGAAGAGGGTCAGAGATCATCCTCAAAGGGTCTATAAACTTTTCCACCTTATTTAGGGAGGTCCCTCAGAGGAGAACGCTCATAGTTAACTACTTGGTCATCAATGCACCATTTGCATACAATGTTATCATTGGGCGATCAGCATTGAATGACTTCTGAGCTATAGTCTCAACCTATCATATAAAGCTCAAATTTCTGACAGCCGCTGAAACTAGTGAACTTTTCTACAATATGAAGAAAGCTTAGCACTGCTACATAATTTCAATCAAGGTAAATAAACAGAAAGCTTGACCAAAACTAAACTCTCAGGGGACATCTTAGTAACGAAACCCAAGAAGGGATAGCAGAACAAGAAATAAAAATTGAAAAAGACTAAAGTCGAGCCTATCGGGGAGTTCAAGACTATCAAGCTGGAGCTAAAGAACTTCGACAAGACCACCAAAATTGGGACTGATCTGGGTAGCAACATGGAGTTCCTAATGGTCGATTTCCTTAGAAGGAATGTTGATTTTTTTGCTTGGAGGGCTTCCAACCTCGAAGAAATTAACCCTAATATCATTGTCCACCATCTCAACGTCAACCTCTTATTCAGACCAATTAAGCAAAAGATTAGGACCTTTAATGTTGAAAGATGCCAGATCATTGAAGAGGAGGTTAATAAACTTCTAAATGCAAGATACATTATAGAGATTCAATATCCTAGTTAACTTTGTAATATAGTCCTTGTCTTTAAAAATGAGGGAAAGTGGTAAATGTGTAATGATTTTATCGATTTGAATAAAACTGACTCTAAAGATCCTTACCCATTACCTTGTATAGATTTATTAGAAGATTCTATTATTGGTTGCAATTTTTTGAGTATGATAGACACATTCCAAGATTATTGTCAAATTTTTATGGCCCTGAAGATAAGGATAAAATATCGTTTGTGGATCTCAATGGTGTATACTGCTTTTTGGTCATACCTTTTAGGTTAACAAATGTAGGCATGATGTACTAAATACTAGTGAACTTTATGTTCAAGAACGAGATCGATAGGACCATATAGGTCTTTGTCGACAATATGATTGTTAAAACGGAAAAAGAATGTAATCACTTGGTCGACCTTAGCCACGCATTTTCAATTTTGCGAGCCTTTGGCATGAAACTTAGCCTTAACAAAGGTATGTTTAGAGTGAGGGGAGACAAGTTTTTAGGTTACATGGCTAGTCAAAGAGGCATCAAGGTGAACCTACGAATGATTTAGCACATTTTGGACATCATGCCCCCTTGGACAATTAGAGACATTTAGCGTCTGGTCGAAAGAATTATTGCTCTAGGGCAATCATTGCGCAGCTAGTTAACAAGAGCCTACTATTTCTCAAAATCCTAAGAACTGCGAGGAAATCGAGCTTTTAATGGTCAGCATAATGCAACCAGGCCCTGATCAAATTAAAGTAGTACTTTTCAACACCCTTGATGTTAGCTAAGCTCAAGGTTGGAGGAGTTTTGCATGTTTATATTTAGTAGTCTCATCAGCAATGATCAGTTCTATTTTGGTCTCAACTTGAAATGAAACCCATCAACCTGTCTACTATGGCAATATAGCATTGCAGGGCCCAGAGCACAACTATTTGGAGATCAAAAAATTTGCTATCACTTTGTTCATTGCAATTAGGAAATTAAACCTTACTTCTATTCCCACTCTATTGTCATCTTGACAAATTAGCCCCTAAAACAAGTGCTGTCGAAGCCTAACATGTTAGGAAGATTGACGAAATGGGCAATCAAGTTACAAGAATTCGACATCACTTTCTAGCACCCGAACTACTATTAAGGCCCAAATATTAGTAGACTTCGTTGTGCAGAGACTCAACCTGCCCGACTTGCTCAACCACAATTTCCTCATATAAACCTTACATGTCAATGGCTCGAAAACTTCCTCAGGGGGAGGAATTCGCATCTTCCTATGAATATGGTGGTAAATAGAGGAGTTGAGTAGCTGATAGCCACTACTGATTCCCAACTGGTTGCAGAATAAGTCGAGGGAAACTTTGAGGCTAAAAAAACTGCAATGAGCTAGTATTTAGCTCAAGTTTAAGAGGTTACAACAATAATTTAACAAATTCACCCTTAGCCAATTCTTCGATCAGAAAATGAATGCGCCCATGTACTATTAAAATTTGCTAGCTCTACAAAGGGAACTAGTATAGCATGCCACCTTAAGACAGCACCTAAGCTAAGGCATTACTCTGATTCAAACTCAATTCTCAGAGTTACAATTCAATAATAGCCTATTAATTCAAACATCTCAAAATTTAAACATTGATTCAACTTCAACAATACTAAATAAAACCACCAAATGGTTATATCAAAAGAGTTCAGGGAACTTAGTTAAATTACAATCTCTGACAAATTAGGCCATCATTTCCATCTTATACTACAATCTTCAAATAAAATATATATATCACAACATCTCTAAGGTCAACCAAATATTTACAAGTTCCACACTTAATTTCGACATTAGTTCTATTACAAAATAATTATGTACTTCATTCCAAACCTGGCGTCCACTAGAGCCCATCCCTATCTGAAAGATTATGAAAAATAGGGATAAGTCCAATGACTTAGTAAGAGATATGTAAAAGTAGCAATAGTGTTTACCAAAGATACACTCAACTCAATAAAACATAATTTTTATCAGATTGAATATAATAGAATTAAAAAAAACAGACAGTACAGAAAAACAAACAGGAAACTCTCTTACCTTATTACTCCAAGAACATATTACAAGCAGACAAAAATCATTTAGGTAAATCAAACCCAAAGCATATGCATTTTAAGAAAAAGGCTTATACATTGCAAATTCACCTTATAGTGACAGACAGATAATTCACCTAAGCGTAACAGTTTGGTATATAGCAGATGCCTATACAAACTGTATAACGCATTGCTGATACCTAGTGGAAAATCCCTAGCATATCGCTAGTACCCAAAGGGAAATTCCTAGCATACGGTTGGCATCTAGGGAGAAATCCTTAGTATACTGGTAACATCTAGGGGGAAATCCCTAGCATGCCCCTGCATAACCAAACAAATCACCCAGTATGCCCCTTGGCCTACACAACACCATACAAATAATAGAATAACCACTTATACTAATGCCTAGGGGGAAATCCCTAGGCACTGTCTGTTTTAAATCAACAAATTAGAACAGAACATAACAGAATGCCACCAAGGCAACAGAAAATAGTAAACAAAACACAGATAAGCCAACACGACCAATAAACATAGGACTGATAATAGATATGCCGACAAGGCAATAAATACAATACAGATAGTACATGTATGAGACTGATAGATAACAGATGAAAGTTTTGGGCACCAGAACGGATATAAAATATAATCGATATCATAGATAATCCTCACAAGGGTATTCAAGTCAGATAACAGATAACAGAATTCAAACATAGTTTAGAATACGGTTTAGAAATAATAAAACCCACACAGGGGCTTATTATAACCACAAATAAGAAATGTAATGCCAGATTGGCATACCCTCACAGGAGTTTCCAACAATCTCAGAGCAAGTTAAACAAAGTAACAACCCAGAGTAGTAGACCCTCACAGGGTGCAATAATTTAAAAGTAAGTTAAACAAAGCAATAACCTAGAATGGGAGACCCTCACCTTTTGCAGTCTCAATTAGAAATAGTTTAAATCGAATCTACTGCTCGTTGATGCCCAGCTTATTGACACCTAATCAGGAAAATATGCCACGAATCAAAATTCTTATTCAATCCTAATAACCTTATAGAAATGCATCAAGCATTCTAATACCTTATCCTATCATCAGGATAATACAGATTAAGATCTTTCTGTACAAAATTTTCCAAAATTAATATTTTTAATTAAATCTCTAGTCAAATTCCCATTTCAACACTATTTAGCTTATAATAGTTCTCGCTATCAAAATTTATATTCAACTTATTATTAATCAACATACGAGTCCAAAATTCATATCTCCCATCTCCCTATTCGTCGATAGGAAAACAATCATAGAAATACATATATCGATTCAAAGGCTCATCCCAGAAAAAAACTAGCAATTAAATGCATGTATGCATATATTTATATAACATGCAATTAATCAATAAAAAAATCCAATTTCACTAACAAAGGCTCAGAATCACAAACCAGTAGCACCGAAATGATCATCGCATTAAGATGAGAAGATTACCTCTCCACTACCACTAGCCATTGTTTGTCACCATTAGAAAACTCAACTCCACCATAGAATTGTTCCTCTTGATGTGAGGATTGCAATGCTACCTTTCGTTTCCAATTTTGAGCAATGTAGACGTCGAAACGAGCTAAAAATTGCAAAATTCTTCATTCCTCTGCTATGCTCTGATCACCATCTCACCGTCGTCGAAGTCACCATGCAAGGGTTTCACTAAGCTCCTCATATCGAATGCTCTCCAATCCAACCCTCAGAATTGATAATGGCCATAAAAAAATATGAAACCCAACTACCACTTTAGCTCGTCTCTTTGGTCTATCTTTCGCCACCGTTGCTCTGTTGTTCGAGTAAGGAGTTTGAGTGGCTAAGAGTGTAGGTGGTGGTGTGGGGAAGAGATTTGTGGTTTTAAAATGTTGAAAAAGCTATCGGAGAAGTTGGCTGATGGTGGTGGTGGTAGTTCGGTGAATGAAATAAAATAAGAGAAAAAATAGAGAATGAAAAAGAAAGGAAGAAAAGGGGCCCCTACCCATTTCTTTAATTTGATTTTCATTTTTTAATTTTTAAAATAAAATTTTAAATTATGCAGTTTTACCCCAAGTGTTTAAAAAATTGTGATTAGCCCCAAATTATTCAAAAGTCAACACAATTAAATCTACAAAAATTATAATTTAGCCCATAAAACTTTTAAAATACTTAATAATGTAAAATTCATAATTTTTTCAAATAATGATCAAATCGTATATTATAAATAAAATAAATAAAAATTTAGGGGTGTTACAAATCTTCCCCTCTAAAGGAATCTAGTCCCCAGATTCTCACCTTAATATTGAAATAGCTTGGGATATTGTTGACGCATGAGATCCTTCTACTCCCAAGTTGCTTCTTCAACATTATGATTGTGCCACAACACATTCACCTGAGGAATCTTTTGATTCCTAAGTTCTCAGAACTTTTTATCTATGATACGAATTGAGTGCTTCTTGTAAGTTAGGTCGTCTTCTAGTTCCATGTGTTTATGAGATATAATATGAGACGAATTTGGGTAATACTTTCTTAGCAATGACACATGAAAGATGTCACGTATTCCACCTAGACTCTGGGGTAACACTAGACAATAAGGTGCTGGTCCAATTCTTTCATATATCTCATATAGCCCCATATATCTTGGACTTAGTTTTCCACATTTGCCTATTTTGCTTATCTCTTTTCGTGGTAATACTTTGAGAAATACTCGGTCGGCGACCTCAAATTCAAGGTCCTTTCTCCATCTATCAGCATAACTCTTCTATTTGTCTTGAGTAGCCTTTATCTGCTGTTTTATAATATATACCTTTTCTATAGTCTCTTAGATTAGTTCAGGCCTTATAATCCCTAAAGACTCTTTAGTGGTACCTTTATATTATGCTAGATCCTACTGTAGCGGGGATTGACACTTTTGACCGTATAATGCTTGGTGCCATTTGAATAACAGACTAATAGCTATTGTTATAAGCAAATTGAATTAGAGGTAGATGTCAAGTTCAACTTCCACTAAAGTCCAGAAAACATGCCCGCAACATATCTTCCAAAATCCAAAAAACTCTTTCCAATTGTTTGTTGGTCTGAGGATGAGTTGTTGAACTAAATTGCAATCTTGTTCCTAGATGTCTCTATAAGCCCTTCCAAAGTCTCAATGTAAATTTAGGGTCCCTATTAGACACAATACTCACTGGAATTCCATACAACTTGACAATTTCCTTAATATATAATTTGCCAATTTCTTGACTTTCTAGTCAATTTCGACTGGTAAAAAATATGAGGACTTTGTTAATTGATCTACTACTACCCAAATACTATCATAACCTTCTCTGGCCTTTGGCAGATCGATCACAAAGTCCATAGTCACTTGTTCCCATTTCCAGTCTGGGATGGGGAGTGGCTGCAACAAACCTGACGGTCACTGGTGTTTTGCCTTCACCAACTGGCAAGTCAAGCATTTCTGCACAAAGTTTGCTACATCTTTCTTCATACCATTCCACTAGAACTATTTCTTTAAAGTCCTAGTACATCTTTGTTCCTCCGGGATGTATGGTGTACCTTGCTCAATGTGCTTATTCTAATATCCTTTCTTTTATCTTTTCTGGTACGCAAATTCTATTTTGTTAGAGTATGATACCTTGGCTATATGTTCTGAATTCAGAATCTACAAAGCTTTTAATCATCTCTTTCTATTTCAACATCCAATTTTCTCTGACTTGAGCTTATCGAATTTCTTCATACAGTTTAGGTTGTACTCTCACTCTTGCATTCCAAACGTATTGTTTTAGTCTTATCATAGCACTTACTTTCAACTTTTCTAATATCTTTGCACCTTGCAGATGAGCCATTCCTACTTTTCAACTTAGAGCATCGGCTACTACATTCTCTTTTCCAGGATGATAATTGATGGAAAAGTCATAATCTTCTAAGAATTCCCTCTATCTTCGTTGTCTTATGTTGAAATCTTTTTGCGAATGTAGATATCTGAGGCTTTTGTGATATGTGTACACTTCAAATGTAGCCCTATAAAGATAGTGCCTCTATTTTGACAGTGTAAAAATAATCGCTGCCAACTCCAAATTATGTGTGGGGTAGTTTCCCTCTTTAGGTTTTAACGTCCTAGATGCGTAGGCAATAACATGCCCTTTCTGCATCAACACGCATCCTAACCCTTTATATGAGGACTCTGTATACACCACAAAATCTTTCAATCCATCTGGAATGGCTAATATTGGTGCCATAGTTAAATGGTTCTTCAATTCTTGGAAGTTCTTCTCACACTCTTCATTCCACATAAATGGCTAACATGTTTAGGTTAACTTGGTTAGTGGGCTGGCTATCTTGGAGAAGTCTTGAACAAATCTTCGATAGTAACCAGCCAATCCTAGAAAGCTTTGAATCTCCATAACGCTCTCAGGCCTCTTCCAATTGACAATCACCTCTATCTTGGAAGGGTCAACTTCTATCCCATTTTGAGTGATTACATAACCCAAGAAAGCTACTTTCTCTATCCAGAACTCACACTTATTGAACTTGGCATACATCTGATGTTCTCTTAGAGTCTTTAGAACTATGTGTAAATGCTTCCTATGCTCCTATCTAGACTTAGAGAAAACTAAGATATCGTTAATAAAGATAACCATAAATCGATCCAAATAGGGTCTGAATATCCAATGCACCAAATCCATGAATGATGCTAAGGTGTTGGTTAAGCTGAATGGAAACACCATAAATTCGCAGTAGCCATATCGAGAATTGAAAGCTGTCTTTGGAATATCCTCTTCTTTAATCTTTAGTTGATAATACCCTTGCCTCAATTCCAGCTTCGAGAAGATTCTTGATCCCTGCAGGAGGTCAAATAACTCTTCCACATAAGGTAGTGGATACTTGTTCTTGATGGTGACCTTGTTCAATTCTCGATAATCAATGCACATTCTCATAGACCCATCTTTTTTCTTGACAAACAGTACTAGAGTTCCCTAAGGTGACATGTTGGGTCTGATAAACTTCTTCTCTAACAACTCTAGTAGCTGACTCTTCAATTCCTTAAGTTTGGCATGTGTCATCCAGTACGGAGTTTTGGAAAATAGTGCAGCCCCCAGGAGAGTATGAATAACAAACTCTATTTTCCTATCAAGGGGTAACGAGTTTAACTCTTTAGGAAATACCTTAAGGTATTCCATTACCATTTTAACTTCTTTAATCCTGACTGTGTCTTGAGGTTTGTTGATAAGGTATGCTAGGAATCCTTGCCCACTTTCATTCAAAATCTGCTTAGCTTCTGTAGTTGATATGATTAGTATCGGAGGGGTTTTATCTATGGAAGGATGTGAAGATATCAACGTCCTTCCCCTGAGTGTTATGCACGAAGTGAAACAATTCACTTGTGCTTGGTGGTTGTACGGTAAATCCATTCTAAGAATTACATCATATCCTTATCTGGGCATTTGTACTAAATTGGCTGGACACACTTAGCCTTCAATCACAATCAGGCAATCCTGATACATGACATCAGTGACTAGCCCTACTCCTAAAGGTGTTTTCACTTCTACTTGATATGCCACAATTTTAGGTTTTGTATTCAATTTGCAGAGAATTCAACAAATATAAAAGAATGGGAAGCACCAAGATCATATAACACTTTACCAAGAGTTTTGGAGATAGTAATCATACTTTCAATGACCTCATTATGGTTTAGTATGTCTTCTCCGGTGAGAGTATAGGGACAAGCCTGGATTTTTTGCTTTTCTTTTCCTATCGGAACTGGGCCTTTTTTCCCTGGGCAATCTTTCAGAAGATGATGGTTACTACCATACTGTAAGCATTTATCCTGTTTTCGCTAATAATTCACTTCCTCATGCCCTACTAACCTACGAAATCCACATAGTGCTGATATCTTTTCTTAAACCCAATTCACCATCCCATCTACTCGAGTAATCCTCTGAGCCATACCCTTAACTTGTGGCCTCCATTGTTTCTTGCTAGTACCACTCAATCCACCTGGAGACAATATTTTCTTTTTATATTTTTGTCGATTTTCTTGATTTACTACAACTTTGATTCCAATTGTAGTGCTTTATTGACTGCTATGTTGAAATTTGGTAAATTGAAGACAGCTAAACCCTATCTCAACTTGGGCCGTAGTCCTTGAGTAAACCATTGAATTTATCGACTTTCATTATTCTGAACACAGGATGCACATTGGATGAGCTAGCTAAAGGTTACCTCATATTAACTAATAGTCTAATTTCCTTGGATCAAATTCATGAACTCATGTTCCTTAGACTGCTTGACCACCAGGGGTATATATTTATCCACGAATTCTTTAGTGAAATTATCCCATGTTCTTTGGGTTCTTGAGGCTACCCAACGACAATCTATCATTTTCTACCAATGTCTAGCAGATCTCGCCAAGAAGAATATGGCAAACCATACTTTTTGTTCATCGGGATAATATAAAGTATCAAATATGACCTCAAGGTCTTCAACCCATTTTTAAGCTTTTTGGCCATTTGGTTCTCCATAGAACTTAGGGGGCTAAAAATGAAGGAATCTTTCTAAAGCTCAATCTTCAGTCACGGGTTAAGCTGGTGGCCTAACTCTAGCTCTCTCTAATATGCAGGTCTCATTGGCTGCCCAACTAAAGGAGTTTGTGATACCTCCTATCCCTGCTCAACCTAAGAATAAGTTGAAATTCTCTGTTTAGGAGCACAATGGTCTTGAAATTGCTGTCTAGGTAGTCTTCCTCACTGACTAAATTAGGGTGGTGCATGTCTAAGGATACTGCCATGGGATGCTATTACAGTCTCAAGATTTTAAGAATATCTCAACTTATAATTAAAAGTTGAAGCCAACTTCCCAATTCTCAATATCCTTTCAATAATTCAAGTTTTAATAAAGAAAATAATATAAGTTAAGTGAACTTTAAAAAATCATAACAGGAAAGAAAGATTAAAAATAATTTCCCCAAAAGTTATACATTATTATAACATAGGTTAGCAATAGCAGATTACAAAAGCATATATAAAAATTAAAGGTAATAAAATTGGCTATGCTAATAGAACGCCCAATCATAGATAAAATGATAGGGTGTTTGAAGGAAAAGAGGGGAAAAAAATATCAGTCATTGTTAAAAAGTTATCCGTCGCAATTATAAGGGTTGATAATTATAAGCTATCAAATATTGTCCTACTAATGTACTATAATACTACAACGCCAAGATTCGCATCTAATCTTCCTCATCAGTGATGTTACTCGCTCACCTCATCTATCGTCCACTGATCTTCTTCGTCATCTATCTCAAGTAGTGCCATGGCTGGAGGTTTTGGGATGACATCTGCATTGGGGGCTTCTTTGGGTTCCTTCTCTGATTTTTCTTCTAGTTCAGCCTTTGGTTCTACCTTAGGTTTTGGTGCTCGCTCCTGCTGTTGCCGACCTTATCCTTGATCAAAAGCAGGGATCTAGTAAGTGCCTGATGGACCAGCCTCTATGTCTATCATAGGACCAATCCCAATAGCTTAATCAATAGCCCTGCAATAGTAGTCCATTTCTCGACCCATCTCATCTACCACTAGGTGAGGAACCTGTACTGATCTCCTATAATTAGATTGCAAAGCCTAAAATGTTACCTCTACGTTGGCCCACAAAGATTGAAGCTCTTGGATCTGCACTTCAATGATATTAACTCGAAGGCACTCCTATTTGAGGTCACCCATGACCCAATCACACAAATAGTCCTAAGCACCCAACATTCATTTCAAAGTATGCACCTCTTCCAGAACTTGATAAACGTGCTCATTTTTCCCATAACATTTTTCTTCCAAAGTCCTGCAAATCTTTCTAAGATTCTTTCTTTCTTCTTTCAACTCCTTAATCTCATCCTCTGGGGTCTTGTTATTTTGGTCGTTTGTAGGCGCCTTCCTTTATCAGATCTGCTGGCCATCCTACAACAATTCAAGAATTTTATCTCAACAAAATCAAGCAATATAATTCTAAATCTAAGCCTAAGGATCTTACTATACTTTATTAGTCTTGCTATAACTTAACAATCCTATCAATACCTTAAGTACGCATTCAAAATAACCCAAATAGAGGTTACTAAGGGTTCTATCACTCGTTTACACCTAGGTTATCTAAACCTAGGCTCTGATACCGCCACTGTAGCACCCCATCTTGGGACAGCACCTAAGCTAAGGCACTACTCTGATTCAAACTTAATTCTCAGAGTTATAATTCAATAGTAAGCCCATAAATTCAAATATCTCAAAATTTAAACACTGATTCAACTCCAATAATACTAAATAAAACCATAAAATGATTATATCATAAGAGTTCAGGGAACTTAGTTAAATTATAGTCTTTAACATATCAAGCCATTATTTCCATCTTATACTATAATCTTCAAATAAAATATATACATCACAACATCTCTAAGGTCAACCAAACAGTCACAAGTTCTATACTTAATTTCAGCATCAGTTCTATTACAAAACAACCAAGAACTTCATTCTAAACCTAGCATCCACCAGAGCCCATCTCTGTATGAAAGATTGTGAAATATAGAGGGTAAGTTCAATAACTTAGTAAGGGATATGTAAAAGTAACAACAGTGTTTACTAAGGAGAAACTCAACTCGATAAAACATAATTTTTATCAGACTAAATATAATAAAATTCAAAAAAATAGATATTACAGAAAAGCAAACAGAAAACTCTTCTACTTTATTGCTCCAAGAGCATATTACTGGTAGACAGAAATCATTTAGGTAAATCAAACACAAAGTATATACATTCTAAGAAAAAGGTTTATAAGATATGCATTGCAGATTCACCTTATACCAGGCAGACAAATAATTTACCTAAGCGTAACAGCATGGTATATGGCAGATGCCTATACGAATTGTATAGCACACTGTTGATACCTAAGGAAAAATCCTTAGTGTATTGCTCGTATCCAGGAGGAAATCCCTAAAGTACAGTTGACACCTAGGGAAAAATTCCTAGTGTACTAGTGACATCTAGGGGGAAATCCTTAGCATGCCCCTGCATAACCAAACAGATTGCCCAGTATAGCCTTTAGCCCACATAATCACCATATAGATAATAGAATAACCGTTTATACAGATACCCAGGTGAAATTCCTAACACATTATCAATTTCAGATTAATAAATCATAATAGAACATAATAGAATGTTACTGAGGCAATAGAAAATAGTAAATAGAATACAAATAAGCCAACATGGCCAATAAATATAGAACTGATAACAGATATGCCAACAAGGCAATAGATATAGTACCAACAGTATAGATACAAGATCGATAGATAGATTTCAAACACAATTCAAAATACAATTCAAAAATAGTAAATCCCACACAGGGGCTTGTTATAACCATAGATAAGAAATGTAACGCCAGATTGGCAAACCCTTATAGTAGTTTCCAATAATCTCATAGCAAGTTAAACAAAGCAATAACCCAGAGTGAGAGACTCTTATAGGGTGTAACAATTTAAGAGTAAGTTAAACAAAGCAATAACCCAGAATAAGAGACCCTCACTTCCTGCAATCCCAATCAACAACAGTCCAAATCGAATCTACTGCTTGTCAGTACCCAGCTCATTGACACCTAATCATGAAAATATGCCATGAATCAAAATTCTTGTTTAAATGCATCAAACATTCTAATGCCTTATCAGGATAATACAGATTAAGATCCTTTTGTACAAAATTTTCCAAAATCAATATTTTTGAATAAATCTCTAGTCAAATTCCCATATCAACATTATTTAACTTTTAATAGTTCTCGATATCAAAATTTATATTGAACTTATTATTAAGCAACATATGAGTTCGATATTCATATCTCCCATCTCCCAATTTCTTGCATAGAAAAACAATCATAGAAATACATATATTGATTCAAAGGCTTGTCCTGGACAAAAACTAGCAATTTCATGCATGCGCACACACACACACACACACACACATATATATATATAACATGCAATTAACCAATAAAAAATCTAATTTCACTAATGAGGGCTCGAAATCACAAATCGATAGCACTGAGACGATCACCGTATCGAGATAAGGAGATTGCCTCTCCATCGTTGTCAGAAAACTCAACTCCACTATAGAATTGTTCCTTTTGATCTGAGGATTCTAATGCTACCTTTTGTTTCCAATTTTGAGCAACGTAGATGTCGAAACAAGCCAAAAATTGCCAAATTCTTCCTTCCTCCGCCGTGCTCTGATCACTATCTTGCCGTCATTGGAGTCACCATGCAAGGGTTCCACTAAGCTCATCATGTCAAATGCTCTCCAATCCAACTCTTAGAATAGACAATGGCCACCAAAAAATGCAAAACCCAATTACCACTGTGGCTCATTTTCTCGATCCACCTTCCACCATTGTTGCTTTGCCATTCGGGTGAGGAGTTTGAGTGACTCAAAGTGTAGGTAGTGGTGTGGGGAAGAGATTGGTGGTTTTAGAAGGTTGAAAAAGTCACTAAAGAAGTTGGTTGGAGGTGGTGGTAATGGTTCGGTGAAGGAAAGAAAATAAGAGAAAAAATGGAAAAGGAAAAGAAAGAAGGAAAAAGTGGAAAAGAAAAGGGCCCATGTTCGTTTCTTTAACCTAATTTTTATTTTTCAATTTTTTTAAAAATAAAATTCGAAATTATGTCATTTTACCCCCAAGTTTTTAGAAAATTGTGATTAGCCCCAAATTATTCAAAAGTCAACACAATTAAGTCTACAAAAAATATAATTTAGCCCACAAAATGTTTAAAATAATTAATAATGTGAAATACATAAAATTTCCAAATAATGATAAAATCTTATTTTATAAATAAAATTTTACGAGTGTTACAACCAGAGATAGAACCATTACATTTTTTGGCGCCAAGAAACCCACCATAAGCATTATCAACCATAATTTGGTATGATAGATCAAAGAAGTACCTCCCTCGTGGAAGGATAAAATAAAAGCCTATTTGGGGAAAAGAAAAGTTCCTGAGGATAAAGGCCAAACGCATAGGCTCAGAGGCTAAACAACCTTGTTCGCCCTCTATGAACACAGTTAGCTTTATAGGAGATCAATTTCCAAACTATCGTTGACATGCTTGATGTTGGAACAAGCTTGCAAGGTCTTACAAGAAATCCATATAAGAATTTGTGACAATCATTCTGGATGACGATCTTTAGCCCACAAAATCATTAGGTATAGGTATTTTTGTCCAACTTTACTGAAGGACGTCGTCGACTTGGCCAAAAAATGCCCATCGTGCTAGGTCCACTCGAACATACCTCAACGACCTGCGGCAATGCTAGTGCCCATTCAGATTATATAGCCGTTCGACTGGTAAGGGATAGATATAGTTGGCTTTAACCTAAAAACCATAGATAAGAAAAATTCATAATTATTGTGGTCGAATACTTCACAAAATAGGTTGAAGCAGAAGCAGTCCCTAAGATAACTAATGCTACTATCAAAAGTTTTGTGTGGAAAAACATTATTTGCCGTTTTGATTTACCTAAACTATTGATATCAAATAATGGAATGCAGTTTTGGAGCAAGAGCACGAGGAACTAGTGCAAAAGCTTAGAGATCTGATAGCACTTCACCTTAGTCATGAACCTACAAGCCAATGGACAAATAGAAGTCACAAACAGAAATATCCTAGACTTTCTCAAAGCTTGACTTGAAGGAACCAAAGCGAGCTAGGTAGATGACCTCCTAGAAGTGCTTTGGGCATATAGAACTACCTCTCAAACTGCCACTAATCATAATCCCTACAGTCTGGTCTATGACTTATAGGCAATCATTCCAGTAGAATTGGTACAATAAATTGCTTGAGAAATTCATTACAACCTGATCTAAAATAACTCTGAAACAGAGTTCAATGTTGAGACAATTGATGAGCTGCATCAACAAACAAACACAATAATGTAACGATATAGGTCGAAGATGGCACAACATTAAACAAAGAAGTCCAACTAAGAATCTTCGAAATAGAGGACCTCATTCTCAAGAAAGTCAAAGTATCGACGAATATGGGGAAACGCGATCTAAAATGGGAAGCGTGATACCCCACTCAAGGTAATCCTAAGCTGAGATATCAAAATAATTCAAACTTAAATCTGAACCTGCCTTAAGCAATAAGCTCATAAAATGCTTTCCAAAAATATCAATAAGCCTATTAGAACATTCCAAACTTATCAAACACATATATAGTAGTGGAATTCAAGCTTATCAACACCTCAAAACATTAAATACAATTTATAGTTCAGCTCCTTAACACTTAACATGATATATACATGCTTCAAAATATTACGTCAATCTTGATATATAATGGTACTAAAACTAGTTACATCATTCATGTGAACCCATTCTGTTACTCAAGAAATTCTTCACTCCCAGTCTGAACTTTACTTCTTTCACTTAACCTTGTCTGAGAGATAAATAACAGGGATATTATAAAAATTATTATAGTACATACTGAGGAAAGAGCATCTCAACAGTTTATAATTTAATAGCAATATGAGTTCAAGTACGAATTAAGCAAGAACTGATCATTATCCATCAGGATACAAATATGAATAGGTAATACCTATAATAGATGCATTTTACTAGATCTAGACAAGATAAGCTTATCAAAATAATCGTATACAATTCAAACGATCATATTCAAGCGTGACAGCTTGATACATATTAGATGCTTAGGAATAGCCCTAGCACATTACAAACAGACAGAAGATACCTAGGAGTAGCCCTAGCATATCACAAACAGATAGGTGATAGATGCTTAGGAAGAGCCCTAGCACATCATAGACAAATGGAAGATGGATGCCCAAGAATAGCCCTAGCACATCACTAATGCTCAAGAATAGCCCTGACATGTTGCGCATACCTAGGAATAGCCCTAACATATGGCTAACAAATAGAAGAACAGAAAATGGATACGCAAGAATAGCCTTAGCACATCACAGACAAATAGAAGATAGATGCCTAAGAATAGCCCTAGCACATCACTAATACTCAGGAATAGCCTTAACACATTGCCCATTCCTAGGAATAGCCCTAGCATATAGTTGACAAACAGATGGATGGAAGTTGGATGCCTAGGAATAACCCTAGCACATCACGGATACTCAAGAATAGCCCTAGCAGATGGTTGACAAACAAATGGATGAAAGATACCTAGGAATAGCCCTTGCACATCACTGATGCTCAAGAATAGCCCTGACACATCACCCATACCTAGGAATAGCTTTAACATATGGCTAACAAACTGAATACCTAGGGAATAGCCCATAGCATACACAGACTTATAGAATGAATACCTAGGGAATAACCCCTAGCGTATCAGACTTATAGAATAAGTACCTAGGGAATAGCCCATTGCATATTAGACTTATGGAACATATACCCAAGGATAGCCCTAGCATTTACAAACAAATAGATGGACGATACCTATGAATAACCCTTAACATATCACAGATAAATAGTACAGATCATAACAGAATTGCCACCAAGGCAACATGATTACGACATACAGATTCAAATAAGCCATCGTGGCCATTAAGAAATTAAACAAATAAGCAAATATGCCGACAAGGTAACAACTATGATACAAAATAGTACAGATACGAGATAGATAATAGATAATAGAGATACAAATAGTAGATATGGTTCTTGGTGCTAGAACAAATAGAAATTAGAATCAAATTCAGTAGATAACCCTCATAGGGATGCACAGATTAGATAATAGATATAGATCAAATTTCAAATACAATCCAGAGTACAGTAGAGAAATAGAAAACCCACATAGGGGCTTATCACAACTATAGATAAGAAAAAAAAGTGCCAAATTGGCAGACCCTCACCTCTTGTAGTCTCTGAGAAGGCTACTACAATCTGCCATCTATTGTTCCTCGGAACCCTCTTCGACTTCACCTAACCAAAATAGTATAATTATAGTAAATATCCATGTTTGACTCTCAATGCATCATTTTCATGCTTAACATTAACCCCAAATTTACTAGTTAACCATTTTAACATGATAGTTTAAAGCTTAAACAGCACTATCAATCTAAAAGCAATCAAGAAGATCAATATTTCCAAATTAATCTCAATTTCATATCAAATCAAATATCTAAGCATTAATTGATTCCTAATTATATAAACTTTCTCATCATACCATCCAAAATTCATAATAATGGTCCAAACTATCATCACTTGGTTCTAAATTCATAAATCTACAAATTAAAGTTCGAATCCTTTAAGAAACTTAATTAATTCCAATTATCATATAACATAATAATCGAGTTCACTAACTTATATATACTCCTTGCATAGGAATCTCAATCATAATCCATCACCATTATCCTCGTAGCATAAAACAAGCTTCAAATAACAAGGTACAATATATACATGTATATATACGTCAGGTACAACCAATTAAAGCTTAATTCACCAACCTCTATTACCCAAAAATGCTTAAAGAGGCCTCAAAATCACAAACTAAGAGCAAACTACGATCGTCAGAATGAGGAGAAGATTTTATTTTGGGGTCGTCAGAGAACCGCCGAAGCATCGCTGTGCGCCACGATATGAAAATCTTGCAACCACCACCAATCTACTCCTGTCGAGCTCCTGATTCTATATATCCAATTGGTTTTGAGTTCCATGGCCTGTAGCTACCAGAGTTAAGCCTATAGTAAAAAATACCAACTTTCACCATTGAGCTCCAATCGTTTCCTCCTGTCACTACTACCACCATGTAAAACCCACATGTAATGGCTCAAGTGAGGTATCTAAGTTGAGAGCTTTCCAAAGACCCACCCAGAACACTGATCAACCTAATGAACCATCGGCCACCGTGAAACCCGTAAGGTGGGTCTCTTCCCGCCTTCACTCCTGATGAGTTGTCGGCTGTCTTCGTCAAGTAGATGGCGTGCAAATATGGCATGATGGTGAGGGAAGGTGTGGTATAGTGAAATGATGCATTAGAGATGGTCACCAGAAAGTGCGTGTTGGTGCAGTGAAGAGAAGAAGAAAAGAAAAAATGAAGAAGAAGGGTGAAGAAATAGTGGAGAAAAATGAAGAAAATGAAGTGTTGCTAGCTTTTTTACAATTTGAACTTTCCAATTGTAATTCAATCCAAAAATTACCTTCTTCTTCAAATAGGTCCTTGCAAATTTCTTAAATTACAATCCAACCTCCCAAAACTTCTCATTCCTTGCAATTGAGTCTTTTTTTCATTATTTTTTAAACCCTAAAATTGATCAATAATTCTCATAAATTCTAAATCATTATTTCCAAAAATACTAAATTTCAAGGGTGTTACAGGAAGGCCCTTACTCAGTGGTCAAAGTTGCAAAGCACAACATGTACTGATATACAAATCTGAATGGTAACAGCTCCTTTGACCATGGAATATAGTGAACTTGAAAAAGTTTTATGTGTAAAAAGACTAAAGTCTCCACTCGATTGTATTAAACGTATCACTTTAGATAAATACAAACTACTTACATTTCTACAGTTACTCACTCATGCTAGAAAACTAAGGCTTCTAGCCTAAGTTAACAAATGAGCTAGTCGTTTAAAGTTGACCTCATAGTCGACCTCACGATGGTTTCCAAACTACAAACTAACAGTTCTAGCCCAAATAAATAAGTTGATTGTTTAAAGTCAACCTCAACAACAAGTCATAGCTTCATATTAATAAATGTGTTAATCATTTTCAACAACAAGTCATGGCTTCAACCCTAAATTAACGCACAAACAAATTATGTAAATTTAACTATTCCAAACATAACAAAAAATTGACCAATTGTCAAGAACCAAGCAGCTCAAATGATATACATATTATGGTGACAACATTGAGCATAAAGATGTAATTAATTTTACAAATTTGGGCACCAAGCCTATTCAAGTCAGCCAAGCAGTTGATGACAAAAAATATTTTAGCACCTATTCTAAAATAGATAAACTCGATGAGAATGTCTTGGATTAGTTTCATTATTTTTGCACAAGTTAGTTTCCAAATCGATCGCGAACTTAACCAACTCCTTTGTTAGGGGATTGTGTTGTATGATTTCTTGTTTGAGATCAAATTATTTATTTCATCGTCTATGAATGCAAGCATTCGATGAAAATAAAAGCCTCTAAAAGAAAATAGAGAATTAAGCATATATGAATGAGCAAAAAGTACCATTTATTACATTCCAATGTCAATTACAATACAAATAGTATGTGAAACTTTAAGGTGAATACCTCGTAGGGTGATTAAAATTATCAAAGTAAAATTCAGCAACCCAAGTCCTCAACTCAACCCATTACCTTCAACGTCAACTTATGTAACGCATTTAGGCACAACATCATCGATTGCTTGGTCAAGCTTATCACTCAAGAGCACAAGCACAACAATGCAAAGGCCCTTAACTTTCTACTCTAGCATTGTCGCAAGTGCTAATTGAATTGTAGGGGCTAGTCGAGAAGGCACCCCTTCATTAATAAGGAATGTGTGCTCAAGTGGAGAAAAGAAGGCAGCCACATAAACCTTGCCATCTTTATATCAAATGCAAAGTCATTTGCAAAGGCAAATTTGCTAGTCTTGTCGACAAACCTCATTTGAAGATTAGCAGCAACCCCAACTGCAGACATATCACGGATCTAGTAGCCACAACCACAAGTGCAACAACAGGCCCCTTTATAGGAGCATTCTCTTCAAGTTAAGAGAGGCTCGGATACTCTATATGCTATTCAGTCTGTATCGAGTTTAATCAATCCAGGTTCTTGGGCTAAATTTGGTTGCTTAGATACTTCAACTACTTTATGGCCTTTAAGAAGGCCTCCTTCATTTTGTTGATAGAAAAGATGACACTGATACCTTGAAATACTAAGCATAACATAAATTGCTGAATGGCTTCTTGTTATTTGAGCAATAGCATCTTAAAGAACTCAATTCGAGCATAATTTGTTGTTATATTGTGCCCGTCTGACCGATTAGAATCATAGCTAGCTTGATTATCCAACCTTGCCTTTGGCAGTAACTCTTCCACTCTGCTTCTTCCAACCACTGTAGCCATGAGCTATGCATCCTTATCTTCAATATACTTGGTCAATTGCTTAATTCTTGATTAAGTAGACTCGAGCTGATTCTTCATTACTTCACTATTACTATGCTCCTTCTAGAGCTCTTCCCGATCCCCTAAAGCCAGCTCAGCCCTATGATAAAAGTGATAGCCCAGATGGCTGACCTACAGTAGAAGCAATCTCAGCTCATATTCATAAATGCAAAAGTAAAAATGATTAGTAAATTCTTGAAAAGTGAAAAAAAACTCAACTAAAAACCTTCCATATTGAAATGGTACGCCAAAGCTCTTAGCACCTCACATGGGATAACTCCATCATCTTCATATAGTCTGACCTGAAGAGCTCATCAATAATCATTTTCAAGGGTGCCAATCTAGTCAACCCTAAAGATATGATTAACTAGGAGTTGTGGACTGCCATTTAGGTCTCAAACCGAGGTAAAGGCAAGTTGACCAATTGGAACAACTCTTTATTGGGCCGACGCTCAAAGAGATTGAACCTAATTGGTTGGTCCAACCACCTAATCTTTCCCTTTCTTTTATCAGCGACGGTCTCTTTTAAGCAGATTTAAGCTACTCGATAATCTATTTTTTTATGAATAGAAGGGTTGCGGTTCCCGATAAGAGTAGGTTGAACGGTTGAGTAGTGGAAGTAGGCAGCACTATTTGTGGTTGCAGAGCAACCTGAGGTTGGGTAGTCCCTTAACAACACTCTTGCACCCTTTGCGCTTGTGTCATAACACGTTGTCAAGTTTAGCTCCTAATTTCTTCTCAATTTAGGCAAGCACAAGCAAAAGATAAACATTAGCATAGGCTAAAAGTAATGGCAAAAAGCTATCAAAAGACTAATAAAGATATCTACCTAGTCAAGCATTTGTTGGTAAATCTAGTTGAGTAAACGATAAGCCTACCAATACCAAATTTCTCTTTTTGATATACCTCGAGACCTCCATATGTCCAAACTCAACTAAATCCTAAATAAAAGTATTAGACCATGTTGGTGGGGTTTCATTCCCAGGTATCTCGATGTGAACCATGATCCAAACCTGGGTAAATTACCTCATTGAGAGATCGATCGAAGAAATAGTGGGTTTTCTAATTTTGACCAAACTAGGAAAAAATGGTCACTAAAATATTTTGTTGAGGGTAGGCCATGAGGTAGTAAAAACCTAACTCCATGGTACTCCCTAACTTCTAGGACATTTGAAGATGAAAGAGATTACTAAAATTTACAAAACTCGAGGGTTGGTTGTGAACATGCATAAGAACCACAAAGCTATCAACTATCGACTGAGCTATTGGGAACCTAAGTCCACACCCAAGGGTGTCTTCGAAGACAATGATGCAACTGGTAGGAGATTGATGCATCCTATCGTCAGGCTTAGGAACATTTAATTTTAACTCCGAAGGGACATGATACAACTACCTAATAAACTCAAGATCCCCAACTATTACCTTGGAAATATTCTCACTATAGTGGTTGAGGTTGAAAACCAACCACAAAAAATGAGAGGTTAACTCAGCCCAGCCTCGCCTCCAGTAGCAACTCGACTATCACTGGAACTACTAGAGGTCAATCTATCACTGGAAGATTCACTGGACTTGCTAGTAGAGTCATCCCTTATGGTTAGACCTAGGTCCAACTAAGTTATCTCACTATCGCTTCCCTAACTGTTGTTGTCCCCAAATAGACTCAACATATTTAACAAAATTATCTTATTGAAATGCAACAAAATCAAACTCGCTTAAAGATTTTAGAAGACTTACACTATTTAGGAGTTTAAAGCGGAATGCAGTTGGTTGTAAGCACAGTAAAATGGTTGATTCAACCTCATAGAACACCATAAAAGTGAAAATAAGGGTTTTCACTACAGCTATTTATAGGCCTTAATGTGCGATAACCTAAATAGCTACAATTATTACATAATCATTACCTGGCGTTTCACATGGCCCAATGTAATAACCATATTAAATGTATTAAAACCCTAATCAAATTTTGACATTAGAACTTCCCTACACTATTAAATCATAGCTCAGCTACTCTCTACCTTTTCTTGTCAATAAACTTGATCAAAACTCAAGGGTGAAGAAAATTAATGATATGGGATAACCCAATAGACCCAACCCAATAGCTTTTAACCAGACCAAAGATATGATGTGAGATAGCCCAATTAACTATCAGGGTCAACTCATTGGTAGCCAACCATGTTATCGAACAGACCCAACCTCACTGGGCTCTACCCGTCAATGCAAGTATTAGGATTTGACCCTATCGACAACAATTGAAGATATTTTGTTTAGCACTTAACCATGGAAACATTTGGATATGACAGAATGCCATTATGTTGACCAGAGTCTGGACAAATACCTCATAGATGAGTATTCTTCTCAATCAAAGAGGTTGAGCAAACGCAACAACCTCTCAGCCACATTAAATACTTTGATAGGTGGCAAGCCTCCACATCAATGGCACATGCCACCACCAATACCACTTTTTTTACTGTACCAGGCTAGTGTGTGCCTCATATGTACTACCTTGTCCAAAGGATTGGGGCAAGCACCACCTAGAATAGTACAGACATAATAGAAGACTTAAAGGTTCTCAGGCAATGACAAAGCCCCTTCATGTATAACAAGGGCATCATGGACATATTAACTTACCTAAGAGGGTTATAAATGCCTTATTATCAGCTTTTAACAAGGTATGTTCATTATCACTTAAGGCCCTTACTATACTACTCTATCTTCTAGTTAATATTTATTGACTTGAAAATCGAAATGCCTTAGTCGAGGGCGCATCGAAGTACCTTTACCAAGGGCACCTACGCCCTTGGTTAGCCTAACATGTGTTGTTGGTTGTAGGACTCGATTTTGTTATATCACCAAGCACTTCTATCGACCTCGCAGTTGGTCAATCGGATTGAACTTTAGCCCAACTTACCCCTATGCTATTCACACCCTCATTAGATATGGTATAGTATATTGGTGCAAATAAATTAAGTTGGGTAAAATTTTAAAATTTGAGGTTGATTCAAAATTTACCTAACTCATATTTTTAAGACCTAAGCTTGAGAAAGAATTCAGCTCAAAAACATATTTGATTTTTGATGAACCTTGAGCTTGTTCTATAAAAGAGTATACATGTCAAAATTTTTAAGTTAAAAGAATATGAAAGTTCATTATTTTTAGAATAATAGTTTTTACAAATTAATTGGTCAAATGAATTTTTTTAATTATAATTTAATTATAACCAAGTATATGATCTATACTAAGAGGACAATACGTAAAATAAGAATTGATTGAATATGAAAATAGACATTGATGAATATTAACTTAGTATTTTACATTTATTGATTATTTATAGAATATAAAGAGTTTTAGAAAATGCACGTATTAATTAAGGTGATTAGAAAAAAATAATTTTTATTGTTTGTTTGATAAAACTTTGCCAAAAAACCAAATTTAACAAAATTTAAAAATAAAAGACAAAGATTTAAAAGATATGCACTAAGTCATATCTCAACATTAGGAGTGGCAATTGTATCGTGTTGAGTTGTTTCGTGTCGGGTTAAGGTAGGGATATTATAAAATTTTGTTCAACCCAAACCCAACCCAATAAGCCTCAACCCAAACTCAACCTAAAAATTTTCATATCAACCCCAACCTAATCCGTTTCAATATATGATTATTTTTTATTAATAATTCATCTATAAAATCTACAAATTTTATGTTCAACTAAATTTTTAATAAAATAATCAATTTATACCAAAATTTTGAAAAAAGTCAACTTATACAAAAATTTTAGAAAAAGTCACTATTATACTCTAACAGCTCAACTTTTGTACCATAGAGTAATTTGATAATTAGACTTTATTTAATTTTCTCTACAACATCAATAATATACAAATTTTCATGTTAAACCAAAAATTTTGCACAATTTAATTTTAATAATAATGAAGTTGAATTCCAGCAAAGAAATATAATTTGTCCCATTCAATGATTAATAAGCATCCCAACATCACCAAGTAGTCACGATTTATGTAGTAAATAATAATAATAATAATCAATTCTTGTAAATCAATCTAGATTTAAATTGTTCAAAAATAACAAGTTATTACTTAAAAATGCAAGAAATATAGGGTTATTATCGTATTATCGAGTTATTATTGGGTAACCCAAAACCCAACCCAAACCAATCTATAATTTTTGTGTTGCTTATTGAGTCGACCAAATATCGACCCAGCCCAATAACCCCCAACCCAAACCCAATAATATCATGTCGGTTCATGTCGTGTTATCATGTTGTGTCAAAAATTGCCACCCCTACTCAACATAACTACGTAGAATTTTATCTTATCAAATTGAAATGAAAAATTTTCACTATTCTTTAGAATTATCATTTGTACAAATAAGTTTGTTAGAATAAAATTCCTTTTTTGAGGTAAATATATTTAAAGTTGAAAATATCAAGCTAAAAAAATAGTGTTTAGAAATAAATGAGAATGACTATGAAAATCAATGTTAAGAAAATAACAATTAAAATATCCTATTTTTAATAACTAATTAAAAAATATATGAGAATATTATAAAAAAATTATTGAGTGATCTTATTTATAGGAACATATCTAGATGTATAACACTCTATCTTGTGCACGAAGATAATATTCATATCTAAATGTATAACGCTCCTTGTTGGATTAAAAGTCTTTCTCTTGTAGGGATTATTTATCCATATTTAGATAGACTACTCTTCCTTGTGTGGGTAATCATTATCTATATCTAATATCTTCATTGAAATTTCTAATTAGGTTGGACTCTTGAAAAACTTGCTTATAAAAAAGTCTCTTCCTAGAAGTTAATAACAAGTAACTTGAGTAGTTCTTCCTCTATTAATGGAATTTATCTTCATATTCATTAATTTTCTCTGTATGTTTTTCTTAGAGTATCACCAAATTATCTTCACGGATTTCAAATATGTAAATTAGTGGAAGTTTTAATAGCTATCCTACAAGATGAGTGGGGAATACTTAGGAGTTGGTTCAGTTAAGGAATGTAGAATTGATGTGCATTTAAAAATTTATAGGCAAACTTTGATCCAATACCGTGTTTGAGAAATTTTTCTTGAACAATAGGTAATATGAATCTATTTATCTTAACATTAATTGTTCTATGTATAATTATTTTGAACAGCAGTATCAGAGCCAATAGGGCTTGTTCTTGCCTATTTATTTAATCAAATTACATAGAATTATGCTATGCTAAAAAATTAAAGTTTAGAATTTTGAAAAGCATAAAACCTTTGCATGAATTTTTGAAGATATGTAAATCTTGGTATATAGATCATGTGGTCAAAATTTCATGAAAAATAGATAAATAGTTTTACGAGAAAAATTAGAACCACTTTGAGATTTGTTTAAAAAAATTGAACTCAATTTTCTATTTTGTTGCATGATTCTTGGATAATCTTGTAGAGCATTAAAGGAGGTTCAAAAAGATATATCACTCATCAAAAGTAGATTTAAAATAAGACAAATATGATTTTTTGATGTTTTAGCCTAAAAATTGAGTTTCTCACAAAAATTCATTTTCTGTTGGCAAAAATGAAGTCTATTTTTGTGATTTTTATTATGATTTTTATACCATATTGTAGAGTGTGATAAGATGCCTAAAAGGATATATAATGCACCTAAAATGAGCATGAGATGAAAGATAAACAAACTTTTGACCATATTATTTTTAATGTAGATTTCGTTAGAAATTATTAGAAAATAATTTTGAAATATTTTGTGCATAAAGGTAATGCAAATATTTTTTAATGGGCCAAAATTGCATATATATATATATGACATGTATCTTCTTATATGGTTGATTATTATTTGAATTGCTCTATAATATGTCTATCGATCGCATTTTATATTCATTATACTTTTGTCATTATTTGTTTGATACAATTAAATTATATTAATGTTGCTAGTCACATCAAGGGAGGGGGAACAAAATTAAAACAATGCCAGATGCAAAATTAATTGTGATTAACTTGGCATTACATAGAGAATTTTTCAATGCATAACACTAACCCTTCAAATACCAACCAAGAGATCTTCATGCATTTTAATTTAGATTTAAGAAAGAAACTATTTTTAGCTTCTAGCTTCTGGTTTATGAAGGTGTAGCCAAGTTAATTCCAAAACTCACCATTGAACTCTTATGATTTCATCCCAAATGGGAAGTGGGTCTAATTGAAATTGATGATGGAAAACTTTCTTCTTTACTCCAAGGATGAAGATTACAAATCACATACTAGGAACCCAAATATTTTCTCTCTACAAGGTCTACACATTCAGACTCACACAAGTTATAATTCTATTGCTAGATTAGATACATATATCGGATATGCAAGGAAAAGAGAAGGAGAGGAAAGAAGAATATGTGAGATTTGTAATCAAAGAGAGCAACTAAAATGCCTTTTAAAAATTAAAAAAAATGAAGGCAAGAGAATATACATCAAAAGGCGTCCGCTATCCCTACATCTATATATAGAGTGACCAAGTATGTAAAGAGTGTGATGTATAGACTTAGATGTATCCAATAATATTCCCCAACTAAATATGAATAATTGTGGATAGTGGAAATATTATATACATACAATCTATATATATTCCCTTCACACTTTCCACAACTAGGGACACTTACCTTCGTCACATTTTTCCAAGTATGATGATCAAGTGCATTTCCAACCATGCCACTATGTCAAAATTAATTAGTCTCTACTAATTAACTTCTCTCTGAGGCCCAATTAAATAAACTATTTATTTAATTATATTAATTTAACTTCTTAAAATTAATCGATCCAAGAATTAAATAATCCAACTAATTAATTCCTCCTATCCAATTATTTAGATAATATTCTGTACATACCATGTGAGTTCTTAAGCAATTGTGTGTGAACACTTTGGTTCACCAATCAATTAGACATATATCCGCAACACCTAAAAATTTAATTTTTGAATAATTAACTCATTTAATTATTCCATTAAATAAACTCATTTCATTAACCACTTTAGAATTAATTTCCATTAATTTAATAAGCTCAATCTTCATTATTGATGTTCGGCAATGAGCCTACGAAGCCTAATAAACAGGTGAATTAAGCTTGTGAACCTATCCATATACAAATACCATACAAATACGGTCCTTTTATTTTCTATCTCCTAGTTCCTAATGATCAAGTCAAGTGCCTCAACTTTGAAGACCCATTTTCAAATTGTCATATCACCTCGTAAAGATTTTCAAAACTACGTATTAGAGAAAACATAGGAGATCAACTCATTCAACAAGATGGGCAATGGATCCTTTATCAATTCTTACTAAATTTTACACATAAATAACCAATGCCTAATAAAAACCCCATATGAGCTACTATATGATTGAGACAGGCATCGAAACATAAGCACCAATGCACAATGTTATCATGGAACCTCAAGTTTAAGGACTAATAATATGAATCATCATAAGTATGAAAATATCCATTACTAATATGCCACCATGTCTTACTCATGGAATTCTCTAGGTGAAGCCATTTTATGAACTTGTTCTCTAATAAGAACATATTAATGTGCATTTGTATTTCTACACTGATTGCCCATGAAACGTAGCATTATCCAACTCTTGGAGCATGTATTATAGTGCAAGTCTATCCTTATCTATTGATGCACTATTTCAAAAGATTCTACAACTTGAAAGAGTTTAACTGCAAGACCATAAAAATTTATTTCATGATCACCATCATATGCTTGACTATAACCTGTAGTTATACAAGACCATAAAAACATGTTTCATGTTTCAAATTCCAACCCCGGATAGCTATCAAAGCCCAAGTATTAGCTAACTCATAGCTAGGTCCATTAATCTCCATATCTGTCTTTTCGTGTCTATGGATTAGCAACATCTTCAAGAGATAGAGTAAGAATTTCTTCGTGCTCCCTCCAAGCAGAAGAATATGACTTTGCTATCAAACTCAAGTACCCAATCACCAACAATGAAATAGAATACGAAGCCCTTATTGCGAGTATGAGGATGGCCATAAACAAAAGAGTTGAGTACCTAGAAGCTAGCACATATTTACAATTGGTCACCGAACAATTCAAAGGTAATTTCAAAGCAAAGAAAACATCTATGAATAGATACCTTACAGAGGTAAAAAAAATTACAACAACAGTTCAAGAAATTCATACTTAGCCAAGTCCCCAAGTAAAAAATAAAAGAGTAGATTTCTTATCTAAATTCACTAGTTTGACTAGAGGTACCAAAGAAAGAACTATCACTTTTTTTATCGCAAACAAGTCCACCATAAGAGGTCTCGCCTAAAACTAAATATGGGAAATTGAGAAATCACCTTCCAATAGATGACATCAAAGCCTACTTAAGGAAAGTTAAGATACCAGAAGATAAAGTAAAAGCTCACAGGTTAAGAGGATAAGCAACCAAATTTACCTTTGATAAGTTTTGGTCAATTATCTAAGAAATCCTTATATAGCCCTCCATTAAGATACATGACGTCAAAATAAGTCCAAGAGGTCTTGAAGAGATTCATGCAAACATTTGTAGTAATCACTCTAGTGGATGAGCATTATCCTACTAGGTCATCAACATAGTTATTTTTTGCCAACCTTACTTAAAGATGCAATCGACTTTGCCCAAAAGTGCCCATCCTACTAAGTGCATGCCAATATCTATCATCAACTAGCTTCAACCTTGGTCCCAGTTAAAATCATAGGGCCATTCAAATAGTAGGGAATTGGAATTGTCAGGTCCTTCTCAAAGGCTATAGGTCCAAAGAAAGTACATGATAATTGCAATCGAATACTTTACAAAGTGGGTCGAAACAAAAGCCATTCCGAAGATAACTAATGTAGCAATAAAAAGCTTCTTATGGTAAAACATCATCTACCACTTTAATTTACCAAAGTTGTTGATGTCATATAATGGAACCTAATTCCATAGCAAAAACACAAAAAATTGGTGTGAACGTCTTGGAATATAATAACACTTTATGTCAGTGGGTAACCCATAAGCAAATGGGTAGACAGATGTCACCAATAGAACCATCCTAGACCATATCAAAACCCGATTAGAAGGATCTAAAAGCAATTGGGCAAATGACCTCCTAGGAGTATTGTGGGCCTATAGGATGACTCCAAGAACTACTACAAGTCATAGCCCCTACAGTTTAGTCTACAGTTCAAAAATAGTCATCCCAATAGAATTGATACAACATATGACTTAGGTAATGTATACAATCCAATCACGAGTAAGGCTACGAGACTATTTGACCTTGAAACAATCAACAAGTTGCGATAGCTGGCATATACAAAAAATGTAAAGGTACACATAGATAATGGCTAATATTATGATAAGAGAGTTAAACTAAGAAGCTTCTAGGTAGGTGACCTTATCCTTAATAAGGTTGAAATATCAAAGCTTATCAAAAAACTTGAACCCAAATAGAAGGGCCTATACTCAGTAGTTAAGAAGACTAAAAACAACTCTTACAAGATAGTAGACATAGACGAGAATGAGTCACCCTCGCCTTGGAATGCAATGAACTTGAAATTTTTTTTTGTATAAGATGAGATCTTGTAATCTCATTAAACTATCTGAAAGACGCGTGAGATCTTGTCTTCTCAAAAAACACGCAATTATAATTTTCTTTTTCAATGAGAACTCGAATTCTTACCAAATCATCTAGTAACAATAAATCAACCATAATTATCATGAGATTCTATCTTTCCAATACGCACAATCAATAGTGGTCAACATCCTAGTTGCATGCTTAAGTTGTTTTCTAACCAATTAATGAAACATATAAAACATATATCAACCTTAGAGTGGTTTCAAACCACTTAACTAGAGATATGCCAACCTCAAAAGGCCAACCATTCAATGACAAGCACATTGCTATGATATCACATAAAAATAATTAAACAATTGATAGCTAATACAAAAATATGAAATTGACAAGAAACACATTCAAGGCACAATATTATGAAAACATCTAATGTCAATAAAAATAAAATTAAAATTGTTCAAAAGCCCATCAGGACACAACATTATTAACAAAATTTAAAAATTCCTTGATTAGAGATAACAAACTTTTTAGCTCAACCCGACCTATTCACCTCTACCACTTTGAGCATCTATCTCAGCCACCACATCATCTAAGACTTTATCAAGCTCATTCTCTCCAATAATGTCAAGTTTCATGACCAACGGAGGGCCTTTGACCTCCTACTTCAACCCAGAAAGAAGTATTCTAGTTGTACATGCAAGACTAGCCTCATCGCCTGAAAATGGTTACTCAACCATGGAAAAGTACAAAACGACATCCATCTTTTTACTTTTAATGTCAAAAGTGAAGTCACTCGCAAACTCAAACTTCTTCTTTATATCTACAACCTTTGGATGAACAGGAGCCTCCACAACCTCATCGGGCACTTCTTTAGCATAATCCTCGAGTTATTCATTCTTCAACATGTTCAAGTGATCTCTGTCTTTTTCTCAAATTTGATAACATAACAACTCCAATTGCTTTACCACTTTCTTGAACGCTTCCTTAGCATCATCCTTACTAAACACCATGCTCGTTATAGTGAATGCAAAACTCATCATGAATTGCTACACAGCCTTATTGTAGATCTCGGGAAGTATCTTGAAAAATTTTGCCCTAGCATAGCGAATATAGCTCTTATATCTTTGTGCTCGACCAAAAAGAGATGCTTCCTGGACTTTAGATATTGACTTCTTCAATAGTTCTTCTAGGTAACTTTTTTCCTCTATAGCACTCAACAGCTCATGGTCTTTTTTCTCAACTTGCTTCTCTGGTTCTTAGACCCTCAACTTTAGAGACTCAAGCTTAGTCTTTGAAAGCTCTAACTACTTTTTCTCTAGTGACTCACATTTTTTCTCCAATTTCACACTATAGGCTTAGGAAAGCTCAAATCGTCAGTGCAAGTTGTAGCTCCATTGCCTAACCTATAAGTATCCATAAAGGTATCACATATGTATAGACATCTAAAAGTCCTATTTGATCGAAACGTTTATAGACATCAATAAAAGTCCTATTTGATCGAAAAGTTTAGTATTAACATATTAGCTTGATAAGCAAATGCCTTTAAGGCATCAACTTGTTGTCGTTCGAGCATTTCATTCTGATCTTTAATAAAATAACTAGCTATTAGCACTTTTAGTGGGGTCACACTAATCCATACCTATCATGAATGCAGTATTCTAACCTTAATCCCATACCTAAAATGTATCTCAAGAAACTATAATAGCTTAAATAGGTATTCATCGGGCAACAACTGATATGCCTCCCATCGGGGTTGATTGCCTTCCTCTTTCCTTTCTCTATCGCGATGTTCTTCATGGGCGCAACTCGACTCTATGCTTTCCCAACAGTAGCCTTCCTCTTCAATCGTGCTGCAGGACTAGCGACCTTAACCACACTCTGTATGATAATTAAGGGAGTAGAGGGAGGAACTTGACCTATTTTCATAGCTACAGAGGTTACCTCTCAATGCGCAGCTACTGCCTCCCTCCGCTTTAACGCCTTTTGCTGCCTAATCATTACTAATTGGCATGCTCTATCTAGGATCAACAAACTTGACAAAGAAAAAATATACAAGCATAAGACCGATAAAAAATGTTACCAAAATAATAGTTAACAGTATATTGAAATCAACCCTACCTAGTTGCGCATTAGCTGCCAACCTTAGTGGGGTGATCGACAAACCCGCAAGCACCAAATTCCTCTCTCTAATGAACCTTGCTACCACCATCTTTCCAAATTTGATCCGATCTTGAATGAATATATTATGCCAGGTCAACACCAGGAGTGTGCACAAAGAAATACCTCTTTTTCTCTACTTGACCTGAAAAGAAGAGGAGGTCACAAAAATCTTCCAATGTGGTTCGGCGGTTAAAGATAAAAGCCTGACTTTTCAATACTCCCTGACTTTTAATACATAGGGAGATAAAATCGATTACTAAAATTTACAAAAGGTGAAGGATGGGTATGAATCAACATTAAGACTATGAAGCTGTACAATATCAAAAAAAAGTTTGGCAAAAAGATACAGAGACGCGATGACAGGTCAACTATGGGTTGTGCAATTGGGAACCTAAGACCAAATTTCAATGAATCCTCAAACAAATTGATAAACCCTTTATGAGGTTCATTTATCATATCCCTCACCCTAGGTTATATCAACTTGAATTTATTTGGGACATAATATTTATGCCTAATTGACCTTAATCATTCGATCTTATCTCTAATATTATCTCATTATAATGAGTCCCCATAAATAACCTCTCCCTCAAAATCAAAGATTGAGAAGCCTCACCAGAAGGCCCTGCCTCATTAACTATAGGACTAGAGGGCCCAACTCTGACCTCTACCTCTTGCCCACTCTTATTTCTGAAATCACTAGAATCACTCAATCCACTACTTGATGTGTCAAATGATGACCCACTACTCTCAAGCACAAAGCACTAGGTGATTAAGTCACTCTGAGTTAGTTGACTTACCCCTACTCTCCTCAACGATCCTAGCCATTTTTCGACAAAAATTGTAGAAAAATAAATTCACATAAATGAACTAAAAGAGGTAAAAGAGGACTTGAGAAGAAGTAAAGCACAAAATACACATCAAAACTCTCACAAAATACCTAACAATCAAATAGAATATATAGAGCCCAACCTCTCAGTAGTACAGTAAAAGTGGTAAATAGGCAGTCGAAGGAACTATTTATAGTCTAACTTAAGCATGCCAATAGATTAAAATGACCAACTACCAGCTAATTAATGCATAACCACCGGTCAACACATGTAATTGCGAGGTAACCACCCAAAAATTGTTCCCGCCTTTAGGACCTTGGTTGACATTCAAATCGTAAGGTCAATTTTAACCCAAGAAATGAATAAGCTACTCTTCACTCAACCTTTCCATGAGGTTAATTGGACTGTGGAGTAGGAGGAACTCATGATATAGGTATGGCCCACAAGCCTAATAAAATTTGCCTAATAGTCAATGTCACAATACAACCTAAGTCACTGCTTGAGCCTAAATAGAAATGCCCACACCACAGTATGCATATTACAAACCGACCTCATGAATAGGTCAACCAAAATGACAAGTGGAGCTTTATCAGTTCTATTGACCAAACAAGGTTGACCAAGGCACACCTCAAGACATAGCCCCAATTGTAAGAGCATTAATTGCAACATCTACCACTAGTTATGTTCGCATTTAATGTGATCAAACTGCCATCTTATCCATGTTAATGGCCCTATCAGTATATCATCTCCGCATTAATAACGGTAATGCTGCTCTTTATTTTTGGCTAGTTATAAGCATGATGGCTAGCTAGGTCAAAAAGACCTATATTTCCCCTACATAAAGGGGGAAAGAATTAGACCATGGTAGGGAAAACTGTCTTTCCATCCCTTAGTGAACATCATAAATAACATCATTTCAAAGATAAAGGTATGCTCTTTCATTTCTCCTAAGCCGTTATGTTGCTAAATTACTTCTAGTTGAACTCTTACTAATTTAAGCATCGGAGGATTTTAGCTAAGGACCCTCTTAGGTAGCCTAATGTGTGTTCCTTGGTTGCAAGATTCAACCCATACCTTTAGCTACTCCCTAAGTCCAACGTTTTGGTCAATTAGGATCTCTAGTTAACAGAAAAACCTCACTCATAGAATAACCTTTCATCAGTTAGGTTTTTGGTGTAAATGGGAAGGGTTTTAGGGATTAACCCATTTGATGGGAGTGTTCAAGGGAATTCCTAATCCCTGTTTTGGAGGCAAAACATGAGGATGTTTGGTTGAATTTTAGCGAAACAATTTTATTATGCCAAAATGTAACCAAACATAGCCTTAGGGTTTTCAAGATGAACAACACATAATATAAGTTACCAATATGCTAGAACTCTGCTATTGGATCCTTTGTTGAGATAAAGCAAACGCAATTATTGCTCTAACTAAACCACACTAAAGTAAGTTGAATGCTCACTCAACTCTTAATAAGCTAATCTAGGCTCTAAAGTATATTGCGAGATACCTATTACCTCTACCAGTACTTTTTTCTCCTTTTTTTTTGCTTAAATACTGAAGACAATTTTAGTAAAATTTGGCTTGATTGTTGCAAGTGTTTTGGGATATAACCTATTCCATAGACTGATTTTTCTTCTTTATAATACTAGTTGGCATCTTGCCATATATATATATATGGGTGGAAATTAAGCCAGTCCTAAATTTATACAATGACTACTTTCATTTTTAGAGTTTGGATAATTGAGTTATAAGATTGATAGATTAAAACGAACATCATGATTTACAATTTTGTCATAATCAAAACAAATCAAGAGAAAATCTAAATAATCTTTCTTTTTCTTATGATGACCAAATTTGCCGAATACAACTTCCCCTTGAGACAAGCAATTTTTCAAAACCTTGTGGCTCCCCCTATCAAATGTAGTTGCAACATTCTTTTTGGAAGTAACAGTCACAAACTAGACATAAGTTATGAAACAACAAATGTAATAGATCATTTACAAAGCAAGTAAAATACAATGAATTAAGTCAAATATATTAGATATGACTAATGAGACAAAAGGCTAGTTCAACTAGTTTAAAATGATTTAGGCATAGGTAACATCAATGCACTTATCTACCACTTCTGACAATGCAAAGTGATCTTAACCTCAAAAAAGATAAGTCTCAAAAAGGTAATGTCATCAATTGAAACTTTTGGTGATTTGGGACCACATTTGGATAGGAAAATAAGTTCTTCTTTATGTTTTGAAACCATTCAATACCAAAACAAAGTGTCAAATTCAATTCAAACAAAAATAATTGCAAATCAAGTAAAGACAATGATATGATCAATAATTTATACTGGAATCCCTAAATTATTCTGCAAGTTGATGTTTTGTTTCAATAAAATTTACGAAAATATTTCTTTTAAGAACATGATCTTTGACAAATTCTATATGTTTAATACGAGAATAATTCATAGAATTTTAGCACTACTAGTGTTGCCATTATTTATGGGATGCATAATAAATTTAATCCAAAATCATAAAGAGTTTATCTCATCAGCGCCACGTATTCAACTTTTGTGGTGGACAAGGCAACCACGCTTTGCTTCTTGCTACACTAACTCACAAGGCAATTTCCAATAATTAGCAAATATTAATGGTATTTTTGTGATTTATTTTACATCTTTACTTTGTTAAAGTGAGAAAGCTCATATTTCATTACACTAGCCTAAGATTCATTACTAAGAGCCTCATGAGTATCAGCTAGTTCTACAAGAGAAAGAAGAAAGAGATTAGTATGATATCTACTTTCGGATCCCTAATAATGTTATCCATTGGATGGGTTCATGCATGTTTGAATTTTATGACACATTTTTCTTCTCTACCTTAGAAACTTTCGAGGGTAAGAGCAATGAGTTCATCAATGTTATGAGATTATTCTTTTTCTGACTCCTTTTCCTGGTGAAGGCTATTACATTGTCAAACCCTACAGATTCTATCTTCAATGTGTCCTTGGCTAAGAAGGGGTTAGTTTCATCATGTTTTGGTATAGCACATATGAGGGTTAGAATTATACTTGAGAGCCATTATCAGATAGTTGGCTAATGCTAAGAAAGTTGTGTTCCAATCCATCTACTAGCTAAACATTTTCAATAGAGGTTTTGATTTTCTTAAAGTACCTTTAGCAATGATTTTTTTCTTTTTATATTATCAGTTAAGAGAATATTCTCTCTATTGAATTCTTATATTTTCGAAAAGAATGAATTGTCTCCTGTCATGTATCTGGAGCATCCACTGTCTAGATACCATTTCTTTTTCTAAACTATTTTCTTGGTTGTATCCCGCGGCATATAATTTATAACTTTAGGTACCTATCTATTGCTGGATCCTAGTTTGTTAGTTTTCAAAATCCACATGTACTTAGTTCCAATATCATTTTGAATTGGATATTTGTAAGATATATGACCGGTTCTTTGGTAAGAGTGATAAGTTTTCTATTAACTGTGTTATGATTCATGGTTCAATCATTTTAGTTTTTTATTTAATGTTTTTTTAGAGTATAGCTACTTTCTAGTAGAATCCTATTTTCTTTCTCAAGATTTTGGTTTTCCTCAACAAGTCTATTTCTTTCCTACAAGCTCTTTTTTATAACTTTATTTTCGTATTAAACTAGTTCTTCTTTTTCATTGAGAGTGTTTTCCAATTGTTCCTTAAGGAGATTTACTTCTTCTTAAAGTTCAAATAGTTGATTATGACACTCTATATGTAAATCAAGAAGACTTTCTTTTGTTTTCAAAATCAAAGCTGCTGGAATTTATTTTAGAATTACCTGTTTGTGGCCATAAAACAGTTATCTTCATTGTCAAACTGATCAGCATCAGAGCCATCCCAGGTGATTCAGGTCATGAACCTTGGTTTGGAACTTCTTTCATATTCTGGACTTCTTTGCAGCTTTGGACAATCTTGTCTTTTATCTCTAGGCTCATGGCATTCATGACGATTATTTGCTTGGACTTTTGATATTCTGTATTCTTCTTTCTAGGATTTGATATGGTATCTCTCCTAAATTGATTTTTTACTTAGGTAAGCTATTGCAATTGTTGGTGATCACGACAATCTCATCATTTATAGTTTCTTCACCAAAGTCCCCCAGGTCCTTATTCTAGTCTCTATGTTCTACATTAAAGGTAATATTTTTCTTGTTTTTGTTGTCCAAGCTTTCCTCTTTGCTAAGTAATGTCATTTAATGGGTGGTAAGTGAGCCAATAAGTTTTTCCATGGTCATTTTCTCTAGATTTTTTGCCTCATGAATAGTTAAAGTCCATTCCTTGGGTAAAAACTTTATGATCTTCTGGACTTTTCATTCTCAAACACAATCTTTCCCATTGTAGACATCGGATTCACAATTTCCATGAAGTGAGCCTACATTTGACTTATTGTTTCCTTTGTTTACATAGAGAACATCTCATATTGATGAGTAAGTAATACAATTCATTTTAATTTTACTTGCGAAGTTCCTTCATGGGTAACTTGGAGCAACCCCACATGTCTTTTGAAGAGGTTCATGTATTAACTCGATTGTATTTTTCTTTGATTAATGTGCACGAAAGAATATTCTTTGCCTTAGCATTCATTGGAGAATTTTCTTATCTTTAGTGGTAAGTTCCAGTCTGCCTTTTGGGGACATATCTTTGTTGGTTGGAATAAGAGATCCATCAATAATGATGCTCCACATATCATAATCCAAAGAAAAATTTTCAATCCTTTTCTTCCAAGTTGAGTAGTTGGTTCCATTGAATAGAATAGACAAATGTGGGATTGACCTTCTACATAGACATTAAAACTAGAAGAGGCGATCAAGATCTTTTAACTCAAGTTGATTAGAATTTATATATATGAGCCCTCAACTCTAGCACCAATTTCCTAAAAGGAAAATAACTCAAAGGAGTCTTTTAATGTATAACAAGATAATTCAATGAAACAATAAACTAAAACTTCCAAATATAACTAAAGTTCTAGAAATGATGAAAATCAATAAAGTAAATGACACTGTGGGTTTATAGTGGTTTTACAATCCTACATCTATTACGTTTTTGAAACACTTATGATTTTGAACATGCACTTCAATTTATGATCAAGATAAACAGGTACATAATACAAGTTACCATTAGATTGGAACTTTGGTTTAGGATTCTTTGCAGAGATAAAGCAAATGCAACTACCACTCTAATTGAACCACATTAAAGCAACTCAAATCCTCACTCAATTGTTAGTAAGCTAATCTAGGTTCTGAAGTATATTGTGAGACACACATTGCCTCTTGCAATACTTTCTTCTCCTTAAATAGTGAAGACGATATTAATAAAATTTGATGCAAGTATTTTGGGATATAATCTGTTCCATAAACTCGTTTTCCTTCTTTATAATACCACTTGCCATCTTGTCATATATACATATGTCGGTGGAAATTAGGAAAGTCCTAAATTCATGCAATGACTACTTTCCTTCTTAGAGCCTACAATAAATTGAGTTACAAGATTGACAAATTAAAAGGAAAGTCAAGATTTACAAATTTTACATAATCAAAACAAATCAAGAAAGGATCCTAATAGACAACAAAAATCGCATAAAATGAAGATGGCCTATAAAAAGTATTGATTGAATAAGAATTCATACACAAGGGTAGTTTATATGCCATCATATCTGCTTGCCAGGCACTACTCTAATAAATGTGATTTATTAATTTGTGAATGCATAAATATCTACATTTTGTTGCTCCTATAAATTAAGTGTTTATTAGTTTGATTATTTATTCAAGGGAGATAGTTTCTGACAATGATGACATCCCCAATTTTATTATGATTATAGTGATGTAATAGGTTTTGAATTAATATAATATGTTCTAATATTTTGAGGCACATATTTCTATGGACAATTCTTGAAATTATGTTCAAGCACATTTATGGAGGATATTTTTGTTATTTACCATCATGTCAAATCATCTCAACATGAAGCACCAAATATCAATATAGCCAATATGGGGCTACTTTTTATCATTCATATCTGCAATTTGGTCTTAATATAATAATTTTGGAAGTTGTTATTTTATTCAATATTAGTAAATTTTTGTTATAATTTTTGAATTGATAGAAGATGATCACTAGCACGAGTTGCAAAATATTGATTTTGTTGAGTATAAGGGAATATCAATTAATTTATCTGGATTTAGAATAACTATTATCTATTTAATTTAGAGATTTTACACATTAACTCATCAATTTTACATTGAATTCACAAATTGTATGCCAACCCGTCTTTTTTACAATGCAAATCAATTGAACATAAAATATAGATAGTTGCCTAATATAATCATCAGCAATTAATGAGTGGTGTTTATACTTTAAAATTGTTTAAGCTACAAACAAAAAAAACCTAGCCAAATAGTTTGTGCTTTATGTTGTGGTATGGGTTCACTAATGAATTAAAGATTTCAACTGTCCCCAATCACTATTTAAGTAGAATAAGGAATAAGTACAACTAGTGCTATCAATCATATCTTTGACAAAATTGCCTAAGTTGACATTGATTGTGGTAAGCTAAGCAATTGCATTTATCACTTATGCTAACCAACATAAGCAATTAGGGTGAATGTTGGCATAAACAAGGATGAGCTAGACAAAAGCAAATGAGCAAAACTAAAATTATGAATTCATCTAACAAAGTGACAAAAATATATCACAATGACAATGGAAGCAATCAAAATGTCAGCACATGTAAATTACTACAAATTTTTTAGATTGGTCACTTCACTCATAACAGTATTGAGATAAAGTTTGACTACTCAAACTCTTTTATTTCTCTATTTGCTAGTGTTAACAATATCTCCTTGTTGGTTAGTACATATTGACAAAACATGGAATATAATTAGAGATCTTGAGTAAGAATATAGATTGTTATCAAATGTTAGCAACTGTATGTTAAAAATGACATAAAAGAAGGGATACCTTGATTTATAAAAGGATATCTCAAGTTCAACAATGAGCATAAGCTAATTTCTTCAAACTTAGCAGTAGGTTTGAGCTACTCAATGGAGATGTGGAAACGACACTAACTACCGAATACAATCTAATTTGAATTGAAGTACTTGTAAGGCATTAGTTGAAATGCCTTCTCTATCTTTCATTTAAAAGACCTTTATGATATAGGCCATTTTTCTTGTGATGCAATATATATAAGCTAGTATCTCTAGTGTTTTTGTCTATTATTTTTTTGGCATGTTAGTTGAGATAATGAATATGCTAATTGGAGGATGCATTATTGGCTGTAGGGCTGTAAACGGATATTAAACTGATCAAATAGGTTGTATTCGTATCCAACAAATATTTTTTAATAATATTCGAATTTGTATAGTTTTGTATCCACTTATAATTATTCCGAATATCCTTATGAATATATGAATATATGAATATCCGAATCCATTAATTTATAATAAAATGCATATTTTCCTAATAAATTTTGTTTAAAAAAAATCAAATAAATAATATAATAAAATCTAGAAAAAACAAAAAACAAACAAACATACAATAAAATTATCATACTTCAAAGATCAAACAAGCATACAAATCTCCTAAAAAATTAAAAAAAAAATAACAATCTTCAATACATAATACAATAATCCAAAAGGAACAAAATAAAGGTTCATTTCAATACAAGAAAAATCTTCATATAGTCCAACAACACAAACATACTTGAACTTCTCATCTATTTGACACTGCAAAACATATTAAACAAAATATTAGTGGTATAGTTTAAGAGATTATCTAATAAGGAGGGTACAAAAAAAAACACTCTATAAGAACTTATAATATACTTTACAAATAATCTAAAAGAATAAAAAAAGTAATGAGAAAGCACACCAAAAGCAACCATTGAAGCATCACAATAATTGGCACCATGCACTTCAAAAGTTCAATCAATTATACCTATAAAAAGTATATATTAGTCTACATTTATATGTTGACATATATAAATAAAAATAAATAAATAAATAAATAAAAGAAATACTCATTACTTACAATAATTTGCAGAGCTTATAAGCTGCTAGATCATTTTTTAAAATTTAGTTCTTAAAGTGTTTAGATAAAATAAAATTTTGGAGCCTATAAGGTATTAATAATGGTAATTTTATAATTGATATACTTAAAATTAAGGGAGTTTATTAATATCCTAAAAATAAATTAGGAATTCCTAACTTTTATAAAAAGAGCTTATAAACTTTTAATATCTAATTTTAAAAGCTTATAAGTTCTTTTTTTTAAAAATATACTTAACACTTTTTGATAGCTTATAAGATCTCAAATATCTTATAATATATTTTAAGAAGCTTATAAGCTTACCCAAACACTCTCTTAAATCTTAATGTCCCCATAGCTAGTTAATAATTTTAGTATTTTACGATTTTATTTTAGAATTAAAATGTTAATTATTATTTTTTAGTTAATTTTTTTATAATTATTGATTCACCTTATGATTAATTAATATTAATAAAATGACACCAATTGTAACACCCCAAGAATTTTTTTGATTTTATTATAGTACATCATCCTGTTATTATTTGAAATTTTATGAATTTTATATTATGAATTATTTTAAGAAATTTTGTCATTAAAATTATAAATTTTATAGACTTGATTGTACGATTTTTGAATAGTTTGGGGTTTGAATGAGAAGCCTAAGTCAACTAAGATCTAATCATAATTATTCAAATGTCTTGGACTTGATTGCATAACTTAAAATTTTTAGGGGCTAAATTGAAAATTGGAAATTTTGATTTTAGCAAAAATTGGTAGCAGCGATGGACATGTCTTCATTTCTATTTTCTTCAACCTTCATCTCTTTCATTTCTCTCCATCACCGGCGACCACCACTAACCTCACACACCACTTTTTTTCTTCCACCCAACATTTCAATTGTGATCACCTCATCATCCTATCTCCAATAACACCATCACCAGCAGCAGACGACCACCAGAGGCATACGATGGAGGAGGCTGAGAGGGAGACCATTCATGATGGTAGCTGGGTTTGTCATTTTCTGGCAACCCACGACCAACGGTGTAGTACTCGATGAGGAGAACCATGTGGAAGCTTTACATAGTGGAGAAACGCGGCGGAGGAAATAGAAACTGACGGCAAAGCTAAGGCAATTTTGGAACTTTAAGTAGATGGTTGGCCCACTTTCCGACGGAGAAATAGAAAACCAAGGGTACCATTGGAAAGCTCTCGGTGAGAGGCATCGAACGGCGGTGGCACGACAGCCATCCAGAGATAGAACTTTTTGTCTCGTTTCCAAGAGCACATGTACGTGAGCTGATCATTGAGATTCCAACTCATTTGGGAGATATCGACATATAATGTTGATATATATATGTGATTGCATGTGTATATATATTTTTCGATCATTGTTAAACCTTGTATTCTCATATATCATGATAGAAATAATTGATCAGGACACCTCGGCATAAAAACATAACAACTTTGATTGATTAAACGAGCCCAGTGAATTCAAATGATATTGTTTCATGTAAACTATAAGTTATATAGTATATTAAGTGTAGAAAACCCTAATTTTATGTAACCATGATTTAATTTACCAAAGTTTAGATTTTATTGGTAATTGGATTGCTATGATCAATATCGAGTATCAACAGGATTATGATGACTTTTGAAAAATAAATAAGATGAAGTTAATTTTGGAATTTCGTAATTAGTGAGATATTATATTATAATGATGAAACGACAAATAGGCTAGTACTGCTGATATATAAAACAAACATAGGAACTGAACATTCTTGGGGAACACTGTCGTTATGAGCTATTTTACCGAATTGATACATTTATCAAGCTTTAACTTATTGTGCTAATAGGTTAATTGGAAACCTTGAATTCTATAAGCCTGACAATGATGTATTAAAAGTCAAATGTGGGTTTTAACTGTAATTATACTACCTTGGCTAGGTGACGAAGAGGCAAAAATTGAGGATCAATGACTACGACCTTGACTGCCTTTTCTATACTAACTAAGGTGAGGTTCTCCCACTCTGGGTTATTGCATGTATAAGCTTATTTGTGCTTGTTGGAAACCCCTGTGCGGGCTGCCTTTTTGGTTCTTATCTATCTGCATGTGATTGTGAAACGCCCTTGTGTAGGTTCTCTTTTTCTCTTCTGTACTCTGTTTTTTGAAAGTTTGAAATATTATTTGCTATTTGATTTGCTGAACCCTGTGAGGGTAATGTTTGATTTTGATTTTGTTTTATTATTTGATATTTGATTTGAATGCCCCTATGAGGGTTACTCTTTGACATTGATTCTATTTTGTTGTTTTGGTGCTTAGAACTTCTTTATATTATCAAATTCTATCCCTTATAGCCTAGCCTTGTCAGCTCACCCATTTTTTGATCTTGATGAATGAGAAAGTGATATTGAAATGATCTGGTAGACCTAATCATATTGATAGTTCTCTTAATTATTCATGTATCTTGTTATTGAAATAGGCCTTATTGGCTATTATTGAATATTGTACTTATTATTGCTTGAAAGTAAATTATTATCTATTGGCATTATTTTGTGCCACCCATAGGGATGCCCTCAGAAATTTTTCACCTAGAGGGACGCCACGAGAAGTTGGGCCCAGGGCTAGGTCTGGAAAGATAGCCGGATAGAACGGACCGATAGTGATAGGTCTTCTAGCTAGTACCTACCTAAGATACTAGCTTACAAATAGCTAGAGGTAGTGAACTGTGAGTGGCAAGATCTGGCATGCGGTCAACCATGCTAAATAAGTGGTTGGTTACACACCAAGCTGTGTGCTCAAGCAAATAGAGAGATAATGGAAAGTGCTTGTACTCAATTAATTGTTGTTCATTATTATCTTGAATTGATCAAGGAGCAATAAAGAAGGATGCCAATAGGTCCACTAAATATTTATATGTTTGTGCTCTTTTGAGTTTAAAGATTGATTCTTGATAGTCTTAATTTGATTGCCTAAATTATAATCAAAAGATATTGTCATTTGTTATCCCAGTCTATCTCTCTATCGAATTTCTATCATTTAATCCCTCATTGAGTCCTTAAGACTCACTCTCCTTGATATCTTTATTTTCCAGACAGCTCAAGGTGAAAGAGCAGAGGATCATGTTTTGGGGCTGAAGTCATTTTGTAATAGATTAGGTGTATGGTTGTATATATAGTCTCTACCTAATTGAAACCTTGTTTGAAAGATATGATGTGAATGTTGTATAAACTTAAAGCTTTTGGGTTATATATTATGTTTATGGGTGCTTGTTTTACTTGAGACGGTTAAATTTTAGATTTTCTAATTATTTTTTGAGTAGATTTTAAGCTTGAATTGGTGGCTCATCCGCTTAGGGTGATTCCTCAAGAAGGGGTGCTACAGAGGTGGTATTAGAGTCTAAGTTTGTCGATAACCTAGGTAAATGGGTATTAGTAGATAAGTGACGAGTTTATAGGAAATAAGGGCTTATCTCTAAGATAGTCGACTAGTTGTAGACTTCATTTTCATATATGTGCTTTGAAATTATTTTGAGAGGAAACCTTAATTGTTTATATGAGATGAGTTAGGCAAGAGTGGTGATAAGGTTAAGGGGATGATAGAAGTTGTTGGCTAGCCTTTAACGATTTGATCGCCATTGTTTGAACTTGGTTGATTTGTCAATTTCTTATAACTTTATCTTTAAGATTAAAATTTTTTCACTAACTCTAGATATTGTGGTGTGATCTTGGCAGTAAGAATTAAGAAAAAATTGAGGACAACTTGGGACAATGGCATCCCATAAAGGTTTTCATGTACTTGAACCGCCTCAAGTAGCTTGGTGGGGAAGAGTGAGGCCGCTTAGTCCACGAGCAACCATATAGCATGTTCTTAGATAAAGAGCATCAATTAATTAGCTAACCTTGCTTTAGGAAGATGTTTCACAGACTCCTTAAGTCAATCAGCCAAGTGCAAACCAGCCAATGGGGCCCATGTTCCAAATGTGACAACAATGCATGCAATTTTGTCGGTAGCAAGGACAAGGTAGTCGAGTAGGGAATACTAAAGAGCTCGTAAAGGATCGAGCTTGAAATCGATTCCTTCTATTACAACCCCCAAAGTTTTTAGGGGAACCTAATGATAGAAAAGTTGAGATATAGGTCAAGAGTTTAGAAAAGATATTTGGAACCCTGGGATACCTAGGTGAACAAAAGATATGATATGCCACATTTCTACTGGACGATATTGCACATGATTAGTGGTAATTGATTGACCGTATGTGGACTACAAAAGGAACTCCACGAACTTGGGAAAACTTCACCTTGGAGTTTATGGAAAAATATGTACCGGAGGTCACCAAGTATGCCAAGGAAAAAGAGTTCATGGAGTTAATCCAAGGGGCATCCATAGTCAATCAGTATAAAGCTACCTTTAGTTGATTGATTTAATATGCACCTCACATACTGGCAGACGAGAGATGGCAAGTTTGAAAGTTTTAGAAGGGTTGCAGCCCGAACTAAGATGTGGCCTTCTCTTTTGTGATCTCCTAAATTATAATCGTGTAGTAAGTAAAGCATTGGAGGTGGAAGCAGATTTGAAGGAGATCAAAATGATTGAGAAAAAGGATGAAAAGGGAGATTGCCACCAAGTGGGCCAAATAATTCTGGAAAGAAGAAGCCAAAGTTATAAATTGATGGAGCTTCAAATACAACACTGAAGGCATGTGAGTTTTGTGGAAAGTTAGGTCATGATGAGTCAGAGTGTTGGAAGAAGCTTGGCAAGTGCATAAATTGTGGCAGTAATCAGCACCTTATCAAGGACTGCCCTAATCTAAGAAGGTCAGCTTCAACAGAGAGGAGAAAATAGATTGCAGGATCTAGTGGAAAGCCAAAGGTTCGAGCGCGAGCATATGCCATAATGAGAGAAGAAGCACCTGATCCCTCTAATATGGTTGAAGGTATACTTTCCATTTTAAGAATTATTGGAAATGCCTTATATGATCCTGGAGCTTCACACTCTTTTATATTTGTTAATATGTCTAAAAAATTAAGTATGCAACCTGAAGTTATGGCATGTCATATAAAGGTTTAAAAACCCATAGGAATAAGGTTAATAATAGATGTAGTTTATCGAGATTGCCCAATTTTGATTAAAGATAGGGTGTATTTAGCTGATCACATACAAATGCCTATACAAGGATATGATTTGATCCTTGGCATAGTTAGCTATGTAAACATTAGGCACAGATAAACTGTTACACCAAGTGCCTCACTCTTGGGGACACAACATTAGTAACTACACACCATCCCATATATAATACCTCCTCATTATCTATATATCTACAAGGATTTTTGGCGTACCTTATCAACAAGCCTTAAGATACAGTTAAGATTGAAGAAGTGGAAGTGGTAGCTGAGCATTCGAAAGTATTTTCGAAAGAATTAAACTCATTACCCCCAAACAGAAAGATAGAATTTGTAATTCACACTCTTCCCAGGACCACACCTTTCTCTGAGACCATTTACCGAATGGCTCCCATAGAGCTTAAAGAATTGAAGAATCAACTCCAAGAATTACTAGAAAAGGTGTTTATTAGACCGATCACGTCCCTTTGGGGAGCCCCAGTACTATTTGTCAAAGAAAAGGATGGGTCCCTAAGAATGTTCATTGATTACTAAGAGTTTAACAAAGTCACAATCAAGAATAAGTAGCCCTTACCCCATGTAGAGGAGTTGTTTGATTTGCTACACAGGTTAAGGGTCTTCTCGAAGCTAGATTTGAGACATGAGTACTATCAATTGAAGATCAAAAAAGAAGATATTTCTAAAATAGCTTTTAATTCTTGGTACAGTCATTTTGAGTTTGTTGTGATGCCTTTCAGACTGATTAATGTGCCAGCTGCATTCATGGACTTAATGCATCGAATTTTCAGACCTTGTCTAGACTAGTTCGTAGTCTTCTTTATTGATGACATTTTGGTATTTTTCAAATCTAGAGAAGAGCATGCTAAATACTTGTACTTAGTTCTTAAAACTCTAAAGAAGCATCAGTTATATGCCAAATTTAGCGAGTGCAAATTCTAGATAGAACAAGTGGCATTTTTGGGACATGTCATATCTCAAGATGGAATAACAATTGATCCCTCTAAGACAGAGGTGATAGTCAACTAGAAAAGACTCAAAACTATAATGAAAGTTTGTAGTTTCTTAGGACTTGCCGGCTATTACCAAAGATTTGTGCAAGACTTTTCTAAAATAGCTAGCCCATTGACTAAACTAACCTAAAAAGATCAGCTATTTAACTGGAGTGATAATGTGAAGGAAGTTTGATGAGGTAATCGAGATTCCACCCTTTTTAGAATCACCACCTCATGCATGAGGCTGGTTCTCCTCTCAAAGCTTTCTTGCACGTGCTGACACAAGCAATTGCTTTGGTGATATAGGCTAGGGTAAGTCTCTTGCCCTTAGCTTAGATGTTAATCGAGGCACCATTATAAGTGGTAACAAGGATTGCTTTTATAAATCACTCACCAATTTCTTCCATTGATTTGTCATCATATTACTTGCCCCCGTTGGTGGTGGGAGCAAAAAGAGCTCAGGTAAGGGATGACTCTAAGGATAGGGTTGTACTACCATATCCTTCATTGGTGTTTCTATCATACTTTCTTCCATTCAAAAAATTCAAGTGTTGAAAAGTGACTCCTTTGCGAGAAAATTCACTCTTGGTTTGAACATGAACGTCTTTCTATATTGCTCTGGTTCAAATTCTACGCTTAGCAATAAATTATTAGGGACACATATGCGTTTCCCGATGAAATCTTTCGACGTTTAAATTAGTATTTTATAGCAGGGTGCAGTATATAAAAAGAATTATAGAACTAAAAAATAAAGATTATATACCTCGTAATCTTGTCATTTGATATATTTATAATGATGGATTGTACTAGTTTTGTCTACAAATTATTGGGCCCATCATATTAAAATTCCATGACTACAAAGAATAAGTGTAAGCCTCAATTCATGGGCTTCGATTAAAGGCTAGTTTTTTTAGCCCACATAAAAAATTAATAAGAAAATTTATACTTATGAAAATTGCAAAAATATATTGTGAAAAGATGAAATAGACGGTACATCTTGGAAATAGAAAAAGCAAAAACGAATGAAAACAGAAGCAACTTGGAAATAGAAAAAGCAAAAACAAATCAAAATAGAAACAAAGAAAAGCCTCACCAGACAAGTGTCGGATCATGACATCATCTTGAGAATCACGAGCCGTGCGCATGTAATCTTCCCTTCTAATTTTTTCTTCTTCAAAAGGTTTTTTCTTACCTTTTATAAACACGTCCTCCTACTCTTTCGTTCTCAGCTCGAACGCCTGACTCTCGAACATTCCAACTTTGAACTCATTCTCTGGGAACGAAGCCCTCTGTTATTTAGAAAGGTTTGCCTCGTCACTCCTTTTTCTCTTATGTAATTTCTTGTGTATATAAAGATATCAAATGTATGTAATTTGATTTTTTGGTTAATTTTTTCTGGAAAAAAATGATTTTATTTTTCTTCTGCTGTTTTTACGCGAACCATTTCAATTCAGTATAGATTAATATTCTTTGAAGTCTTGATTTCAGGTTATTAACTCTTATGTTTTCGACGACTGAAACCAATTGATTCCTATTTTCGAGAGTTGGTGCTTAATTTAATTTACTGAAAAATTTATTTATGACCTTCTAGGGTTATACGTGCGTAAAGGGTCCTTTTTTCCGTTTATGATACATAATCGTCATATGTGTATTCAGTGTATGAATTTGTGCCAATCGCATGAAAATCTGGATGGAGAATTACTTTCTGCTAGTAAAGCTTGCTTTTTAACTTTGTATGAACTTGTCTAGAAAAGAGAAACGATGAATAGACGTGCAGTTTGGTCTTTTGCTTCTTGAGGAGCTAATTAGTATATCACTGTGCATGCGCAAAATTAATTTGAATGAAACTAATATGAGGCTTGCTTTGTTATTTGATTGTTTTGGTTAATTTCAGATACTCCTTTTTGTGATAAATAAATTACCAAATACCAACACCTCCCCCTCCTTCATAATTATAAAAATCTCCACTCTAAGTTTATCATGCGTACAAAATTTTCCAGGTTGTTAGAGTTTTTGGACAAAATTGACCACACTAGTAATATAACATTGCTAGCACAATTTAATGGAGTATGGTCCTTTAATAAGTTGATAAATCAATTTTTAAAATCTTTTGAGCTGAGGCAAAATGGTCAAGGGATGAGTTTTCAATGGGCTTGTTAACAGAGCAAATTTAGAGCATAAGTTTTTATTATGTAAGAGGGTGGCTGGAAGTTTGTTATTTGGCTGTATTAGAGGGGAACGAAATGCAGCTTGCCTTTTTTTTTTTGCTATTTCTTCCTCAAATGTCCTTTCAGTTTGGTGTCGCATTTATTGTGATATTTGGTGAACTATAAATATTGATATATTTTCAGGAAGGATGGGCAGATCAAGCAGAACCATTTATGTGGGCAATCTTCCTGGTGACATTCGCGAGAGCGAAGTTGAAGATTTGTTTTACAAGGTTTGTTTCAGTGATCACTTATGTACATGCTTTTCAAACACTTTTGCTCTTTTTGATTTTATGTTGATATGGCATTGATGACGTATTTAATATGCTTTTGATGTAAATGTTGGCATGCTTCTGATTAATTCTTTAGTAGGAATGCATTAATTTGCTTTCATATTGGCTTATGGATAACTCTGATGAGGAAAAAATGCATTTCAAAACCCAAGGAGAAAATAAATGTATAAATAGATAAAATGTAAAAACAAAATAAAAACTAGCACTTTATCATAGAATTGATCTCATCTCAAGATTCATAAAACTTCACTCTGGAAGTTGCTTTTACCCAGAATTTTTGCCCCCTAAATAACTTTTTGGCAAGTCTTGTGGCGTCCTAAAAATGTTATATCGGTAGACTTAAACCCCTTACAATTTTCTTTTCTCATAGCAAGTTTATCTATTTTTTCCTTAAAATGATTCTATTTAGCATTTTGTAGGTGATTTAACTATCCAAAGTATGAAAATAATATGGTTCCTGCTGAAAGAAAATGAAAAGGTATTGAATTATAATCTCTTGAAATAACTTCGATCTTTAGCACGTGTTTATCTAAGCTTATTTTAAACATCATATAAGCTCTTAAGTTTATTCATCTTAAAAAATGCCTTTCGAGTTCATAAAATATAGATCTTATTTTAAAAAATGTTATGTGAAAGAGAGGGATTGGAATTTTACACTGTCTTCCATTCTGCCTGTTAGTCTTGCTTTCCATAAATGCTTGGGTTCATTCTTTCTGTTAGTCCCGCTTTTCCTAGCTGCCTGGGTTCGTTCCCTCTGTTAATCTTGCTTTTCCAGACTATGGTCATTGTTGGGCTGATTTCTGAGTATTTATTCGAACTGTAAATTCTGCTTATGAATGCTATTCTGTAAAGGAAATTAGTGCAAAACAAATCCAAATAATTTATGGTCAGACTTAACTGATTTCTCCAAAATCTTAGCAGATTAACCTGAGATTTCCCATCTTTTATTTTTTTTATGCATTAGCTTGTAACTTCCTGTGCATCTTGTCTCATGTGTTTGTAGCCATATCTCATGATAAAATGTCCATTAAGATTGTTGTAAAATAATACATTCGTCTCACATGCTTATCTTTTCTTTCCTTAAGAGCTATTTCTTATGCTCTTCATAACTAGTCAGTACTTCTTAAAGGTCTATTCTTCTCTTCAGCTGATCAGAATCGGTTGAAAATATTTTCTGAAATGTAGAATCATGGTTTATGATCATTATTTTGTGTTGTGTGTGTGTGATCTTATCCAATAATGATGTCCATAAAAAAATTGTTTCAAAATAATATACTTATGTGACATGCTTATTTTTTCTCTTAAGAATCATTTTTATGCTCTTCATAATTACTCAGCATTGTTTTAAGGTTTATTCTTCTCTTTATATTGCCATAATCAGTTGAAATATATTTTCTTAAATGTAGAATCATGGTTTTTTTGGTTCATTAGTTGTTTTAGTTATGTGTCGGATGATAGGACCAGCATGTTATATGTTCTCCTTTATTGTTAATGTCTTTTTTTCTTGGTTCATTGCTGCAGTATGGGCCTATCGTTGATATTGATTTGAAAATCCCTCCAAGACCTCCTGGTTATGCTTTTGTTGAGGTGAGCAACCCTTTGAAAATTGATGCTGCGACCTATTATTTGTTAGAATTAATAACATGTTGCATGGTGGTAAAAGTACAATGTTGTGGACAGATCATGCTCAGAATTATCCATTGAGATACTGAGATGATTTATATTTGTGAATTTGCCTTTGTGCCTCAGTCTAACAAAGATTCTTCATTGCTTTCGTGTTTCAGTTTGAAGATTCTCGTGATGCCGATGATGCTATTCGTGGCCGAGATGGTTATAATTTTGATGGCTGTCGATTGCGGGTCAGATATATACCAGTTATCTTGTTACAGTATGATTAGTCAGTCCTGTTTCTCATCTTTTTGTTTCGCATTGTTTGTCTATATTAGGTTGAACTTGCACATGGAGGGCGAGGATCGTCATCATATGATCATCACGGTAGTTACAGCAGTGGAAGCAGTCGTGGTGTAGTTTCAAGGCGTTCTGACTACCGGGGTAAGAGGTGTTTCATGAATAATTCTATTGATAGTTCTTCTATCTTAGCTTGTTCGAATTATTGGCATGTAGCAAGAAAATCTTGATGACATTTTGTATTTTCAGTGTTGGTGACTGGGCTTCCTTCTTCTGCTTCGTGGCAAGATTTGAAGGTAATAATTTTCTTTTGCATTGTTGTGTGTGTGCATTTTTTTTTTTTTAGGGTGGTTTTTTTTTTTGGTGTGTGGGGAGGGGGGGCATTCAACAAGTGAACTTGCTAGTGATTGATGTGAAAAATACTAGCACCCTCTCCTTATCTATAAGTTGTCAGCTATTGTAGTAATGCCAGTCCTTTAATTGGTGGCTATGGTTATACAGGATCACATGCGTCGAGCTGGAGATGTCTGTTTCTCTCAAGTTTACCGTGACCGTGATGGTAAGCAAATTATCTCTTCTGAACTCATTGCTTTTGATGCTTTTACAAACAATTTCTGGTTAGGTGAGCATGCAACATGCATTGCAGAAGACTGAAAATTGTTCTTTTGTCTATTTTTCACTTTGTAATTGAGAGGCATGCTTATGTGAGTTTGAGCCTGCTGTCTCCAAATCAAGCATAGCATAACCCTCTAATAAGATGCTAGTTGCAACTGAAATGAATGGAATCTTGATTGCAAGACCTAGGAAAATATTTCATCTATTCCATATTGCTGCTGACAGAGCCTGAAAAAGAAGGGCAAAAAGGAAGAAAAAAGAAGGCTGCTTTAAGAATTTAGAGACATACCTTGTGGTATTGAGAATATGTTCTATGGGACAACAGGACCCTTGTACCTTAGAATTTGAGGTTAGATCTGAATAAAAAAGCACACATTTGTGGATGTGATGGTAATACTTGTACTCGTTAGAGATTGATATCATTAAGCATGTCCTTTGCATCTTCATTTCACAAAAAAGCTTGCCATGATGCCTGGATGAACTCATCAGGGACTGGCTTGCGTGTATTTTGATTACAAGGGAAGTGAATAATGTTGCCTTTAGATTTGACTGAAATCATCTATGCACTAATGGCTCTTCTAAGTTGTCTAAAATGGGAGACAAACATACTAGGCCAGTTAGCTGGAGTTATCAGCAAGCAAAGGATTTAATGATATGTCAATTGTTGGCATGGTCATTAAAGAATTGCAAACTTTTAAAGATATTAGTATGTAATTGACCCATTCGCGTAAAGTTGACTGAAATGTGTATATGTGTGCCTGAGGAAATAGAATTGAGACAGTGCGCTCTCAGTGGTCTCACATTAAAGAGAAAATACTAGATAACAAAATGAGTTGGTTCCGGATGGAAGGAACTGATAATGATTGGAAGTTACTATGAAGCAGTTCTAGTTTAAGAATTTCAGATGCTGAT